>CM042322.1:20748610-21161110 GCA_023566125.1 Zingel zingel | reverse complement strand
ATGACCCGAAGCACACAGCCAGGATAACCAAGGAGTGGCTCTGTAAGAAGCATATCAAGGTTCTGGCGTGGCCTAGCCAGTCTCCAGACCTGAACCCAATAGAGAATCTTTGGAGGGAGCTCAAACTCCGTGTTTCTCAGCGACAGCCCAGAAACCTGACTGATCTAGAGAAGATCTGTGTGGAGGAGTGGGCCAAACTCCCTCCTGCAGTGTGTGCAAACCTGGTGAAAAACTACAGGAAACGTTTGACCTCTGTAATTGCAAACAAAGGCTACTGTACCAAATATTAACATTGATTTTCTCAGGTGTTCAAATACTTATTTGCAGCTGTATCATACAAATAAATAGTTAAAAAATCATACATTGTGATTTCTGGATTTTTGTTTTTAGATTATGTCTCTCACAGTGGACATGCACCTACGATGACAATTTCAGACCCCTCCATGATTTCCAAGTGGGAGAACCTGCAAAATAGCAGGGTGTTCAAATACTTATTTTCCTCACTGTATATGTGTGTGTGTATATATATATATATATATATATATATATATATATATATATATATATATATATATATATATATATATATATACACACACACACACACACACATATACTTTCCGTATTTTCTGTCATATCTACAATGTTATAATGTTGAATTTTCATGTTGAATGTGTCCAAAACTTCCAATAATAAACGTATTTTAGAGAAATCCCAGTGAGCTAAAACGTTCAGATTTCCAGCTGTTCTGAACGCTGCGGTTTCAGCAATTTTTTTCTACTCTCGGTTAAGTCTTACGCAACTCTAAGACACTGCGGTGTTAACACTATTGCACGTAACTACATGCTACTGTCATCTTGGCTGCCAGTGTTGTTAAATTCTCCCCAATTCCGGGTCGCATTCCTGCTGAACCATGTCTGATTGGGTAGTGTTTGATTCAGAAGCCTTTATCTGCGATTTTTGACGGTAGAAAGTACTGCTTCGTTCCACTACAATCTAGACCTAAAGTTTTTTCTGTGTGAAAGAGCAAAATATCCAAACCTAATCTGCAAGATTTAACACTGATCTTCTGTCTAATACAAATTCAAGCAAATTAATTAATTTTTAATTAATTTGTGTATGTGTAGTCTATAGCAGTGTTTAATTTCTGGGATTGTTCAGGTGCCGCCAGAAATTGTCCATCAGCTTCCGCCTCGTTGTGTTGGCATTCTAACTCCGGTCGATTTATGATGACTATGGTTAACTGCTCCTCAGATCTCTGCAGGGTGAATCCAGACACCAACTGTCCAATCTGAGTTTTCTGTTGCACGACTAAAACAACTTTTGAACGTACACGTTCCACGAAAAACAAGGCTATTTTGCAGAGGTACCGTTGCTCTGTCCAGCCCAAAACAATTGTGACTGGTTTAAAGAAATGTCAATACACCAGAGCACATTTTTCTCCCATCCTGGAATGCTGTGTGGACTAGCCAGACCCTTCGCCGCAGCGCTGTGGAGGAAGCAGTGAATGTGTTACTGACTACATTCATATATATTTTTTAAAATATTGGTGTTAATGGGGTTAGTGCGTCTGTTAACCCTTGTTGGAAGAGATCATAACACACACACAGCAGCAAATGTTACAAGCATCACGTTCTGTATTGTCATGTTAATACTAATAACCATTACAGTTCACGTCATTCAGTCCCAACCACACACTCTGTTACACATTACACATCAGAACATCTTCCTCATAATCCAGACAAACTAAACAGGCATCATTCAACAGCAGTCAGAGATGAAGATTAGTATTACAAAGTTGGCCAAAGCTGTGCTCCAGCAGAACCTGCTTATTATGGGACCGTTTACTTTAAACGGCAGGTACGGTACAGCTGAGTGAAGCCAAGTTCATTTTAGAAAAGGGGTGAGGTGAGTCTAAGCACTGGGAGCTTTAAAGACATCGTGGCACGGCTTGTTGCATCATGGCTGGGTTTGTGTTTTTGTTGTTTCAAAAGGAAAAAAGTGCCGTGTGCTGCTTCCATTTCCCTTTGCTATGTCAGGCAACGACTTTCTATCTGGGCTTTGTTGTGCGGTAGGTGGAAAGACAATGTTGTCAATTGCAGCTATTGTAATAAAGCACCTACACAAGAGTCACAATGTGCATGTTTAGGTCCTTGTTTCAAACATGTCTTGTGTCGGTTCAGTTCAATAAACACAAAAGTCACAAAAGACAAAGGTTCCCTCTCTTAATCCCAAATAACCCTCCCACCCTCTGCGAGCACATTCTGTAACATGACATGGGAATGGAGTTTCATCACCAAGGCACTAGCTAACGTTTCAGCATGTTTTGCTCATTAGGAGAACTTAGAAATGAAAAGTGTGGCTGGAACCTGCAATATCTCCTTGAATTAGCACAAATGTGATTTAAAAAAATTAAAAAAAAACAGGAGAAAGAAAACAAATTGCTGCTCCATCATTATGAGGTGACAAAAAACAGCCTCTGTCCCAACTCATCAGTCAATCACCACAATATATTAAAATGGTAGAAAAGGTGCTTGGCAACATCTTGTCCAGTTATTTTTACTGTCATAGAGGACAACAAGACTTCAGACACATTGCAGTTCCTTGATTTGTTCCCACTCACAACACCAACTGAACGGCCTCCATTTTGTGTCACGCCTGGTAAACTTTGTAGATCCACTGTGGATACTGCACATCTCATCACGTTCACATGTACAGGTTATGTTC
Organism: Zingel zingel; assembly: GCA_023566125.1. NCBI lineage: Eukaryota > Metazoa > Chordata > Actinopteri > Perciformes > Percidae > Zingel > Zingel zingel. Next base: position 21,158,383 of record CM042322.1, on the reverse strand, counting down.
CTCTACTGTGATTCTTGATTCTTATCCTCCCCTGGCTCTCTACAATCATTGTCATACGTGGCAACTCATTTCCTTTTGTCCACTCGGAGGTTGTTGCCCATAATCCTCTACACTTCTCTATCTTTCCTGTTCTGCCCTGGTCAGACATCATCGTCCATATAAGGTATGTCTGGGTCAGAAAAACGTCTCTGGCCCTTCGTGGCTTGAGTATCGAGGTGCTGGTGCTGAGGAGAGGGTGTTACCATGGGAATGGAGGAGAAGGAGGAGGAGGAGGAGGAAGTGGAGGGAGGGCAGGAGGAAAAATGCAACAACAGGTCACACTCGGGGCTGTCGATGTACAGGGACTGGGTGCTGTCTTTGCGGCGGCCTGGGTGCTCCCTTCTCCTGAACAAGTACTTTAATGCTCCATTTCTAGGAGCGGTACAAGCCTGAGCTGGACTTGAGACTGCAGGGTGGGAGAGGACGCCAGGCGGAAGTTTAACTGTGCCTGGGATGATGGGGTTGCGGCGGTGCAGCGGATGCCTGGAGGAGGCAGTGGAGAATTCAGAGGCTGAAGAAACGCAGCTGGACAAAGAGGAGGTGGAGCTAGAAGGGGTGAGGTTTAGCAGAGAGATGCGTCCACCAGGGACTTGAGGTCGCTGGGCCAGGTCTGATGGTTTGGGCGGACAAACTGGCCTGTATCTCCTCAGCAGGGAGCCACCTTGTCCTGGAAGAGAGAAAGGAAAGAGAAAGAGTTGAGGAAGATAAACATGTTTCCCTTAAAGCTACTTGTAAATGCACACACCAATCCTGAGAGGGTGAAGACCAATGGAAGAGCATGCAACCATGTTATCTACCAAAAATGATGTTCAGTGAGGCAAAATTAGAAAAATAAATCCTGATTGGATATGTTGTGCCGAAAGTTCAATGAATTAATTTGGATAAAGTTTGAGCATGCTTCTGTGCCACACATGCATTTACATGCATACATGGGTGTGCAGACGTATGCACACAAACACACACACACACACACACACAAACACGGTTGCTGTCCGTCCAACCTGCTTGGTCATAGAGCAGACGTCACCGCTCCCATCACCATCACTGGTCCAGACCTACACCACAAAAAACAGGTCTGGTCTGGTCAGAAACCCACATGTGAGTGAGAGAAACAGGTAGAAGGAAGGAAAGACCAGGCTGTACCTTAATACTGACCTTCAGGTTCTGAACCATGAACAGAAGAGCGCTGCTGCTCATCCAACAGACTCTCGGAGCTCAGCGAGGCTTCAGAGTCAAAGTTCTCCTGGTCTGAACCAGGCTGCTCCATCTCTGGCAGTCGGCAGGCCAGATCATCTCTGCAGAGAAACAGATCAGACATCGGACATCAGAGAAATGGGAGACAGGAGAAGGACGCTACATCACGGTGAACAGAGAAAACCTCCTTACTTCTCCTGTTTGATGGACTTGATGCGTTCCACCAGGTTCTTCTCAGCCTCTGTGTCTGAGTCCAGAGGCTCGTTCTCAGGGACCACGCTGAGATCACAACTGACCTTCTCATGCACCTGCAGAACACAGAACATCACACGCTGATACCTCAACCAACTTAATAGTGTCCATTATGTAATTATTATATTTTGCTCTTATAATAATTACACAATAAACAACAAAATACACATGGCTTTGGCCCAAATCTGAAACGTTTTGTTAGTGAGGAAAAGAGAAGAGGCTGGATGGTGCATGTGGCGTTCATGCATCTGCACATCATTCTTGCAGCACTTCTGTGAAACAATAACTAAAAAATATACAATACAAAAGAAGCTATTTAAACACATTAACACCCTTTCAAAACAGTACTGGTGTAAGGTGTTTACATACAGTATGCAAACAGTTCATCTGAGCTATGATGAAAGTTAAAAGACACCGCAATCCAGAAACGTCCAACCACTTAACAAATATAACATGACTTTCAGAGCTTTGTGGTCTTCTTTCAATACAAAATGGAATAAGATAGGAAGATACTGGAATAGCACTAAGGAAAAAAAAAAAAACATGATAACCATTAAGCTTTGCAAGTCACAGTTGTCAGGCCATTGTCTTCCAATAAGACAACGCCAAAAGTATTATCACGACACCAACCCAGAACCATCTTGTCCTCTCATAAAGAGAACAAGAATAACAAACAACAACATGCAAACTGTTACCAGTTAGTAAGGAAGAGTAAAAGGACTACGGGAAGAAGGATAACAAAAAAATTAAAATAAAACAGCCAGAGCATCACCCACATCTAACATGCCATGCACAGGCGCTTCTACATGGCACACTACAACAAACTACAACTACTAGATCAACTGCACTAGGAGAACTCGATGATACATACCACCACTCCCTTGTAAGGAGCTGAGAACCTGAGAGGTAAATGCCAGGAGTGCTAAAGAGAGACAAGGAACATTGGCCATGTTACCCATGTAATTCCTTTACGTCCAGGCACGAGGCTGAGCAACAATCTAAGACATTATGCTGTTGCCATGGTATTGTGACCACACTCAATCAAACAAAAAGGTAATCCAGAAGGAGGCAGGGTTTGTTTCTCACCGTGTTCTGTCTCTTGAGTTTGAGCTGGTTAACAGCCAGAGCCTCCGCGTACTCCAGCTGCTCGATCTCCTCCATCTTCTCATTGTAGCATCTGATCTGCTCGTTGATGATCATCTCTACACAGCTACATGGGGAGGAGGGAACCAGACGTCAGACAGTACGAGTATGTGCGCAGATTTACAGCGGTTTGCTAGTTAACAATGCACTACAGAAAGAAAGATTAATTCATATTGTGGAAAAGCAAAATGCGGATTTTGTTGTTCTGGCTTCCATGACAGTCTTACGTGGTGGTCTTGGCAACATCCTTCATGCTGAGCAGCGGGTCAGCGCTGTCTGGGCAGCGCAGGATACACGGGGCAAAAACTATGGCCAACGAGTTAGGGGACATACGGTTGGAAGCCTCCTCTTTACACACCCTGCAAGAGAATTCATCAGATATTATTAGCACAGTTGCACATACATATAATCCAAGTTGTAACTTAACTGTGGTCAAATGAACATGTTTCTAATAAGTCAAGTGACAAAAGAGCCAATACAGAGAGTAAATACATTTTGAGTGGCCTTAATAAGTTTATGGCATGACCACATTTAAAGCTATACTGCGTAGTAATGACATCAACACTAGTTGCATTCATATGACGCAGGCCTTCGATGATTGTGCACCACCCCCACCCCTCCTCCACGCAGTTGCTGGTAGCCAAGAAGGACACCGAGGATTAAAAAAACACGGACTCTTCAGAAGAGGTAATTAAATTCACTCAAGCTTCAGCACGCAAACTTTGCCAGACGACACCATTTTCTAAGCATAACTAAGCCATACTGAGAAATACAGAGTTTTTTTTGGAGCTGAACGTCTTAATTAGCTTTTTATCAACTCATTTGGCAATGGCTTGAATGTTACGGATGTCCATTAATATAAAATAGTTGCGTAGTATAGCTATAAACTAGGGCTGCCAATCAATTAAAAAAATCAATCTAATTAATTACATACTCTGTGATTAAATAATCTAAATTAATCGCATACATAATTTTTGCCCGGTGCCTTAACGGTGCATTTTTAAGAAAGTAAAAAAAAAACCAAAACATTATATAAATTATTTAATAATAATATAATAACTATAACAACTTATTTCACTAGTAAATTGCTGTTGAATGAGAAAAACATCCACCAGATGGGAAAAGGGCCTTTAACAACAACTTTGAATGCACCACGAGACTGTAGGTTACCAGTTTCATTGAACTGTGTTTTTCATTGAACTGTGTTTTTCATTGAACTGTGTTTTTCATTGAACTGTGTTTTTCATTGAACTGTGTTTTTCATTGAACTGTGTTTATCCAACAACGGCAGCTGCAGATTGTTACATCCCGGTATTGAATCCTCTCCAGTGAAATACAGTCACACTTTACACCGTTTAGTGTTAGCTGTCAGCATTGTAACTGTGTTTAATCCAGCTACTAGCAAGCGGTAGGCTAACGTTAGCTGCGGTTGAGTGTAGTCTAGTGTTAACTAGCATCACGTGCAGCAATGTTTCTGTTTCCTGTAACGTCTGTTTCAGAGCATCCGAGAGAAGCACAGACATATCAGTGGCACCGGAATGAGGTGCTGAAATCCACGTTGCTATTCGTCTGGTAGATACCGGTCGTGAAGGCACGTATGCCGTATTAGCACCGGATTTCGGTACCCAACCCTATTCACGAAGAAGATATTTATAAGTAAATGTTCCAATCAATGATCCAGGCAGCACATTCTCATCTCCCTCCTTCATTTTACAGTCGAATGGTGGCTAGAATGGCTCTGGGTCAAAGTTCAATATGGAATGGATTAATCTGCGGGGGGGTTTTTTACGCGTTATTTGTTCTCAGATTAATTAATCGAAATTAACGCGTTATTTTGACAGCCCTACTATAAACAAGACCACAATGGGAAAATCCCTACCTGACGAGGTGAAAGACGAGTCTCTCCAATGTGTTGAAGTTTGCTGGAGGAAGCTCTTCCAGCACTTTGTATATAGCTTGAAGCTGCTCCTGCTTCTCTGGCAGTTCTAAAGGAGAACACACATCAGAAATCAAACCCCAAAATTAACCATCAACACTAATAGCTCATTATCTTTTTGAAAACACCATATTTCAGTTTTAATGTTTTCCATCTTACATGTCAAATTTGTTTTTCACCTTAACTACCAGCCACTTACAAAGACACTGCCATAAACATCATCAACAGTCTAAAACCCAGCAGCAGATGAAGAAAACGCTGAAACAAAAAGCCCAGCGCACAGATAGTCTATTGTAAAATGCTGCCCCCCTCAGGTGGGGAATTTCCTCCTCACCCACAGTATGCAGGAAGTCACTGTAATGTGTGAAGGTCAATAGTGGATCTGGTAGCTCCCTCAACCACTGTTTCACCAGGCCCGTCACTGTGTGGATGGGGTAGTCTTCGAGGCAGACCAGGTGGGGGTCTAAACACAACAATATAACATTAATAGAAAAATCAATAAAGGAGCCATAACAAAGTTGTTTATCAGTTAGCTTTAAATGTGAAATAGAAGGACTCTGACCGGTCTCTAGACGCTGGTGCAACTCTTTCATGCGGTTGGCAGAGCCAGACTTGCGGTAGATTCCCTCGGTGTAGAGGCCGTGCATCTCCACGTGCTCCAACATCATCTCCAGCACCATGGGCACTGGGTTCTTATCGCTGACCAGGTGATACACACGCACTCCAAAGTGCAGACCGGCAAATTCCTCGTCACTCTATGGATTCAGACAGACAGCAGCAGTTGCTGGTAAGACATCTACTTATCCAGTCCCCTCACCACAATCTAGCTACAACATCCATGGAAATCACACATCAACTACAATAAAGTTTACCATCTAATGTTGAAATATGATTAAGATCAATATTAACAAGTTTCCACTAAGGTATTAAAGTGCTCATATTATGCCCATTTTCAGGTTCATAATTGTTTTTAGAGGTTATATCAGAATAGGTTTACATGGTTTAATTTTCCAAAAACACCATATTTTTGTTGTACTGCACATTTCTGCAGCTCCTCTTTTCACCCTGTGTGTTGAGCTCTCTGTTTTAGCTACAGAGTGAGGCATCTCACTTCTGTTCCATCTTTGTTGGGAGTCGCCCATGGGCAGTACCTAAGTCAGCACTACAAGCCAGTCAGAAGCAGAGTATGAGGGAGTGCCATGCTAGCAGCTAGGCGAGGATTATAATATGTGTTACAAAGTGACGCACGTTCGTTACGGAAGTAAAGGCTGGACTACAATAGAGCTTGGAGCAGTTTGTGAACAGTGTTTTCTGTTGGAGATGCTTTTTCACTTTGTAAACCTATAATGTGCACAAAAAAGATATATAACACAATAAAGGAAAGGGAAAAAGCCAAAAAAGCATAATATAATCACTTTAATAGGTAAGACTCTGTTCTTTGTCAGAATGTAGATGTATATAATATAGAGGGCCATGGTCCTTCACCACCTTTCAGTTAGCTTCTGTTCTGCTAGCTGTCTTTGCTGAAAGTTAAAATGTTTGTCCATATTCTAAGCTATATAGGTATCGGTTTCTGTTCTGGCTAGTAAAGATTGCACCTCCTTGTCATTTTAACAAAGATAACAGACTGATTATTAAAATGAGGTGCTTAAATTTCACTAGCCTGTACTGTAATAGTCAGTCATTTATCTTAGAATACAAACAGCCATAAAATCTGCCATGTTTCACACTTTATAAGAAAATATGGCAGAATCTAGTGATCTAGTCTTAAATTAGTGCATTAACTGTCTACGCTGTATAAATCCCAGCCTCACTCCAAAACCTTATATATCATAAGGACATCATTAAGCCAGCCCTGTGCTTTCTAAAAAAATAAAAGCCTACCTTTTTGGTGCAGAAGGTGGAGCAGTCAGTGACTATTTTGCAGAGGCACTTCTTGTGGCACACCATTTTACAATCTGTAAGACAAGATACAAAATATACATTTTGAATTAGTGCAGGACAAAGTATATAAATATTGCAGTATGTTATACTGCAATATGTATTGTTAATATCTGAACACACATAAAAGAAGAAAAGGAGTTTTGCTGGGCGTTGACTCACAGCTGCACATGTAGGCCTTCTCCATGCCCCAGATGTAAGAACTACACTGGTCACACGACTGCATAATGTTGACCTGATAGTTGACGAAAACATGATCCAGCGGGCTCTCCATCTAACAAGACAGACAGTCACTCAATTACAAATCATAATCTATATTAAATTCAGAATCATTATTGAATAAAATGAAAATAGAGGTGGATTTTAACTGCATACTTACACTTTTATCTTTTTTCCTCCTCTTCTTCCTAGCTTTAGCAGGCTGGAAAACACATAGAACAAGAGCATGAATACATTATTTGTTCATAGTTGGAGTAATTAGACTGAATGTCAGTGTATTCACCTTTGCAGGCTCAGCCTCCTCCTTCTTCATCTCTCCTCTGATGAAGCCATCCAGCACCGACTGGAAGAGGTTGACCACAAGTTGGACTTCTCCTTTCTGCTTGTCGCCTGCCAGGTGGAGGACTTTGTTCTGGTAGCCTGTCATCAGACCTTTGTAGCCAATGGTGGGTCTCTGGCAAATTTCAGGGGACAGGAGTAAAAATGAGGAAGAAGAGAGGATGGTAAAGGCCCTGACACACCAACCTGATAATCGGCCGCCGGACAGTCTGGCGAGGTCGGTGACTGGAGTCTGTTCGGTGTGTTCCGTGCCGTCGTCCGTCGGAGGGACCGTCAGCCTTCATTTTGGCCGACCTGACTTGCTGAGTCGGAGGGCGGGCAGTCGGACTCAATCACCAATCTGATTGGTGGAGTGCTAACCCGGAAATGGTGAGCGGGATAAGTGACGAACGCCTCTCAAAATCTGACGAAAACCTTTTAAACTGACCTTTGTCGATCTGAAATGAAGACAACTGTATGGCCTATTGCTCGCTTAAAATGTTTTTAGAAACAAGTTTCAGTGAACTATTTCCGTAAAATACGAGATCGTATTTCGAACAAGCCGCCATTATCGGTCAGCTGGAGAAGCCAGACCCACGTGACGCGTTCGTCATTCCCGGTTTTAATTTTTTGTATTACGTCTTGCGCACGCGCAAAATGTACGCTCAAGTCGGCGTCGCTTCGGTGTGTCCCGAGGCATTTTTTGGACCTCTGGGAGCGGATTGATCAGTCCGACTGTCTTTTCTGCTGACTGTCAGCCGTCGGGTTGGTGTGTCAGGGCCTTAAGAAGGAACTCTGATGAGCAGGTGTTATGTGTGTTTGTTGTGTGCCTGTAGACAAACTCACTGGGAGAGAATACATGGCTTTGATCGTCTCTCTGAACTGCATGGTGGCTGTAACAAAGATGGCCTCTGTGGGTGACAGCGACTTCCCCCTGGAGCGGAAATCATTGACCTATGAAAGGGAATATGAACAAAACAATAGTTTTCTGGATTAATACGATAAAATTAGTTCCTACACTAAGTAAAAAATCCTGTCATTTTTCACTCACCTGGTTGCCCAGAAACTCATCGAGGTGCCGCAGCTCGTTGGCGTTGGTGATTTCCCGATCCAGCGAGGCGTTCCACTGCTCAGAGACCCGTGTGGCACGACTGATCTTTATGGTTGGATTGCGGCTTAAACCTTTACCAGAGCGGTCCACAGGGGGCTGGGACAGAGGACGAGATGGATGTCCGGACGTCGGGGCTGAAAGGTAGGGAGAATGTTTTCGTCCTTATCGTCACAAAGTAATATCTATTGCAGGGAGGAAAAGGTGAATCAATCCTACGTTGACTACTTCTACTCTTTTCTCAAACTGAACTCTAAGGCAGAATGTAAAGTATGCAGTACCATGGAGGAAACAACACCAAGAGTAACTGTTTGTGCTGAGCATTATCCTGCACGGGTCAGTATTTTCTCAGAAAGCACACAGCAGGATTAGTTAAAGCCTGAGAATATTTGTGATAATACACCTGTGTTTTCTTTCCATTTCTCGCTACATAGGGTGTGATGAAAGTGGACTGAGCAGTCCAGCAGTTTGTGTTGGGTGATAAAATGTTAATATTTCATCTCAAAATAACATTTTTATTGATGATGAAATATAATCAGTTGGATAATTTTTAGTATACTTAAGAATTACTCTCCTTTTTACCAACTTTGGGAAAGTGGCACCCAAAAACCCAATCAACTTAAATAAAATGAATCTCCCTGCTCCAGTAAATCCTATAATTCTCCTGAACCTTCACAAGGACAAACTGAACAGTTTTGTATTTACCTTCCCCTCCCGTCGGCCTCTCATTGAGAATCTGAGCAAGTGTCATCTCTCCGTTGTCTGGTGTCTGAGCCTCCTTGTGCGGCCGTTTTTTCAAAATCTTGCTGAAGAACCCACCTGACCTGAAGGTCAGAAACACAGGATATTCACATACCTTTTGAGCAAAACTGTTGCATAACTGCAACATGACTCATAGCGGTGGACTGATATTTTCTGATACTGGGAAGAGATTTTTCAGTGTGGATTCATAAGGTCATATCTCACAACTTGTTCATTTCACCATAGTTAGGTTTGTTCAGTGTTTCTGAAATGTTTTGTGTTATTAATTATATGCCCGTTTGTAACTCCCTGGATTATTTATTGGCAACAGGGAAAACAGATCATTTAAGTAAATAACGAAGATGTCCAGTTTTTGAAAATACCATCAAAACTGAAAAAGTATGTTGTTTAAGTGCCACGTATTCAAGCTCTGCTCCAGCTGTGTCACCATAGCAACAATACAAATTAAAAACAAAGCAGTCCACCCGATGTCTCCGTCTGATAAACCTCTGGCTCCATGTCTGAGCCTCAAGCGTTCATTTCTGACATATGAATCCATTCAGAGTAAATTCAGTTCTCAGGAATTTCCGTACTTGCAACACCACACAAGGAGCTGAGGATGGTTTGATTACACAAGTCAAAAAGTTTTCCCAGGATCAATATGACTGAAGCAGACTTTGTAATGGTTTAAGATTGAACTGAGGATGATTTCCTGTGAATGTGTCCGTCTCAGCAGTGTATTACACGACAGATTGCATCATTACTGATACTATAGAAACGCACAGAAGGCGCCTACTGGACACATTGCCCTGTGCTTCACCCATCTCAATCATCTCCTTTTCAAACAAATGCAGGAGCCAAAATGCTTTTAGCGCATTTAATAGCAACCCTGCTGCATCCCATCATCCGTCCACTCGTCTATAGGCCAGTCCAGTGCAGTTCAGTACCTGTCTGGTGTGGATGGGATGAAATGTGCCGAGTCTTGGTGACCAGAACCACCTTGTTGTTTCCTTCTGATGGAGCTTCCCTTTGAGCCATCGGTATGGCTTTCTGAGGGGGAAATCATCTGGAGAACACAAACACAATTAAAAAGTGATAAAGTATGTGCAGAATAACTGGACCATAAACTGTTTGCCAGTTGGGACAGATTTTTACAATGTAAAATGTCAAAAGTTTTATGTTTGAATTTTTCCATTATAACAGATGAGCCAAAAAATACCTCTCTGGCTGAAAAAGCCCCAGCCCCTTCAGAGCCTGGAGACAAACTGTCAATTGATGAGGTGGCTGTTTCGCTCCTGCGGAAGAACAGAGAGAAAAATTTAAATTTCTGGCAGTGACAACTTAGGGGTTTCCTAACAATATAAAGATTATGTTGGAGACAAAACATGAGGTTCGAGGATAGAACAGAAGACGTACAGTGTTTGTTTTTTCCCCCTTTCCTCTCTGTTGTGAGGTGGAGGAGGGCTGGTGTTCTCAGGATCTCCATCACTCCTCCTCCCCCTCCACTTATCCTTAATCACCACAGGACGGCGTTGCAGGTTTGTTGTTCCGACAACATCGCCTAAACCGTTTCTGTCAGGCCCAGGGTCAGCGGTGTGCAGGGTTAACGAAGACGGACGAACAGGACCGGCAGTAGAAGGAGACGTTTTTGCCTCCTTCTTCCCTCCTTTGTCTTCCTTCATTTTCCAGGCCACAAAGGTGTACTGGTCCAGCTCTTTGCTGTCTGCCCGCTCTTTTAGCTTAGAGGGCTCCTGGCTTTTGCTCTTCGGTGGGGATGTTTGATCCTTGCTGCTGTCTGAGCTGGAGGAAGTGGAGGCAGCTCGTTCAGTCTCTCTCTGGTTGTGCTCCAGTCCTCTTTGTCTCCTCTGCTCTCTCTTCTCCTGGCTCCTGGATGACAGGCCCCTGCTAATAGCTGGAGCGTGTGCTCTCTTTAGTTCAGCATTGGAAGGTGAGGAGGTATTGCCCGGAGCCTGTTTATCCAACCCCTCAGCTGGACATGTGGGTGTAAGTGCGTTAGAGGTAACCCCATCAGAGGGCAGTCTTAAATCCTCATCATCTTCTTTCTCATCCAGCTGGGGTCCAGCCTCAGCCATAGTACCGTTGGTCTCCAATTCTTCATCCTCATCCTCTAGCTCTTCATCCTTGCCCTGTTCCTCCTTTGTGTGTGAGCTTGTGTTAACCTCTCCTCTCTCCTCCTCTGTCTCCTGGACAGGGAGGATGTCAGCCAGCGTCTCCTTTGTGACCAGCTCTATATCCGGATACTCTCTTGTTTGAGGCTTGCTTGCCAGTCTTTTCTCTGCTTCCTCTCTCTTTTTCTGTGCTTCCTGTGCTTTCCTGGCAGCTTCCTTTGCTCTCCTTATTGCTTCCTCCTCTTCTGCCTTTCTCCTTGCTGCCTCTTCTTCTTCCATCTTCCTCCTTTCTTCCTCCTCCTCTGCTCTTCTCCTTGCCTCCTCCTCTTCTTCCCTCCTCCTCCTTTCCTCTTCTTCTGCCCTTTTCAGAACTTCTTTTTCCTCCTCCTCCTTTCTCTGTTTCTCCTCACGCATAGAGTGGCACCTGTAATACACAAAACAGAAATATGACAGCCCGGATACATTTAAAAATGTTTTTAGAGCATTTGAAGTCCATCTGTGGTCCAGCTGACTTGTTGTGAACTGGACTGTTAATAAGATGTTGTCTACAGTGACAACTCTCGGAATGTCTCTATGTTGTTACCTTCTGCGTGCTGAGTGTCCTCTGACCAGGGCTTGTATTTTGGTAGCACCATGTCTTTGGCGGTGGTACGCTGATCTCTGTCTGTGCCCTCTCCACACAGCCTGGATCAAAGCGGCTGCCCGCCGCCTTTGCTCCTCTTTGCAGTACCTGCGCCATGAACGCTAAGCAGGAGGACAGGGAACAGGACAGGATCAGTATTATACATTAATTCTCTCCTTACTATTGAAATGGAAAAATACACCAACATGAGTCCAAAAAATAAATGTTGCGTCTGTGTTTACCTGTATCAAGATGGCTGCCTGTCTCATGTCCAGAAACTCTTTTCTCTGCAAGCGACCTCTGCACCAGCGCTGAAGGAAGATGATCTTCCGCATTACATCCTTGTGCAGCGTGTCCAGCAGCTGCTGTCGCTCCAGCTCCTTTAAGAACACCTGAACAGAGTGAAAACACCAGCATTTACATGCACAGAAGGGAACAGGAGCAAACACAGACAAGGGGGTTCATAAGGTGTAGACAAAACAAAACTCAGGAGCAATGACGAGAATTTAGTGGTGTACCTTAGTTTTGCCTATCTGGTACGTGGTGGGATCCAGGCCCATCTTCTTCTCAAGCAGCGCTGAGATGTCCTCTTTAGAGGCAGCAGCATTCTTTGGCAGCAAAACCCTGAACTGCTCTATGAACTCCTGCAGGGACATAATAACAAATCTCAAACAAATAACAAAATTAATGGACTGTTCAAGAGAGGACTAATGTGGATGAGATGGTCAAACACATAAGGAAAATGGTCAAAACCAATGCCCATTATTAAAAAGAATGTTTAGATATTTATGAAAGATATTTATGTCCAGGCAGCCAGCAGCTACAAGTCACTAAGGACAACACCTTGATTTATAATTGACACCGTCTTCATGTGTGTTTGTAATACCGTTGCAGGCCATTGCATCAGTTTCTTTTCAACATCAACACTTTTTAGTTTCAGTGCCTATATTGGTGTGTGATTATCACATGGCTTTTCCTAAAAGAGGAGTACCTTTACAGTACCTGGAATGTGTACTTGGCTCCGTAGCCTGATCTCCTGATGCGAACAGTTTCCAGCATTCCTGTGTATCGCAGCTGCTGAACCACCAAGGCCTCATCCAGATACATCTCCTTCTGCTCATGTGCAAGGACACAAAAAGTTATATCCTATTTAGATTAAATCAAACTATTGTCAGTATCAGCAAAATTGAAGATTGTGTTAAATCTGATAGGGGCTGCAACATTTTATTTTTCATACGAAAGATTTTTAATGATTTTAAAATCATATCTTTTTTTATTCCTGTTTTAATAAAAAACAAATGTCATACGCAACGAGGATGTGGAATGTGATTACACTGCAGCAGTTTACACTCAAGATTTCCTCTTATGTCTTTACACTAGAAGAAAAGTATTCATTAAGGAGACCAAGGATTTGAACAGAAGATATTAAAGAACAAATTACAAATTGCTAATAATAACAGAGTCTTACCTTCTCAGCATTGGAGCGGATACAACGAATGAAGAAAGGCTCTGCTCTGTTCAGAGTCTCCAAGAGTTTGGTCAGAGAGGTCTAAGGAAAACAAGGAAAGGGGTTTGTTGAAAGTACAGGACTGTTGCTGGAGGGGTGTTTGGCTTGTTTCTGTGTGTAACATGCATACTGTTGTCGGTGATGTTACCTGGAACTGGGCACTGATGCTGGGGGGCTTCTTCTTCTTGTGCAGGTGGAGCAGGGACTTGGTGGTGCGATCATGCAGTGTCAGGCTCACAATGAACTTCAGAGACCGAGAATCCAGCAATCTCTGCACAGCAGTAATACAGTAGTTTAATTTCCTTTATTATTAAAATTCTAATAAAATAATGGCAAACTAACAAAATCACATCAACTCGACTTAAACAGCATATTCTCCTTATCCACCCCTAAACTTGGGGTCTCTACTCAGGTTTACCTTGGGAATGACCTGCCGATGTTTGGTGTGCTTGTTTTTCCTGTAAAAAAAGGGAGAAAGAAGATGCAGGGTGAATCAGACGGACTGAAGCGTTTAAGGATGGAACAAGTAGTAGATGGAGTGTGTGAAGCCGGGTTAGAACGGACGGCTGACTTCTTCATGCGCATGTCAGTCAGTGATGAAATCCAGGGTGGCACCTGATAGACGGAATGAATGACGAGCAGAAACAAGGAATGAATGAGTGAGAGGGTGAGGATGACAAAGAGGAGGAGGGAGTTGGCTGCGAGAGATGGGATGTAACTGTAAACAACCAGCTCAGCAGAGACACCACACACAGATGGACATGCTATCATCACTACATAAAAAGGGACCTACATTCATGTTCAGGTTCTCTCTCTTCATGTGTCAGACTGCAGAACTTTAAACTCTAACATGCTGCGAGGCCGCTCGGACATACTATCACAAGATGCCCCAAAAGACCTCACATGCCAGCACAGCCTTCTGATGATGCTCATGCAGCAGTTAACGAAAGGTATTAAAGCCATTTCAGCTTCAGCCTTCAAGAAAACTACATAGTGTCTACAAACAGAGCTAATAATGTAATGTCTGCTGATGAAGCAGGAGTGTGTTTAATGATTTTATTACATTAGATCACATTAATGATCCAATAAGAAAAGGTCATACATGTGACAGATATAACTATGTATCGCTGGTTGTGCTAAACTGGTCAATGAGCTGAACATGGCTAGTCAAAATTAGTTAAGAAAAATCTACATTGTTCTCGGGGGAGGTAGTGGTGGTACACCAGGTCTGTCTGCAGACTCACTGGAGGACGTGTCGAGGGAAGCGGAGGCGACCCCAGGACTGCAGCAGCTTGCGAGGGTCTTCACCATCCAACGGCAAGTTCTTAATGGAGCTGATGATCTCGGCATGCATGTCTCTGATCACATTACATCACGCACACATCCAGTGTGGAGAGGGAAAGGGAGGGGGAGTAATGGGAGCAGGAGAAGGGAGGGTAAACAGATTGAAAAAAAAAAAAAAAAAAAAAAAAAAAAACGACAAAAGGAGGAAGGAAAGGAGAAAAAAAAAGAAGAAAAAACGTAATGTGGGGTGTGATCGAACACCACTGTAAGGACACCTTAGAAGAAAACACACCACCGCAGTTAGTAAAGACAAGAACACACACTGCAGAATAGCTGGGGGTTTGATATCAAGAGGAACTTCATGCTCTGCTCATCCATGAAGAATAACCTACAAAATGTATTTTCCCACTATTCATGTACATGAAAACCACAAGACACGCTAGACCACCCAACCATGCTGCCATATCCCTTTTTAGAAGACACACACACACACACACACACACACACACACACACACACACACACACACACACACACACACACACACACACACACACACACACACACACACACACACACACACACACACACACACACACACGATTGGGGAACGTATGGATTGTATTTACACCCATATCCCTGCCACTGTGGTAGTTAACATGCAGAGCTGAGCTGACGTTCAGTGTGCTTGGCCATCTGTTTCCATGCTGGGGTTGTTACTGGCTGTGTGACTGTAAGTTGTTACTGGTGAGGCTTTTGAATTTGTGGTCCTTTAGTTGGGGCTGGTGTTACAGTGAACACTGGGCCTGGTGAGGTTAATATGGAATCTTTTCTGTGTCCCAGAGCTTGTCCATGCAATACTTTTCTATACTTACCCAGGACTGACCATGAAAACAGAGGACAGGCAGTGAAGGAATGGGCAACATATACAGCAAATGAGTCACAGTGACTCTGACCTCTACACCTCAGTGTTTGCAGATCTGGAAGGGGCTGGATGATTTAATAATGGCAACAATGTGCTTATTAAGGTACTGCTCTGTAACAACAAAACCCCATATACCCTGTAATTTTAGATCTGAAAGCAGGGAGGTACAAGGTCAAGATTCAGAGGGCCCAATAATAAATAAAAAAAATACTGTTCATGGTTTTGTTCCATTCTGAGAAAGCTCCCCCCAATTATTGGTGTCTATTTGACTCAGGACCTGTGTACATGTATGAGTACTTGTGTGCTTCCAAAGCTCCACAGTTGATGTACGTAATCCGGATGGCTAATCAGAGTAGGCCAGTACAAACACCTTCCTGTGCTCTATAGCAAAAATAATAAACGTGAGGAAGGAGGGAGATTATCGCAGCTACAGTAAAAGATGGGGAGTACAGTAAGGGGAGAGAGGGAATGCAAGGTAAAGGGCAACTTTGTTGTACTGTGTTAAATTGGTGTATGGAACATCCTTCTCTGCTTTCATATTTAAAGAAACAGGCATTTGAAACATTTCACAAGCTGGACCTTCTGTGATAAAACCCATTTGATACTTTAGTCGGGATTCAATTATATTAAATAGCTAAAAAAAAGATTCTGATGTTTTATTTTTAGATGGGAGCAAACTCAGAAAATGGAGCAAACTGGTATATATTACCCCAAACCAAACACATTTCCTTCCTGCTTGGCCTCATTTCTTCATTCCTTTCTTCTGTCTACCAAATTCACTTACTTCTTACTCTCATAGCTAGCAAAGATGTCTTCAAAGGCCTCTAGAGGGCGCTCCTCTGAGTGATCAAAGTAGAAATCGAGCATAGAAGCTCGTCTGTGGAGGGGAAAGGAGAGAACCGCACACATCACCAAGAGGTGGAGAGGATATGGGTGACTGACAAGAGGTGAAGAAGTATTCATCTGTCAGGATGACGTCAAAAGCTGTGATTTTGTCGGTTACAGTAAGTTACAGACATTGTCCTTCCTCATCTCATCCAGGATAAATGTGGAAGTCCACAGTTCACCAACCATTTGAAACATTTCCTTCACCTTCAACAAGGAGCATCAAACAGGAAATATTGTTGCTATGCAGTTTTTAAGTGGAGGAGAGGATGCAGCTTCATGAAGGCCGTATGTTATATTGATCCTATTTAAAATAACCAGTCTGTGTGAGTAATGAAAGCAAAGTAACTTGTTATTAATCACAAAGTAAACCAAAAGGTACTATAGCAGACAGATTCCTCCAGAGGAAACATACCTGACAGTTAGAACACCAAAATTCTTGGTTTTATATTCAATCATGTTCATTACTTACTTGTACATTCGGTCTATTGGGGCATTGGATCGCTGAAGCTCTCCTAAAGGAGTTCTGGAGATTGGACGGACAACACCTAAAAAAAAAATAAAAAAAAAAAATACACAATTCATACGTATTATTAATGAGTAAAACAATGTATTTATCATTAATAGTCTATCAAGTAGATTAAAATATGATCAGAGTCACATGACTGCAGCAATTTTTTTTAAACCTTATTTATTCTTGTTAATTTACATATAAAAGGCTCCTACGTCAATGGGCTATGGCACCAAGATAGTCTGGAGGATTGAGAATTTTGAAAATATAAAATTCTCCAGAAGCCTCACATTTCTCCATATTCCTCTATGTGTTGACCTGAGAGGCTAATTACAGAGCAGAGAAACTGCAGCACTCTTAGTTGTGGTATAAGCTGCACAAGTGAAGTGAAGGCAGCTAGTGTGTGACACTTTTGTAAATGTAGTGTAATCTATCTACCTATAATGAAACAACTGTACTTCGTGTTCCATCAATACTACCTTTAATACTGACTTCTAAAGAATCTTAGTCTTTGTTTAGCATTAGCATAATCCGATAGTCAGCAAGCTACCAACTACAAAAAAAAAAAAGCATGCTGAGAAAGAATTACTTCACCCGGATGGGCTGGCCCTGTTACACCGATAATGTACCTGAAGTTTTGGTGGCCCAGGAGCGGCCTGCTTCGTTAAAAGCAGCAATGCCTCTGATGGTGGCGCGCAGGATGCCCCATCGAAACATGGCCACCGGGTCCATGCCGATGAGCTGCCGCACATATGCACGGTCGCTACTCCGCAACAACGCCACAATGTCTGGACGCATGTGGTCTGTGTTCTTCTCCCGGAAATCCTGGTGAGGTCAAATATACCAAGAAGATCAAAAACGGCACCATCAACACACAGACAAATGGTCTCAGTCATATGTAACTACGTATTATTTAAACCTTTTTGCTTTTGTTACCTGAAATCTGTCCTCCTTACCGTGATTTGATATTTGACTTTCCCAGCAAAGTGTCGAATGACGAATGCAGGCTCCATGACTGGTGTGGGGACAAAGTATTTGTTCCCCTGGTGCTGCTGCTTGAATTTGGCTAGTAATGTCTCATCTGTGGCATGGGGAAAGCTGAGAGAAGGAGAGGGACACGAAGGATGAATAGAAACGGTGACAGATTAAAAGACAGCTTCAACTGAATCAAAACAAACCTCATTCCTAATCACAGCCATGAGACATGAATGAAACCGTGTGAATCATCTGTAGCTGTTCTTACTTGCTCTCCTCATCCAGCAGGTAGAGCAGGCCAGTGGGCTTCTTGCTGATGAGATGGATACAGCCCACATTGTCTGTGTAGTCGATGTTGTGCCAGGTGATTCCCTCTGCTTGGTACTCCTCCTGGTTGAGGCAGGACAGAACATTTTGATGAACAAGCTCATTGGTGAAATCAAGTCATGTTAGGAAGTTTGCCAATTTTACTGTTGATTTTCTTACCTGAAATATTTAAGCTTTTGGTCCCAAATGTTACAAAAAATTACAAATACTAATAACAGATGTAATTATTATAGTGTGTATGCTAAAATATGCAGCAGTTACTGTTTTCCCAGTCAAGTTTGACTAAATAACTAAATTTTTTTTTTTTTTTTTTAAAGATTATTTTTTGGGGGCTTTTCCCTTATTAAGTAGTGACAGTGGATATACATGAAAGAGGGAGAGAGATTGGGGATGACACGCAGCAAAGAGCAGCAGGTCAGATTCGAACCTGCGCCGTTGCAGGACTCAACATGGGGCGGACGCTCTTACTGGGTGAGCTAAAGGCCGCCCCAATAACTAAATATTTTAACAACAAATTTAACTTTGTATTCCTGTTGTCACCAGGCTCTGAAGGATAAGATAAACTAGCGTGAACGGCATGTAACTTTTTCTCCCTTCAAAGAGCAAATGTTTGGATGAGTCACATTTGAAGTAGGCATTATTATAAACACAGAGCAGAAGAAGAGAGTCCTAAGTTCGAATCACGAGGGAGCAAATCCACTGATGGTGCGTTGTTTGGTGCGTCATGTAAAAGGATTTGGAGGGAGGCATAACTAAACGAGACCACTCACCTGCTCCAGATTGAAGATGTGATGGTTGAAATAATACTGCAGCTGCTCGTTTGCATAGTTGATGCAGAACTGCTCAAAGCTGTTGGTCTCAAAATCCTCAAAGCCAAAAATGTCCAGGACACCGATGGACAAACACTGGAAAATAGGACGAACCAAACACTAGTGAGGAGCAGGAAGGGGAATGCATACCATCATCTCAAAAATAACAATATTTATAGCATTTAATGATGTAGAGTGTTTTTCCGTCAGTGTTGTCATCAAAATGAAGTTCCTTCAGGTATGTCAGCAGAGGAAAACTCTAATTTTCACTATTTGTGTGTGTGTGTGTGTGTGTGTGTGTGCGCGCTTGTGTCTTACTGGGACAGATTCCTCCATATCTTTCTTGTTAAGCAGTGCGTGATTGATGCGCAGGACGATCCAGTCAAACAAGGCGCTGTACAGAGATTTGGCCATGGAGTCTCTGGCTGTGATCGCCTGATGAGAGCAAGAGGGGATGAAGCATATTGTGAGGCAAACTTCAATAAGCTTAACAGAACAGAAGCAAAAGTATTGTTTCATAATGTGCTTTGGAATCATACTATAATATTACAACAAAAGTCTGACAGAGGCCAAACGGAGAAAAGGAGAACATGAAAAGTTGAACATTATACACTGACAGGAAGAAGAGATCTAATGTAGGTGTGGTATCAATAAAGAAGCAGAAAGGCATAAGGAAGAAGCAGACACACAAGGCCACCAATTAGTGTGCAGTTGGACACTATTATAGTAATGACAGGTTGCAGAGATGTCTTTGTGGGTGGTGCCTACCTCAGAGTGGCTGTAAGGGAGGATCAGCTTGTCATTGACGGTCACCGTTTTCCTCTTCGTCAGCGCCTCAACCAGCAGCTCCTCTTTAACCTGAGAGGGAATCCACACAGTTTAATGCTGCTGACAGTCACAGCCAACTGGCCAGACACAGTGAAGTATGGAGTTGCACAGAAACAAACACGTTACCTTTAGCAGGTCAGAGAGCGTAGCCAAGACCTCTGGTGGTCCCACGTCCAACCCCTCGTCTCGGCCCGTTGACTTCCTCATGTAGGTCACGTTTCCCAGATACAAGATGGCCGAAAGCACAGAAAAGATCCTGCAACACAGTCACAAAAATTATGTCAGCTGGAAGCAACAGTGACAATGCAGCTATATGACAAATGCAGGAACAATGCTACACATGCTGTTCTTATCATCTGTTGAATAGAAGCACGGGATGGGGCTACACACTGTTTCTAATAAACTGCTACATTAGCTAATGAGATGCAGCTATTGTTGTGCTGTTGGTGCTCTAAATAGTCTCTTTGCTGTAGTTCATATTTTTGGTAATGTGATTCAATGCTCAGACCAAAATAATCTCTGTTTCCAGGACTGAGTGTAAAAATGCTTCAGAATGGATTTTCAACAGTATCCCTTCAAATGTCTGGAAGAACGTTAGGTTTCTTTCCTGCATTACACTCAATATATGAAACATATTGATGTATTCATGATTCACTTACTGCTTCTTGGTGGCGGGAAGGAAGCCAACCATCTCCATTGCCTGCTGCAGCCTTTCAAAATCATGACGCAGGTCTTCCTCATCTTCTATCTTAAAGTTTTGCTACAAAGAAAAAACACAGTAGGGGTGTATAAAGATGAGAAGAAGAAAGCAAAAACAAAAAATGTACAAACAAAAAGGTGAAACAAAGAGGTCAATGAAAAGGAGCAAGAGAACAAAGACTGCGTCATTAACATGCAGTGCACATGTACGAAGTGAGCTGGGAGTGTATACAGCGGCTTATTTAAAAGCTTGAAAGTCATTCATTAATACAGGGTCCACTCACAGTGAATTAGAGTGTTATCTTAAAGGTGCTGTAGGTAGGATTGCGAAGATCCAGGACTTAGCCAAACAATTTGAACATCGACAACTTCTCAGTCCCTCCCCCCTTTCAACTAAAGCCCCAAACTGTCTCCTAAGCCCCTCCCCCCACAAGGGAGAATGAATGCGTGTGCATGAGCAGTGACTGACACGTAGTTAGACACTCCCCCTGGCCCTGATTGGTGCATCTGAACAGGGCGCTGTGAATTTTTGCAAATCGCACTACAGGCTGTAGGTGTTGCCAGAGGCGCCGGATATTTTTTTTAATGACCTGCTTCATGTAGTTCTACTCGAACATAGGGTCAGTTTCAGCAAATATGAAAGTTAGTTTTAGAAGTCTTACCTACTGCACCTTTAAATGTCAAAAAACGGTTTAGGGCTATAGAGAAAATCAAGTATCACGATATGCTTGACCAAATACCTCGATGTCGATATTGCGACGATATTGTAGGCTTGACTATTGGTGCTTTAACAAAATGTTATTTACACAATGAGATTTTTGATAATCACCAGAAATGACTTAGTGGGTAAAGGTAAATAATAGAACAGCTAGAACAGTCTGGTAAGTTCAGAATATGACATCACTTTACTGTAATGCAGCCTTTAAAATAATATTACAATGTCCAAAATCGAAGACGTTATCAAGTCTCATATCGCGATATCGATATAACTTCGATATATTGCCCAGCCCTACAACAGGTTATAGTTCATTAACACAATTGGAGGGTTATTCACTGGGGTTGAGTAGACTGAAAAGGGTAGAATGGCAGTGAAATAAGTGACAAATCAATATGTTTGCCGTTTATAGCAATTGGATAGACAAACTGCTGGATGTGATGGGAAAAGGGAACAGTACTGTACCTGCTTGAGGTAAAAGTAGTCTTCAGGCGGCAGCAGCTTGAACTCCTTCCTCTCCTCCTCTGAAGCTCCCAACAACAGGTAGTAAAACACGTGGTAGTTCCTTGAGAAACAAAACACATCATTCTTGAAGTCTGTACTACACACAAACTGCACTCACACCAAGTTATTACTACAAGAAAATGATATTTAAACTGCTATTCAAAAAGGATGCAATTATTTATAGATGCATCCATCATTTGTTTGTTGTATTATGTGGTGAGCAGTTATCGGTGGATATGAGCTCGATGTTTACAGGCACAAATAAGTGATAAAGTTCTGGTGATACACCAAGAGTCAACACATTGTAAAAAGCTAACAGAAAAAAGACAATGTCTGGAGCTCAATGATATCAGTTTTCCACTCATGCTATCAGTGGTAGGTAGATAGTCTACAAAGCTTTGTTGTAAAAGCACACAGGAGTAATGAGTTTCCACACTTATCACAAAGAAATAATTACATCATACAGTGGAGTCCCTCCCTGACTAGACAGGCAAGATGCACTGTGGACAGCAACTGTAGGCTAGGTGATTAACAGTACAACGTCCATGCGGTTAGCAGCCTGAAGGTTATGAGGCGGGCTTGTCAATAGGTGACTACATTTTCCAAAACTAGCTGGGAAAATCTGGACAGGAAACGTGAATGTGTAACACTCTTCCCAATTACAACAGCTACAGTGTGTGTTTATATACACGGCATCAACTACTTAAGCTGAGCTGCTCGTGGCTATAGCTTTGCTGTGTCTACAGTAAATATGGAAACATTCTTATTAAAGTCAGTTTTTTTTAATTGGCTTCATTAATGTAACAGTTTAAACTGTGGGTAATAAAAATATGTCTCTTTGTTGGACTCATTCATCAGTAACATATTTTACTGCAAATGAAATGACAGTGGAGGATTTGCTCACTCCCCCAACAGTCTGACTGTATTTCTCACTTACAAATGCCCAAATATTTATTTGAATATTAGTCACACAAGTAGCAACAGACCTGTGGTCTAGTCGGTAGTGAATGTCCCAGTGAGTAACAATGGATGGATTGCATGACTTGAAGGAAAAGTGAGCAACGACATGGTGAGTGAGGACAGGAAAGTTCTATTTTTTCCTTGTGCTTTGTTTGTACAGTAACTGTTCATTCTCAACTGGCACAAACCGAAATCACTTAAGGTCACAACACCAAACTATATTAATATGAACATGATCTATCACTGCTACATTCAAAGTCCTACAAAGTGTCCACACTGTCCACTTTGATATCAGTGGGTAACGTTATTCAGTTCACCATGGACACACAGCTAATGCTAGTATTAACATGTGTTCATAATAAAGCATTTAGGTGGCTAATACCCCAATCTAGACTCTAGAGTGTCTGCATATGTGAGTACATGTATGTGTAAGTGTTTAGGCAGATAAACCACTAAAGTCAAAGACCAAAGACTGAAGCTGAACTTCATATCCAGCCATCAGAAGCTTCCCATGTTTGTACAGAGGACCCCATGAGGGTCAGTGGGGGTTAAGAGTTAAGACTCCTCACCTCTCGTTCTTCTCTCTGGAAACCAGACGAGACTTCTCCAAGAGATATTTCTCTACCACAGCCCTGTAAGACAGAAAGGAGAGGGAGGGGGAGTGGAAGAGGACAAGAAAAAAGGGAAAGAAGAAAAACAATGAAGATGAATAACTTAACACTAAAGGTCAGTCAGCTCTGTCCGTGTGTGTGTGTGTGTGTGTGTGTGTGTGTGTGTGTGTGTGTGTGTGTGTGCGTTTTCAGGTCATATGTGAAAGTGGGCTGGCAATAAAAAATGAGGGGAGGAGCAGAATGGGAAGGACAGATGGTCAGAACATTCAAAGAGTGAACAAAGCCTTCAGATACGATCAGATGGATTTTAGCACATCACATTGCAACACACACACACACACACACACACACACACACACACACACACACACACACACACACACACACACACACACACACACACACACACACACACACACACACACACACACACACACACACACACACACACACACACACACACACACACACACACACACACACACACACAGCTCTGGCATTAATTCATTCTATTTTAATTTTATTTTGTATACTATAGATTGAAAGAGGAGACTGGAAGGCTACTGCGGGGGTAGAGGTATGCTTTCAGACCACTGCAGTCATGAAATATGCACTAAAAGCAGTGGTATTTACCCACTCCACCAGGCCAAGGCCATAAAGTTGTCTAAATCAAGTTTTATAAGTTGTTTTTTCTATAGCCAGGCAAAAACAACACTGCCAGTCCTAATGCTCACTAAGAATAGAGCTGTTCTGTGAGAAACATAGTTGTGTCAATCTGCTAAAACTGCAGCCACAACTCATTAACTTAGACCAAGTACATACATCTACTACATAGATCCACTAGTTTGCGTTGTATATTTCTCAGAATAGTCTGCACTGCAGTATTGCAATGTACTTTTATAGATGGAACAAATGTTGGGGTGTGATTTGTTATAGGTGTCATGGTCACAAATACCATCTAACTAATTTACAATGGGTACATTTTTACCACGCAAGTTCAAGATGTATATGTATAAAGATGTATCAGATATATTTGACAACACAGAGCCTTGTGGCGCACACAGAGTAACTGACAGGAATTCACTTTAGGCTGTCCCTACCCTGACACACTGATGCCTGTCTGATAAATACCCCTTGAACCAGTTATAGGTGTCACGTACAGGCATCAACAGTGACAAAGGCTTTTGAAACATCCATGAACAGAAGTCCCCCAAACTAGGCATCTAAACTTATGGTAAATGTGTCCAGTATTTCAAATGTTTTTGTACAAGTGGAGATAATTTGTTTCAGTGAACCTGTTTCATACCTGAACCCATTCTAGGTTACATTCTAGTAAATGGAGTAATGCGTTTCAGTGGCTCTCATATTTTACACTTCTGCTACAGTGTGTTTATTTTCATTGTTATGCTCTGTCAGATCCCAGTGAGGAAGGATTAGCTGGACAGAGACAGAGACAGAGAGAGAGAGAGAGAGAGAGAGAGAGAGAGAGAGAGAGAGAGAGAGAGCAAAACCATCCCGTCTGTCAGTTAGTCAGTCTGCTCAGAGCAGAACAGCAGCCTTCCCTTTGTTAATCTCCTCTATTGACTGTCTGAATGGCTGCCACTGGAGATGGAGAGATAGACAGGCAGCCTTTGTTAGGACTGCAGAGCTGTGATGGTCCTCTGAGTCTAATACTTTACTGATGTGAAGCAGAAGGCTACACCAGCATGTACAGTGATGATAAACTCTGGAAGGTGTTTTAGGTTGACTATAGTCATAGTTTTCAGCATGTCCCTGTCTAAGTGGGTTCACTTTGTAGCACAGAAAATTATCAGCCAGCTAAAATCAACTCTACTGATTGGATTACAGACCTTTCTCAGGGTAAGCAATTCAATAAAGCATGATGAGACCTGGTGCCATAAGGGGATTATCAGGTTGGGGATACCCACTTACTATGGAGCTGAGCAGCTGTCACCACAGGCATTTACACAGTTCAAATAAAATTCTATTTCTAGTACGAAACATTTGCATACACACCACTGTTAGAAATCTCATCATGTCAGCCCTTAGTCTGAGTGGGGTACCAAATATTCTCTGCAGCCCTTCAGCTTTTGACTCTTCCACAACTATAGCATAACATGTTGTCTTTTTTAAGACACTGTATTGAGCAGCTGTTCCCCTCTCCTGATGAGGAAATGAGGAAGTGAGTGACAGTTGACCAGACTTTGATAAAGCTCCTAACCAGAGACTGACTGCTGAGAAAAAGGAAGAACATGCTGGTGGTTAAAAGTTTCAGTCTACACACACATTGCACAGAGGGGGATTCACATGACCAGTCATAAAAAGAGCAAAGAGGAAGATATAAGGCTAAGGAGAGGTGGAAGACCCCAGATGAGCTACAGGAAGAGGATACAGAACACAGAAACAATCCTTTACATGTCCCTGTATGGTGTTGCACTGCAGATTAAGGCAGCGTGGCTTTGTGTGTGGCCTTTTTGAGAGTGGTTGGTCACAACACACACACACACACACACACACACACACACACAATTACTCACCCTCTGACGACTCCACTCTCTAGGTAATTCACCTGAATGAATTTACCGAAGCGGCTGGAGTTGTTGTTGTGGGCAGTTTTGGCATTTCCAAAGGCCTGGCAGAGACAACAGGAGGAGACAAAAACGCAGGGTAAGTTTCAGGGTATGAAGTCAAAAACATGCAGTGCATTACCAAATCGCCCAACAACTTCTGAAGATTAATGCAACATCCATGTGGTTGTGTTTCTTCTATGTTTGTCTTTGTCTTTTCATCAAATGAGCCGAAGACATAACCGATTTATTATCTGAAAGGAGACAACATTTCAACACAGACGGAGACAGGATGGCAGCATGTAATTTTGGACCAGATAGTTGTGTCCTGGAGACCATGTTAGGCTTGATTTTAAGATTTTTTGTAGTAGCACCCACTAGTCCCCCCAACATTTTACAATCTCTTCCTGCACATTGATGTTGTTTTGAAACTCAACTGTGACCTCTGTTGAGTTTCGAACCTTATATGGAGGTGCTATTGGGTGCAACACAATCTAGCACATGTATCAGCACTCTCTATGAAGTCACCAACAACAATTATAACAAATCACCATGACAACAAAGAAACTAGATAGAGTCAAGGGGTTTATTCTTGTTTTTAAACAGCAGCTGAGATGGCAGAAGGGGGTGGAACTGTGTGTGTGTATATGTATGTATGTATGTATGTATGTGTGTGTGTGTGTGTGTGTGTGTGTGTGTGTGTGTGTGTGTGTGTATGTGTAAAAGAGAGAGAGCATGGGTCAGTGATAAATGAGGTTGGGACAGCCGTTAGTAGCAGTGTCAGTGACAGAAACAGAGAGGACCAAGGTTTCTCTCCAGGCTTCAAACTAATGCTTAGCCAGTCGGGGGTACACAGAGCCTAGCTACCAGGCCTCACTGAGGGGCCCCGTTAACTGCATTGATACGGTAAAAGTACTCTTTTCTCTTCATGATGCACACGCACACACACACACACACACACACACACACACACACACACACACACACACACACACACACACACACACACACACACACACACACACACACACACACACACACACACACACACACACACACACACACACACACACACACACACACACACACACACACACACACACACACACACACACACACACACACACACACACACACACAGCAGGGGAAGTTAACTCATTGCATGTTAAATAGGAGCCACATTGTTTCTTCCAAAGCAGTTGCAGGGTGAATTCGATACAGTGGTGTTGAGGCTGATTGGAGAGAGACACACACACACACGTTTGTTTCACTATCTTTGTGGGACCCGTCACTGACATAGTACATTCCCTAGCCCCTTACCCTAACCATCACAACTAAATGCCTAACCTTAACCCTTACCCTAACCTAATTCTAACCCTAAAACCAAGTCTTAACCCTCAAACAGATCTTTAACCTTGTGGGGTCCAGCATTTTGGGCCGCACAAGGCTGTGCAGACCCCACAAGTATACTGTATTCCCCAGTTTTTGGACCCCACGAATATAGTACACACACACACACACACACACACACACACACACACACACACACACACACACACACACACACACACACACACACACATTCCGATGAGCTATTTAATTTCTGCTGCTTGAAGTAGACCTGCAAGTTTTGCATTAGCTATTTACTAAAACTTTTCCTACCCTTTTACACCAGTATAATTTTGCACCAACTTTCATTTTTTCAGTGCACTAAAACATGAATTGGAATTAGTTTTAAAACCTAAGGGAAGTATGAGGCAAGAGTTGTTGCTTGTTCATGGATGTTGAAAGAGATACTTAGTTGTCTCTTGTCCGTGACCAGAATTATTAACCTTCAGTTTAACATGGACTTGCTCAGACAAGACTCCTATCTACCCACTCACTGGGCTCACCCACCCACACTCTCTCTTTCTTTTTGTCTTTATGCATTTGTGGTTGTGTTCTGATGCCAAAAAAATGTGTATAATTATTTATTTAGGTGTTGCCTGTTTTTACAAAGTACAATGCCATCCCTTCTGTTGCAGGGTTGAGGGTCAGTAAGTGTGTTTTGGCACTGATACTCCAGAGTGTCTCACTGCTCAATGCTGTCCACAGTACTGTTCTGATCACCCCCACTCCACAAACCTTGCAGCCAAGAGCACAAATCCCTGGGAAATCTCTGCAAAGCCCAGGCTGCTGCACCATGGAGGGAACGCAAAACATGTCACAGCATCATTCGTATTTGAACTTGCCCGTGAGCAGCTGATGTGATTGTCTGGAAGGCTTGCAGGTACGGAGAAGCAGACAGACTGCTTTCCAAAACGGGTCCATGAAAAGGTCTAATCTGCATTCTTACGAAATAGGGGTTGCTCTCAAGGAGCTAATGGAAGAAAAAAAAAGGGTAAAGGGAGAGTGAGAAGTATAGAAAGAGAGAGAGAGAGACAGAAAGCAGAAGAGCTCAGCAATCTGCAGTGTGTACATATTTTGGGTATGCATGTCCAGTGACCGTTTCGTACAATGCTGTCTTTACTGATTCTTCTCTGTGGTGAGTTGGCTTCACTGGCAGTCCGCTCCCTTGTACATTTCCACTTTAAAAAGAGCCAGACCTACCCAAATGAAGTCTCACATCCTGATTCAACAGACACAAACAGACACACAAACCAAACTAGGGTAGTGTCTCTCAAACTGTGCAGTTTATGAGTTGTTTGTCTTCAACAAGCGAGTGGGGCAAATTATACTTATAAACTTGCAAACAAAGAAAACTGTAAGAAAACATCTGATGTTATGTATAAGATTGGATGTTCAAGCTGTTTTTAGTCACTCATATGAGTCTTTTCTATGTTGATCTTAGAGCATTAAAAGGTTTGAGCATTTTTTTACATAATTTTAATATGCCTACAAAACGTTTTTGTAATCAGTAAAAACCTACAGCTGGCGCTTGGTTACTAGACATTATTGCTATGACACTGAGGCACTGCTGCATCCTTTAAAGTTTAGTTGCTCGAAAGAGCTTCAGTTTAACGTTTCCACGGGCGCTGCCAAGGCCCCGACACTGACACCTCACTACAGCATGGATACACTCACAAAAGGGAGTCTAAATAGTCCAACCGTCACAAAGAGAGTTCCCACATTCACAGAGGGCAACGGCAGGCGCTCATGCAAACATTCATCATACCTCTAGGTGGACATGCTCCCTCGGACACTTTAGACCCACAGCTACAGTGAGGAAAATAAGTATTTGAACACCCTGCTATTTTGCAGGTTCTCCCACTTGGAAATCATGGAGGGGTCTGAAATTGTCATCGTAGGTGCATGTCCACTGTGAGAGACATAATCTAAAAAAAAAAAAAAAATCCAGAAATCACAATGTATGATTTTTTTAACTATGTATTTGTATGATACAGCTGCAAATAAGTATTTGAATACCTGAGAAAATCAATGTTAATATTTGGTACAGTAGCCTTTGTTTGCAATTACAGAGGTCAAACGTTTCCTGTAGTTTTTCACCAGGTTTGCACACACTGTAGGAGGGAGTTTGGCCCACTCCTCCACACAGATCTTCTCTAGATCAGTCAGGTTTCTGGGCTGTCGCTGAGAAACACGGAGTTTGAGCTCCCTCCAAAGATTCTCTATTGGGTTTAGGTCTGGAGACTGGCTAGGCCACG
Organism: Zingel zingel; assembly: GCA_023566125.1. Lineage (NCBI taxonomy): Eukaryota > Metazoa > Chordata > Actinopteri > Perciformes > Percidae > Zingel > Zingel zingel. Next base: position 21,128,990 of record CM042322.1, on the reverse strand, counting down.
CCAGAATCTTGATATGTTTCTTACAGAGCCACTCCTTGGTTATCCTGGCTGTGTGCTTCGGGTCATTGTCATGTTGGAAGACCCAGCCTCGACCCATCTTCAATGCTCTAACTGAGGGAAGGAGGTTGTTCCCCAAAATCTCGCAATACATGGCCCCGGTCATCCTCTCCTTAATACAGTGCAGTCGCCCTGTCCCATGTGCAGAAAAACACCCCCAAAGCATGATGCTACCACCCCCATGCTTCACAGTAGGGATGGTGTTCTTGGGATGGTACTCATCATTCTTCTTCCTCCAAACACGGTTAGTGGAATTATGACCAAAAAGTTCTATTTTGGTCTCATCTGACCACATGACTTTCTCCCATGACTCCTCTGGATCATCCACATGGTCATTGGCAAACTTAAGACAGGCCTTGACATGTGCTGGTTTAAGCAGGGGAATCTTCCGTGCCATGCATGATTTCAAACCATGACGTCTTAGTGTATTACCAACAGTAACCTTGGAAACGGTGGTCCCAGCTCTTTTCAGGTCATTGACCAGCTCCTCTCGTGTAGTCCTGGGCTGATTTCTCACCTTTCTTAGGATCATTGAGACCCCACGAGGTGAGATCTTGCATGGAGCCCCAGTCCGAGGGAGATTGACAGTCATGTTTAGCTTCTTCCATTTTCTAATGATTGCTCCAACAGTGGACCTTTTTTCACCAAGCTGCTTGGCAATTTCCCCGTAGCCCTTTCCAGCCTTGTGGAGGTGTACAATTTTGACTCTAGTGTCTTTGGACAGCTCTTTGGTCTTGGCCATGTTAGTAGTTGGATTCTTACTGATTGTATGGGGTGGACAGGTGTCTTTACGCAGCTAACGACCTCAAACAAGTGCATCTAATTTAGGATAATAAATGGAGTGGAGGTGGACATTTTAAAGGCAGACTAACAGGTCTTTGAGGGTCAGAATTCTAGCTGATAGACAGGTGTTCAAATACTTATTTGCAGCTGTATCATACAAATAAATAGTTAAAAATCATACATTGGGATTTCTGGATTTTAGTTTTTAGATTATGTCTCTCACGGTGGACATGCACCTACGATGACAATTTCAGACCCCTCCATGATTTCCAAGTGGGAGAACCTGCAAAATAGCAGGGTGTTCAAATACTTATTTTCCTCACTGTATATCAATCACGTTCTTTAAGCCCAACTCAAGTTTATATATTCTTCAATTACAGGTTAAGCCAGAGAAGCAAGCAGCAAGGTAATGAACTATGTAGTTACTGGTACCCGGAATATTGAGATAAAACACCAATGGTACTTCGTGACAAAATAATCACTGTTTGTTGTTGTCCTGAATGTGAAAAATGCTTTGGTAAAATCACATGTTGTTGGCAGTGATTGAATGCAACAATGTCTCTACACAGTTCCTCCTCTATGCTTGACATTGCTTGAAGCCACCACTACAGTATATCCCACCAACTAACTATACTTAAATGCCCTCGAGCTTAACTCATCTGAATTGTTAACAAAGAATTTGTACTTTAACGTACAATAATGGCATCAATAGCCCTTAAGAGGGGCTGGTGCTTAGATTTAATAATGGTGACTGTTCCAATGAATGGACCACAGTATTGTGGTTATACTGAACCACAAATATTTTTTCTTGTCTTGAACAGAATGACATGGCAGTACTCTGTTTTAGGAAAAATGACTTGCAGTACACTACAATTGTGTAGATGTGCTGGATGAGACACTCTCCCACTGCAAAGGATTTACATATAAGGATTTTAGCGCTTAAACGATTCAGCAAATAATCAATAAGTTGATCAAAATAAAACCAAAGTAATATATCAAGCAAAATGCCAAATTTGCTTCACCTAGCATCACATGTGGGCTATGATGCTTTTCTCTGTTATATATAGGCTAATTAGTATTGAGCATTTTTGTGTTATGGAACAGTACTTGGACTATTTTTAGCTGCAGTCCTAAATGAATTACAGATTTAGACATAGAAGACACTAAACGATGACAAAGACAAGAATTCAGACACTATAAAGCTTGTATAAAAAATATCAGATGACAAGTTATCACATGAAATCTACACAGCAGTAAATTAACTATAGTGGAAAAGAAACTAACTTGTGTTGTTGCCAGCATAGTGGAAATAAAGTGGTGGTAGTGGTGTTTGGGAGGGAAAAAAACTAATAGCTTCAGTGGTTGGTTGATTGTACAGCAATAAATGATTGTTAATATTAGCAGAGGTTGGAAAACAGATCAGGCACTTTCATGCGATAGCTTTAAGATAAAACCTATGCTTTGCATAACTGGGATCAACAGAATAATATAAATGCCTGATGGAGAAAGACGAACTCTGAAGTATATTAAACAAGCAACATGAGACAAATAAATCTCCAAAGAGAAAAATCATGTGCCTAAATTTCTGTTTTATTTTAACGTAAATGTTTATATTTTAGGGACTAAAGGGGGATTTTAACAATCCAGATGACACAAACAGAACAAACGCAGATAGTTACGAGGGAGTCATTCTGCACAGTACATACAACAAACAGGAGAGCAGCTGGAGAATACAGCATACTTTGTTATGTATTAACCTAGTGCAAGAATTTCAGCAATCCTCATATTTAAGACATATTTAGTTTGATCACAGACCACAAAGTAATTTCAACATCAAGAGTATACATCATGCTTGGTGTCACAACTGATAAATGACTCCATTACTGAACATAAAGCTGCAATATGCAATGTCAACATGACTTATGCAACTGTAAACTAATCTAGTCAGTCAAATTATAACTTCACTGCAGCATTAAACTTTTACCCATATCTCTGTTAAGCCTTTTCAACCAAATGAGAAACTTAACCTCTCGTTTTCTGTATCCCATACCATTTACCCAATTCTCTTACTTGTTGGCCCATATTTGTATTGCATTGTTACAGTACATTTGTAACCTTGGTACTCTTTATGTTACTCTGTGACTCGGTCACATAGAATTCTAAGGGCAAACCAAATGACAAACAGAATTATTTCTCCTGTTATGTTAGGTAGCGGTTTGCATCTTTAAAAGGTATTCTCGTGATCTCAACATTGTTCATTCAAGTCAGTCTGGGATGAGAGCATTTTTCCTCAGACAAAACCAATATTTAAATCCAGTTTCATCATTCTAAATTATTTGGTCAACCCCCTGTATGCATACATAACACATGGTCAAGTAATGAAGATGTCAAGAGGTAAGAGGATGGAATAGAAAGAACACGTTTTCAAACACAAGTTTTGCTCCTCTTGTGGTCTGGTGTTTTACCAAATTGGAGCCATTTCAAGCAGCTCCACCCATGTCTAGATGGGTACCACATCAAACCTTAGCTTGTGGTGTGGTCAGAGTACCATGAATAGAGCTTGAAGTGGCCTGCAGCATGCTGCTACATGTAAGCTGTATTTGCCTTTAAGGAACAACCTATTCTACTCTTCAATATCTGAATGGTATGATTACAGTAATGCCTTTGTATGCTGTGTGTGTGTACTCTGTGTGTACTCTGTGTGTACTCTGTGTGTGTGTGTGTGTGTGTGTGTGTGTGTGTGTGTGTGTGAAATGAATGACACGTGTGCATGACGCAGAGACTTAAACTCTGTAATGCCAGCTTTTCCCAGACTCATACACAATGCCACCCAGCCTGACCAAATATAGCTGAGGAATAAAGGGGTGCAACCCATAACTAAGAGATAAACAATGGCTCAGCAGACAGAATGGCCAGCTACTCCTCTGTACTTCCTGAACAACAATACAATACTTTGGTATAGCCACACCCCTCAAGGCCGTAAGTTAACAGCAACTACTGCCGTTACTTCCCGTGTCGTAGCTGCTTCCTGTTAAAAAGGGTTCCGGATGATAGGAACTTCCTGTCTAAAGTTGTGAGACAAGAAGTGGCATGGAGGAGGCTGGGGACTTAGAGGAATCTGTAACAACTAGGAGGTTAGACTTCAGTTAAAGGTTATATAGCTGATGTGGAGATGATTTTCTACTCACTAACTAATTCTGTTTTTTAAAAAAAGAAGCCTGATCTTCATCATACATTACATCAAAAGAGTTGATGTTAAAAGAGAGATGTTAATGTATGAGCAAGAAACCCAGGTGTTGTCAAAAGACTTCTGACCAAACAGCTTTTTTGTCCATTTTCTATGTTTGGAAAACCTTGAAAGTTTGAGTCAAGCTTTTACTATTTGACTGGTAATATGCTGCTTTCTAATGATGAAATCATTTTATTCAAAATGCTGCAGTACTTAGTTACATTGCTCAACCTTTTCAGGCCTGTAACCCCATTAAGTGCCTCATAACTTAGGCAATTGCAGAGTTTATTTTTAAGAACATGGATTGAGCCCCATGTGGTTTATTATTTTTCAAAAATATTGTTTACCTACATATCATGAAAATATTTGTCTATGTTAACAGTGTCCTGATAAATACACTATAAATACTATATTGCCTGAAATGTGTCAGCCAACTCTCTGCAACAAAAGGAGGGCCCTGTTGACATTTAGAGTAAATAGTCTTCAAAGCCTGGCAAAAGAAAAAGGGACACGAAAAGAACCACGTAACAGAAGACAAACCAGTTGGACCAGTTCACAAGTGACATACTTATTCAGAGCTGGCGAGCTGTTCTACAGGCAGAAGCCTTATTTGTTCAAACTGCAGAAAGTATTAAGGACAATCTCTCCTTTACCTGCATTATTTTCAAGACAAAGAAGGGGCATTTATAGAATAGAAAGAAATGGCACAGTAAACAAAAGTAGGACAGCAGCTTTCCTACATGGTTTCAGGTTGGGGCCATTTAATTTGCCAGCAACACAGCACACAGTCCAGCACCATAAACGATGATCTCATCTCCTCAAAATGTTGTGAAGCCATAAAATGCCTCCATTTTGGTATACGTATCTATATATAGCATTCTACACTCCAAATATAAGGCCTTGGCTGGAACTTGTTAGGAAGGAACCTCAAGAAGTATACCATTCGTGTGGAGAGAAACTGCAGGGAACATCATTTTAGAGGAGCTTCCTCTGTAAAGTGACTTTTGTTTCATGTCAGCCATCTTATGAGCATGTTGCTAAAGCTGACAGGTGTTGTCAAAACAGTAACTTTTCACATAAACTAAACTAAGGGTACCTTAGCACATAATAGTGTGGAAAAAGCGTGTTTTGCAACTGCCTCCACTTAAGCTTAACTATTTTGTGCGAAATACAAATTTCAATGCAAAAACACTGCCAGGGGCAATGTACAGCTGTTCAACAGCCAAAATGATTGACTGCTCGCAGATGGAATCCAACCTCCATTTACTCCACAGACCAGGCCAGCAAGGGCCGAACCCGTCTCCCTGTCTGCCCCTGGAACCACAGCTCTGGACCAGGCTCACACGCACTGCATTCTGGGAGTAAACTGCAAAATGGAAGTGTGTCTGCCAAAGGGACCAGAACTCTGCTGATGGAGGGGAAAATCTCTCCAACCCCTCCCCCTTTCTCAATAAGCCGGCCGGAACCAAAGACTCTGACAAACTGACACACATCAAGGGACCAATGCTGCTTATTCAAATGCGTCTGAAAGCAGCAGCAGTTCTATGAGTGAAGGCTCCAGTACTAAGTCAGAGGGTCTGGAGAAGACAGTGACAGATGATGGATGACAGCCTCTGTGCCTGCAAGTTACTGAGGCTGCCCACCATGTATTCTTGCCATTAAGGCTCAAGCTAATATAGTTTGTGGCCAGTTCTGTTTAATTTTGCTCCATAGTATTGTGTATCCAATGAACTTACTTTCAGAGATTAGGGGTTTTTACTTTTCACAGTTTTGTACTGTGAATAAACCACATTCCACATGCAGCTTTTCTGGCTAAAAGGTCTATTTTTAGCCACATTACTTTGAAATAAAACTGAAAAATCTGTAGGAGATTTACTTGCAGATCACGACTGCAAGTAATTAGTTCCCCACACCAAGGAGGACTATTAAAGTGATACTTACTACATGGTTTTCAGGTGTTTGTGCAGACATGTGCGGCTGATATTTACTCTGCAGCCTCAGGCAGAACTTCATTTGGTCTCTAGTCCTGTCATATGTCTCAAATCACTAACATACATCCAGATTACATCACTGACAGGAAGCACTCAAACATCATATGACCTAGGGTCAGGGCTCAAAAAGTTTTTTCCCCACATGTGCTCCTACGTAGACAAATTTAGGAGTGTATAAAGAATTTTAGGGGCGCAATGGAAATGTATCAAAAATTGTGTTTTTCTTTCATAAAAGGAATATGAAGAGACATTTACAAGCAGATATTTCATTTATTTGAATAGAACAAGTAGCCTAAACTAGCTTTTTTGATTATTTCTGCTTCAAACTGTATTTATTTAATATATATGTAATAATTTATACTTTCAACTGCACATGGTTCAAGGTTCATTTATTGTCATTGTACAACAAATGTCCTACTAAATCCAGACAGACCTTTGGAGATTCACTCCAGTCAGCTAATAGAGTGACTTACACAAGGTAACTGCTATTACTGTTGATACATTTTTTACAACACGGGTTATAAATACAAAACGTTATTAAGTGTAATGTTTTCTATTTTAAAATACATTTTCTACTGATCAGTACACTAAATATACAGTAGTGGTGTAACAGACCACTCCCACGGTTCGGCATGCATGTGAAATGTAAAATACATACAAATACAGTTTTACTGTCGCTGTGATGATCAGAGTAAAAACTGCGAGGTAGGGCGCAGAGCACAGAGACAAACTGTGGGGCAGGTATTTTGATTTTAGTTAGCCTGACAAGCCAGACCCACATCAAGATGTTGGGTCTGGGAGCTCACCATTGGCAGGGCTCAATCTGAGGGGCGGGATAAACGGTTGTCTTTCCTCTGCAATTCCCTCTGCACTCATAGTCAACCAGAGCAACGCCAGTTGATAGATTAAACTTTGGCCGTATCCGGTCGGCAAAACTCGCCAAAAAAAAGGTTTTTGTTGCAGCTTGAAAAATCAGCGGCTACGACGGGGTACAGAGTTGAAATAATATGAGCGTTAAACGCAGCAATGGGCAGCAATTCCATAGACAGTGAAATAAATGGACACATCGACGCCATAGACTTCGACGGAGACCAGTGAAGTCAATTAGAAGCACTTTTCCGATGATGGCTGAGCGTACTGCGCAGCTGCTACACAGCCTCAAACTGAGCTTGACAACGTAGATGTGACTATGGGCTTCTCCCTTGACTGTATGCCTCCATGTCCATGATGTGGATGCTGAAAATGACTTCACAATAATAACCCTGCTTGAGGTCTGCCCAGGGGTAAATTCTTCCATAAGTGGAGGAGACCCCGTTTCTCATTAAAGGGATGAAAAATAAACAAAATCAAGTCAACTCTGTTCTTTGCAACGTAGCTCAGAGATTAAAATAATAACTTACCTTTCATGATGCAACCATTTTTTGTTAAACAATAAAAAAGCTAACAGATGTCTACTTGTCTTCATGTATTTGTATGTGCCTCTTTTGTCACCACACACAGAGAGCTGTAGTTTGCAATGAGCTCTGGATATTCAACTGTCTGCAGCATAAAGATAAACTCAGCAGTCTTACAGACAAAAGCCTTCAGTCACTGGTGACTCCCCATACAGTATCTGTTCTAAATGCATAGTTATTCAAATTATTCACTTCAAAGTTGCCTGAAAAAAAACACACACATACTCAAGTCTAAACTGCTGATAGGACAGTGCAAATAAAAATGGTTTTGATTTCGCTCACTAACAAATGGATATTAAAATATGCATTTTGAATGCAAATGTATAAGCTATGTGTATTCTGGTGGTGTGTTTCATCTGATTAGCACCGCCTTTTCCTGTGTATCAGTGAGGCAGTTGCTTACTTGAGTTAATCAGACAATTAACCATGAGACACTCTTGTCTGTTCAGAGTCCATATGACTGTTAAAGAGACGGTTGGTCAGTCTGCGTCTGTCTAGAGTCAGGCCTGAACGCGGGGCACTATTATTATCAACCAGCTAGCCTTACACAAATATTCAACACTGCAGTTTTACATAGCAGCAAGAAAAAATCATTTATTGAGTTTCCATGATTTATTGATAGATACTATCTATCAAATCAGTAACTTACATATAGCTTTCTGGATCAGTTCGGCTATAGTTTTGGTTCATTCTGTCCTGTCAGCGATTGCAGAGAGCAAGTCACTACAAGCATTTCATCTTTTAAGAAAGCAGGAAGAGAAGCAGTCACCCGACTGAAAGAGCAACAAAGAAAGACCAGCATCTGGTCAACAACAGCTCTTAACGACATTCATGTTGTTCATATTCTAATGGTCAAAAACAGAACCCATAATGTTACGCAATCAGTTACCCAAAGAAATACCAAATCAAAAGCAGGTAGAGATAGGAAACAAACAAACAGCCTGTCTTGTATAAATTCCCACAGCATTTTTAAAGGCAAGGGGCCACGTGACAGGTTGATAAAGCAACTTCCCATCCTCTTTTTCATTTCTTCTTTCTGGGTAGACCATAGTCTTTATGTTAAAGTCTTTTACACTGCCCCATTAGCTCAGCCCACGCACAGAAGTGCAATGGAGTCACAGCCTGAAAACCCATTTTCTCTGTACTGCATAGGAGCTGATACTTTCATGGGATGTTTTATTATTCATAACCACTGGAGATAATTATTGTCCCAAATAATAATGTCCAAATATAACTCAATGTATTTTGCATCCTCTGTCTATATATGCAAATGCTTTTGCATGCCTTAGCAACATGAGTCACCTTTGAGGAAAGTCATTGTTGGATACGACTTAATCAAAAGAGCAATGCTTCTCACACCTGACAGAAGCCGATGCAGAAAAGAAAAGTGTAAATTGCTATAACAGATCATTTGTGATATGAGATGTTTTCCATGTGACTGACAAGACAGATGAGAACCTCAGAAGCTAATGGGCATCTAACAGACTTAACTTGTTTCACTTACAAAATCTACAGTATTTTATCTCTGTACAGTATTGGGTTACACTTTACTTGAAGGTATCTACATAAGAGTGACATGACGCTGTCATGAACATGTCATTGAACAAGTCATAAACATTTGTTAGAGTTAGGGTTCATGTGTCATGACAGTGTCATGTCACTCTTATGTAGATACCTTCAAGTAAAGTGTTAAGTAAACCCAGTATTCTTTATTATGTTGTGCCCTTATACAAGACAGACACTGGCTTTTATACTTTTTCCTCTATACTTTTCACCTCTTTACAAGAATTAAGCAGCTTCCCCAACCAGAACAGGTCACTAACGTTTGTCAAAAGCTGCTTACACACCAACCAGACGGCCAACCGTCGGCAGAAAAGGCAGTTGGACTGATCAGTCCAACTGCCTCAAGAAATGCCTCAGAACACACCGAAGAGACAAGATGTAATACGTCTCCATAACAGCAGGCGGCGCTAATCCGTATTGTCGCCCAAAAATGAAAACTGGCAGCTGATTGGACGAACGTCACGTGGGTCTGGTTTCTCCGGAAATTCAAAGCCAGACTGTCGCGGCTTGTTCAGAATACGATCTCATATTGTACTAAAATAGTTCACCGAAACGTGTTTCTGAAAACATTTTAAGCGAGAAATAGGCCGTGCAGTTGCTGAATCTGTCTTCATTTCAGATCAACAAAAGGTCAGTTTAAAACATTTTCGTCAGATTCTGAGAGACTCTAGTCACGCTCATTTCACTCCCCGTTTCCGGGTTAGCACTCTGCCAATCAGATGGGTCATTTGAGTCCGACTGCCGGCAGTGCCCGCCGATTATACACGTCAAATCGGCCAAAATGAAGGCCAACTGCCTCTCGGACGGACGACGGCATGGAACACACCGAACAGACTCGAGTCACTGACCTCGCCAGCGGACGATTATCGGCTCTGTGTGTCCGGGCCTTAAGAGTGACAGTGGGTCACGCTAGTTTAATAGTTACCTCAATTGTTTTAGAGGAAAAAACTCAACATGAAGTGGTTGTCAGCCAAAGTGACTGGTGGAGTAGACACAGTCTGTCACACATGGTAACAACTTACCTCCAGGACCGGTCCAGCTCCCAGTATGGTCCTCTCCACCCCACTGGCATAGCCCTTCTGGCTGAGCGCAGTCAGACAGTGGATCAAGAAGTTGGTACTCTGGGTCTTGCCTGAGCCACTTTCCCCAGAGATGACGATGCACTGGTTAACCCTCTTCCTGAGCATAGCGTAGTAGGCCACATCTGCGATAGCAAAAATATGAGGCTCCAGTTTGCCCAGCTGGTGGTTCTCGTACATCTTGACATACTTAGGGTTGTAGATGGGCAGGAACTTGAAAGGGTTGATGGCGATGAGGATGCTGCCTGCATAGGTGTAGATTTTTTTCTTGTAAAAGCGCTTGCGCAGGTTGTTTAATATGCTGTCCTCATTGAGGACGGGGAGGTTGCAGAGGTCTGCAAAGTCGTCCTGTGGAGGAGGAAGGAAGCCCCTGGCGGCTAGCTGTGCTTCCTGCTCCTTAGTCACAGGTGGAAGGTGGACATAATGGATAGTGCCATCATGGTTCCTCTCCTGGATCAGGGGAAGGAAAAGAAAAAACATAGCTTAACCATATACTGATGAAACTGATGCACTTGCGTCTGTCCAATGCTGTTAAAATTATTCTGGGTTGTTTGAATTTCTTAAAACCAGTCAAAATGGTAAAGGGCAGTCCCAAATGGTATAGAACTCACAGGGATGGAATTATACTGGGAAACATTTTGCATGTAGCTTATTAGCTACCTTTTTTGTTATATTTTCCATCATTAGAGTGTAATTTGTTATTTAGGTTGACTACTTGTTTTGTTTTTCACTGAAAATGGCAACGAAGAGGAAGTGAGAGCAGAACGAAGCAGAATGTAATAGACCGACAGTGGAAGGACACTTCTCAGTGGTCCAAATACACCGAGTCTGACTGCAAAGTGAACTGTGTGCCGTCAACTCTACCTGTAGTAAGAAGTAAAAGCCAAGGCTCTGAGGGTGTTTCTCTTGGGCTTTCCGAGGCCACAGCAGAAACCTCTGTGCTGGCAGGTCTCCAGCCTCGAGCACCCACTCCTCTCCGCCACATTCCTTCACCTCTGCCAGCACATACATTCGACCAGGGTCCAGCCCAAGTGCCATGGCAGCATCCGAGATCACGGAGGCTGCTGTTGCATCTTTCTGCACTCTGATGAGTAGAAAAAAGTAATTGCTAAGCTTGATCAATGCTGCGTTACAGTAGTTCCTCTACTTTAACAACATCATAGCTAAACATTTATTGTTACTGCTAAATTTTCTAACTGTAATGCTGTGGCACGCTCACCTAAGGTTGCAGCAGGTGGTGGACTGGGAAGCCAACCGTGGGTAGATCTGGAGCAGGTATGAGCGGCCATCATGATCGTTGGGGCAAGCTGGCCCGCCTCCCCCCCCTCCTCCACCAGCGTTCGTTGCCATGGTGGCAGTGCCATCTCTGACACTCATCCTGGGCCAGGGGGAGTGGCCTCAGCATGCCGCACCCACTGCTTCCCTCTCACCACGCAGCACCTGTAAATGATCAGTGACAATTGGTGTCACTTGTATACATCCACATTGACAATGGTGCCTGATCATTTCATATATTGACAATGGACCATGATAAAATGAGGCTTTGAGGCCACAGCAGAAACCTCTGCAGTTACATTAGGGAGGACAGACTTTTTTTTCCCAACAATTAGCTATTCTATTCCAATAAACATTTAGCACTAGTGTAATGCCAGTAGAAACACTGCAAGACCGTGAATGGTTTTCAATATAAACTATTGCAGCTTTCTAAAAGCCTAAACAGTGCGTCATTGCAGCTCTGAGCAAGCATTTTAAAATGCAAACAAAATAGTTGATTTACAAATAGTCTCAAACAACATGGGAAGCTAATCCTTGATATTTTACTCTCTGAATTTTATGTTCTGGACATAACGTAACTCCGCTACAGAGATGTGTCATAGATTAGCCTAGATGAGAGGCCCATAGAAGAAATATAACAGTTTGATAGGATACAGGCTTTATAAATTATCAACAGATCATTCGTGAAGCCTGTGTCCCATGAAGTTATTTACTTTCCTAAACCTATTTTTCTGTAATCAGTGGTTTATCATAAACATATGAAAACCCTTTTTTTAGTGAGCAGAGTACCCAAAGCTAAATAGTAATCCCACTTACCAAATGTTTACCAATCCACTGAAATGTTTCAGAAATATTAGAAGACAAATTAAGTGGGAAAACACAAAAGTGTAAATTGCTGATCCTATCCTCATGTTGTGAAAAAGCTAACGTAAGTGTGAAGTGATAACTGCTACACTTAAAATGTTAACTTGAAACAACAAAACAAACTTTAAGGCAAACTTCAAAACATTTTGATTGTATAATATCTGACAGAGAAAGCTAATGGTTAAATTGAGTGAATGTAGATAGTTTCCAGTGTGTGGTTGTCCTCACGTCTAAAAACTTCTTCAGAGTAGGTCAAACAAAGATTAAACTGTACTTCCATTTCAACAAAATAAAGAGAAGAATATTGCTCTAGAAAGCACATAAGCCTAGGCACAGGGTTCAGACAAGTGCATCAGTGGTGACTCGAATTTAAAAACACTGCAGTGCATTGTTGTCACATCAAATGTAAATAGCTTTGCCACTGAAACTTTACGGTAAGTTGCAGCTACAGATGCTGCACAGAAAGTGAACCCTTCCGCTTGACGACAGCAACCAAGACAAAAACAGAGAACACCGAAACCACAAATGGTGTAATGACTAGTTGTTATTATAGTTATGTTATTCGTTCTCACAGACAAGACACCTACAGTGATGTATGACGAAGAACCGACAGGATAGTGTTTAGCAACTTTTCACCACAATAACTTATCTCTCAATCCATGGATAACACAACTCTGCCTGGCAAGGTTCCAACACTAAAGCACTTACAACATCACAGAGCGCTGGGCAGACCATTAAGTGAGAACAAAGTAGAGGTCTGTTTAGACCTTACTACTGTTATCACTGATTTCCTGACCAAGGTGAAGCTGCCTTGAAGATTTACCAGGCTCTTTTATGAACTAAACCACAAAAAAACTAAGGGGGCAGGACAAACGTATTACTGATGAATCACATGACCGGGTCCCATGAAATTAAACTCTGGAGTCAACGAGGTCGGACACCAATTCTTTGAGAACCCTCTCGTGTAACTGCAGCACTGTTTTAAGTAAGAGTTTGGCAACAGAGGGCCATAGTAGAGGTTTTAACTCAAACCAATCACTATACCATACTTCTGGTTGATGGTTGACTAATCAGTAAAATCAGATGATGTGGTTTATAGTTGTAATGAAAACATGCATACTTTCAGTCCTCCTCAATATGTGACTAGTTCTACTGTCAGGTATGAACAGGCATTATAAGGTTTTATTACACAAGCATTAATGAAAAATAATAAATTTAACCACAGCGTTTACGCGCTGTTCTGTAAAAGTTAAGCAAGAGTTCACAGCATGCTGAACTTCTACGGACGTCACACATCTGTCCTAAATGGCCTCATGTTCTTGTTTCAAAGAAAACTAAACTTTAAATAACAATCTTTAACTCTTCAATGAACACATGGCTATCTACAACCTGCACATAGAGAAAAGAGAACAGTTGGTTCATCCATGTACAACTAGTAGCAGTTTTTCGTACCACAATCTTAGTTTACAGTAGTTAGCGTCAGTACAAAACCACGTAGGGCTAACACTACTCTGTAATTAGCACTCAAATCCTTATACAATCATACTGCTTAGTACAACTGCGAGTTAACTTGACTCCACACCAAAATTACTGACAGTGTGTTGCTGTGGTTACTTTAGTGGACTGACATGATGACAGCTTTACATTGTAGTTGATGAACAGAAAGCTTGGCCAACATTAGTGATTCATTTAAAAGGAAACTCTTTAAAGTCATACTGAGTCATACTATTTAAGGACACACTCTCAGTCATTGTAACATCTAGCTGGTCCACAGCCAAAAGGAATATGATCCAGGTTAAGGCCATCTGTAACAAAAATGAATGCAGAATAGTCAATTATAGTTGAGTGTGAACCACAGAGACAGCAGCTGGGTAGGGTTTGGTCTAATGATGGATCATGTAGTGTGGCTTTGCGTCAGTAATGTATTCTGCGTACACTATAAGTCCCCCTTTGGGAGAAAGGAACCTGGTTTAAATCACTCTATGGCATGCAGACTGGCCTGCCTTAGTAACCTGATCCCCGGGTCCAGTCCTGAAAGTACCAAGGCCTACAGTTTATCACTTTCATCATTCGAGCAAAGACAGTTTATTTTCTCAACCTGAAAAATAAGAAATGTTATTGTCTGAGAGATGCCCAAAAAAGCACGCTGAGGGAAAAGAGGCCGCTCTCACAAATCCATTCCTTCATGAGGTTTGTTTTCACTGAAATTTTCCAATAACTGACATAACCAATGTGTTCTGTGGAGTTATCATAAATGATACACACATGTGAATTAGCTCAAATAACAGGATAGCTCATTTCAATCATGAGCAACAATATCAAGATGTTTTGTCTCTTCCTGTACTGTTTAACCATGAGAATTCTTTTCAAGAAAGGAATAATCAGAAAACACAACAGTGCTATCTTTAGAAGAATTAACATCTCAAACTAAAAACAAGATAGCAAGCTACCAAACCACATGGTGCTGCTAGGAACTGGTTGGGTGTATCCACCCAATGTTTCTGGGGTTGCCTTAATTGATCATTTTGCATTGTTCAAGCCTGTTTTCAGGTACGGTTTTCTTTTTGCCTAATTTGTTGGTTAAGACATACTAAAGGACAAAGATCACTACATACCATAATGGACCAAATACAAAACTGCAACAACAAATATATCTTAACATAGCCAACTCTGGTATCATTTAGGTCACAGTAGAGAATTAGAGGAAAAATAAAGCAGCTTGAGAGTCATGAGCTTGTGCCTTTGCCAAAATAGCTGACCACAGTCCCAAAAACTTGCAAGCCTGTAAAATGCCAAGGCATGCAAAACTGCAGAGACCACAAAAGACAGCATCATTATTATCCTCGATCATGGGCCCTGTCTGGTTTAAATCTGTTACTTTAACTCCTGAGCTGCTAGTTTCCAAAGAGCAAATATATAGTACAGTATATGCGTGTAAGACGAAAAGCATTTCATCTCGGTTCATGTGGATGTGTGGAGAAAAAAGGGAAGTGACAGAGAAAACTGAACAAAGAAAAAGAGGGGAAGGGCAGAAGGACAGACAGAGAGAAAAGTAAACACCTAAAATAAGATAGAAAATAGAGAAGTCCCAGGGGACAATCAAAGGAGACGAAGGCTTTGTGATAATGCCGCTTCCTCCCTGCGGAGGAGATCCTCTGCAAGGATGCCCAGCATTCCTCAGATAAGACTCTGGGTTGTCTGCTTTGCGTAGGCTTAGCCTGGCACTTTAGCTGCTTACTGAGGGCTGATGGGAAGACACTAGAGCACAGGGCTACAACTGAGGGGAGACAGAGGCTCTTCAGCTGCTTACTGTGGGCATGAGGGGGCATTAACAACTAACAAGCTTCTTAAACCAGACTTTTTTATAAAAGGCAGTACCACTCATCCCCATTGGACGTCACTAACCTCATCCCACCTAACCCCTTGTTAGCCAGTCAAGGAGAATAGGCTTGGAGTAAATTACTTCCACTGTGCATTCATTGGGATAAATAATCAAGATAAATAAAGATTGGCCTACACACAGAAATGTTACTCAGTTGATTAATTAAAACAACAATCAATCAGAAAAAAAACAAATTCAACAGCTACTAATTGAGGGATTATAGTTATATCTTTTCTTTTAGATTTTCAATTTTCTTAGACCACACATTCATGTCTGGACTACTGCATCCTCGGTCACAGGGGAACTATGTGGGTCAATATGTCACTGAGCCGTACTGTTAACACTGAAAGTTAGGGCACATTTTATGTAATATTATTCTGACCAGCACTAGTGTACACAATCAGTGAATAAAAGTGTGTTGCATGCATGCGCACAGGAACAATTAAGAACAGTAAATGCCCCTCTGTCAAACTGGAAAGAGAAAAAAAAATATATAGCATAAAACAAGCACTAATTTAATGCCATAACTGAAGGTGGAGTTGGCAGGAAGAGGTTTTGACAGACACTGGCAGGAGTGAAATAAGCCAAGCAGGTCTTACTCACTTTCTCCCAACTCCTCCTCTGTCTTCCTCACCCAACAAAAATAAGGAAAAAGCTCCACCCAGAGAAGAGGAGGAGCGATAGTAAGTCTAGAGTGCCAATTAGTGCAAGAGAAAAGAAATATTTTGCCTTTATATGGCCAGTTGTTTTAGTGTCTATGATCTCTCTTAGAAGCCTTAGGGCGTTTTCACACATGAAAGTCCGAACCAAGGTCCAGACCATGGTTCATGTTTTTGTTACGTTGTAACATTTGATCCGGTGAGTTTTGGTTTTACACTGCAGTTATGCAAGCGCACTAAAGATCTATACGTGACAAAACTACATCCTGCCGTCATCACATATGTGAGCTGCGTCTCCAGATACTTATAAATGATTGGTTTGTAGACGGGCTTCCTCCTCCTCTCGTATCCTCTTTCTGCGTTGGAGTTTTTTCAACTGACTGCTGCGGCTCTTTTTGTTTTGTTGTGATGTTGAGAAGCAAGACACGGGAACTTTCTTTCTGGAGAATTTATTCAGAGACAAACGGAAACCTACACTGTACATTTACTACCACTTAACAAATAAACTGCTGATGTATTCTCAGCTCTGATAGCCGACAGCTGTCTGCTCTGAGCGCATTCACCGTCACTCTCTCATGTAGCCTACACACTAAGCACCGAGCTATTCCTTAAAAAGGAGCTTGCCCGGTCTTGTAAACACAAGGAGAGCGTGCCAGAGCTTCTTGTATTTGGTCCGAAAGTCCGAACCATCCAAAAAATGCTTTCACACTATAAACGAACCGGACCATTCAGTTTGGTCCGGACTGAGACCACCTCTCAAAATTTGGTCTTTTGATCCGGACTGTGGTCCGGGGGAGGTTTCACACCTGTAATTTTGGCTCGGATCAAACTGAAAAGTCCGAAAGTCCGGACCAAATGAGGTAGGTGTGAAAACGCCCTTAAGTGTCATGCTCTTAGTCTGTGCAACATTTTCTTCCAAATGGACCTCCCAAGACAATCACACTCATATATATATATATATATATATATATATATATATATATATATATATATATATATATATATATATATATATATATATATATATATATATATATATATATATACACACACTGACTGTATAAACAGAGAAGCCAGTCAGTACTGAGACACCACCAGCTGACTCTATAATCTGGCAGGAAGTTAATGACCCAGTGACACATCAAGGGTCAATGAGCTTCAGCTGGAATAATATGCATTTCTCCATGTTAACTATTTTTCTCACTCCTCCAGTCTCTTTCCGTCACTGTATACCTCATACTCTAATAAGCACATGAACACAAAGAGGTGATCCAAAAGTAAGCAAGCTATGTCAGCAGTGAGTGTGGACTAAAGATATGGTGACTCCCAGAATTCCACTTCAGGACGCCAGATAAATCTCACGAGTTAGGGCTACAAGCAGCTCCTATCATAGGTAACATTCCTGAAAGAAGAAAAAAAAAAAGCAACAGGAATCCCTTCAGTTTTGGAGGTCCCAGCCCTAATGAGTAAATGCAAGGCTACATTTCCCAACATGAGTGTTGTAAAGCACACTTTTCTGGATCTGACTCAGAAACAATAAGCAAGTTAGGCGTAACTGTAGAGACGATTGGTTGTGACAATGTAGTGAGAAGGAATGCGTCAGGTAAATCACACAAAAAAAATAATAAATGTCTGACTGCTTCGTGAAGCATGAAGATGTTGGACTTGTTCCAAGGCTTTGTTGAAACTATTTCTTGAATGAAACTGTTCATATCCATCCACCAATGCTTTTATAATTCTGATATCTTTGGAAATCTTGAGAGGTTGACTAGAATTTAAATTAAGATCTGTGGGTTTAAACTGTGCTTTTTCTGACAACATGTGCTTGTAATGATGGACCCGCCGAAGGCTTTATGAGGTTTAGGAGGTTAACCATTTGAACATCTGTGCTCAAGTTAAATGTAATCATTTTGTTTTATACACAATTTCAAACCTATCAAAATCCCCAGGTCCACCTACACCCTTTCCAGGGTATATCTGTGTGCCTGGCTGCAACGCTGTAGACATAAGCTCCTTTTCTCTCCCAAGGGACAGTGCCGCTGAGGGTCACTGAAGTATCCATCACCACTACAACTCTCTCTGCATGACCTAATGGGGATGAGAGGGGCTGGCTCTTTGCCAACGCTGGCTGTATTGTCCTCCGGGCATAATGAGAAGCAGAAGCAAGGGAAGTACAGATTCAGTGTGTGTGTGTGTGTGTGTGTGTGTGTGTGTGTGTGTGTGTGTGTGTGTGTGTGTGTGTGTGTGTGTGTGTGTGTGTGTGTGTGTGTGTGTGTGTGTGTGTGTGTGTGTGTGTGTGTGTGTTGTCTTAGGGATTCATAAATGCACTCAGGACTTGTGTGACAGAGAGAGAGAAAGATCGCTCCTGTTGCTGCTGACTGGTGTTAAATCAGCCTCAGAGTTGAGGCTCTATAGGAAGTGCAGATGCACCCAAAATGGCTATGAATGGCTGAGAGCCCTCCCTCTGGAGCCATGTAGCCTATTCAAAGATGGAGCCTTTTGTTTAAAAAGGGACCAAAACCTCAATCAAGGAATTAACTCTTCCAGCAGACACCAACTAGGCTCAATAAGACTAACACAGATAGAGAGGGAACTATGAGGAGAGAGTGAAGGAGAAGGAAGAAAAAGGGCACTAAAAGCTCATCTCCTCCCCCCTGTTTTTAAGTCAGCTCCCAGGCTGGCCAGCCATGAACAATAAAACCAGAGCTGAGGAGCATCTGCTGCCGTCTAAAGAAGAGGATAAAGGAGAGAGGAGCCGCAGGGATCCAGTCTTTGACTTGTCGTTGATATTAACCTATTCATTCAATAAGGAGCCCATGGTCATGGTCAAAATCCTCTTCTCTGCCACAAGTAAGCTGCTAGAAAAGGAGTATAAAGTGCAGAGAAAGAGATGACAGATGCCGTTTGGTCTTACAGCCAAATTGCACAGTGGCAGTCTTTGAGAGAGATAAACAACACACCATTCGACAGCTTGGTTTTCCAAGCTATAACTAAACTCAAGTTAGCCAGCTGTCTATCACAATAAATCACCATAACTGCCATAAACAACACTAATCAATTATAACATGGTCATCTGAGTGCACTCCATTGATCTGCCAATCCCAATATCATGTTTCTGAGCCACGTATTGACAAACTGAAGCAGGCTGCTGTTCATTTGACATTGCTCGGAGGTACCCCATATCACACACTGGTCATTCAGCTGAGGCTGGCTGTGAACACACTAGACAACCTACAACCTACAACTTGTAATAATGGCTCATCCAAGGCCTATCAGCCCGTTCTGCTGTTGCTTGAGGCAACCCAACATAAGTTTAAGCCACAGCTTTATGAACTCCTACTTTATGTACATTTCACAGCAGGTCAGTAATCCAAGAGGCCAGGGTACAGCCTTACACTACTCCCCCGTGTCTGGCCACCCATCTGGACTGCTGTGTTTTCAACTGCTTCCTTAACTCTGCCCCCTTCCCTACATCTCTCCTGTCATACCACTGTCTTTAACAGAATCTCTCCCAATGCTACCCTCCAATGCCTCTCCTTCGACCCCCCACTGATCACCCCCCTCTGCTCCCCACTGCCTAACATTTAGCACTGCTGCTTTAACTCAGTCCAGATGCCAAACTACACTGAGTACAGGAGAAGCTCAGTGTTGAGAGAACTCCGCTTCCTATAAAAACCCATGCCCTGGTGTTTTTGGTTTACAAATAATTCCCCTTTATCATCCAGTCAATCAGACCTGAGGGCAAGCCCCAGTGGGCAAAGTAAAAAGGCCAACAAAATGGATTTGAATCAAACCACTCAAAACATGAGGCAAAGGGCTGCAACAGAGCACAGTGAAGCTCACATGCAAATTCAAACACTCCCCAAATAATATCAAAGCCTTGAACGTATGCCTTGCACTGACATAAGTGTCCAGGTTCTTTCATCCAGAGGTCAATACTGGGATGAGATGATGCATAGCAATCAAGATGGTGTAGAGAAATATATGTTTTCAATCAGTGTGATGAGCTGAAACTCTAGATTCAAAGCAGCAGCATCCACATGAAATACACCAGGCCAGTGAGGGCATAGCATGTCTGACTTAATGCAATCCAGAAGGTCTCTGCTGAGTCTGATTGGCTGTTTTGGGATTCCACGCTGGTTGGTGGTGTCAGGGGATTCCAGAGATTTCCGGAGCAGTCATCTCAGCCATGTTGGACTAATAATGGACTACTCTAGACCAGCGGTGGACAAATACAGTTAAACGAGGACATTTAGGACACTAGTATGTTCTTCAGGGGGTGGACAAAACAACATAAATACCAGCCAAGTACGATATAATGTATTCGTCCAATAAATTCTATACTTATTGTTAATGTTGGTGGTATTTCTGTAATAGCCAGCAAAAAGTAGTCTGTGCAGTGTGCAGATAGCAAGTCAGGAAGCTAAATTATTTGCCCAAAATATACAGAAGAGCTGAAACGATTAGTCAATTAATAGATTAGTTAATCATCAATTAACCCTCCGCAATTTTGATAATCTATTGATCCTTAAATAAAAAAATGTTTAAAGCTCAAATTTCACTGGTTCAACGTTCTCAAATGGGAATATTTGCTGGTATCCTTAGTGTTCTGTGATAGTAAACTAAATATCTTTAATCACCAGATTAATTGTTAATAAAAAATATTATTTGCAGCCTTACCTAAATAAATAAGCCTGTTAAATAAATGCTAATATTTGCACAATGTGTTTATTGGATTCAGGTGCATTTGATCTGAGGCTGCTCAGGATGGTCTCCAGTTACGGAAACACTTCCTTCCCGTTCAGTGCGACAAACCACATGCACAAACACACCAGCATACAGTATGTCGTCTGGAGATGGGGGCAGCTGCAGGCAGAAATCAGGAAGAGGAGAAAAGGAAGGGAAGGGAAGGAGGCAGACAGAGGGGATTATTGTACACAGTCACTCATGTGGGCTACCCAGCTCTAAAAAACATTTCCCAAACACATGACTCCATTGTAGCACCAGAATAGTCACTGCACCAAGTTAATACTTATTTAAAATCCCTTAGCCCTGCCACTGGTTACACATGCCACACACACTTTTCTTTATTCCTCAGGGAAAAAAAAGTTCTGACAGCTTCTGCCTGTAAGCAGACATCTCAGGTAGCAGGCAGAAACTGAGATTTAACCAATCTAACACAAACTAAAGCCTCTGCTCTCTCTGCTATGATACCATGTTTTAGTGGGGGTTACTAAAAGCAGTGCCGAAATCCCGCTCTACCAACTGAAAAACACCTCAACAATATTACTCATCCCACATTTTATACATGCCTTAACCTCAGTTTGAACTTGAATTGGGACAAAAAGCAGCAGGGGGGCTAGCAAAAAGAGTGTGTAATGAAGGATGTGTAATAAAGAGGAGTAACAAAAGGGAGAAAAAGAAACTTAGACATTGTGACATAAAATAGATTATGTGGTGCAGCTAGTATAATCTACTGAAACAATCTTCCCTGTGGTTTGTCCTGATGATGTTTGGGTGGCCTGGCAGAGTCACACACCAACGTGTGGATGATAAGCATCTTAGAAAGGATAATGTCGTTCTAACATCTAGGCCTAGGGCGGCCTTTTTCTTAATCTACCCATCTATATTGTTTTTAGAGTAGTGGACTGGACAGTAACAGTAGGAAAGAGCAAAAAGGATGCTGTTCAACGTCATACTATATAAAGCCATTTTCTAAAACATTTTCTTACTGTCCCTTTCTTTTCTTCTGTACAGATCCCATCATGTCTTTTAACACTCTCACCGGGCCAGACTTCCTGAATGATTCTGTCAGATTAAATGTAACTTGCATATGGAGGCATTCATCAGTGACCACAGTCAGACTGCACAGTAAAAATAGAGCAAAAACAAACAGAACGGAGC
The DNA here is from genome assembly GCA_023566125.1 of Zingel zingel. Taxonomy (NCBI): domain Eukaryota; kingdom Metazoa; phylum Chordata; class Actinopteri; order Perciformes; family Percidae; genus Zingel; species Zingel zingel. The sequence continues at coordinate 21,106,750 of CM042322.1, read as the reverse complement.
ACAGCCCAGCCAATATAGAGACCATAGCCATGGTCTACTGTTCCCGCTCCATCTCCTTCTATCCTCAGCTTGTCTCTTTCTTTCCATCTCGTCCCCCCATCTGTGCCTCCCTTGTCTGTACTCTTCGATGCTTGGCTTTTTCTCTTTTACTTCCCTTGTCACTCTCCGCAGCCCTCCAGTAAGACTGGGCTGCGGTACAGAGTCCAATCCTACTGCTGAACACAAAGTGCTAAGAATGACCAAAATAGATGCGTTGTATTAATATATTTACACAGGAAATGTAAGTCAAAGGCTAACATACGGTACATCGCAATTATTGCGTACCTAAAAAAAAGTGTCATTTTGTTTTCAAAAGAAGATCAAGCCTCCAAAACTAATCATTTCCAGGTAATGTAATGGCCATGTTTGTTTACATGAACACAAATAATCTGATCAAACTGTAATCAATGCAATATGCGAGTAAAGTGGAGTAATCACCGTGCTCGGTTTTGTGAATGTAACTTTACTTACTATCACAGGAACATTATGCAATGCACTCCAAATTGACTCAAGTTTAAAGGCCATTTTAGCCAATAAACACCATAAACTGAAATACACACTTAGAACTAATTACAACAACAAATGTCATGCGCTTCTAAGTAGCGCTTTGTGGATCTTGTATGCACTAATCCAACACTGTGCCGCCTTCACCATTGTCCTCTTTGCTTTTGCCCTGGCACATATAATAGGAATGTTCCGTCAACTCTACCACCTTGCCTGGCTGAGATTATTCATTTTTTCCTCACATCATTTCAAAAGGATTGACATTGGAAGTCTACTTCGTTAGACTTGTCCATAACTCTTAAACCAAGATGTAAACAAATCCAACCCAATTTGTGCCAGTATACTTCCTCCTTTAAAAAGAGGATTTCGGTGGACTAAGTATTAGATTAGGGGCTGTATTATCTGTATTATTCCCTTTATAAAGTCTTAGGACTTCAGGTTCATTCTTAAATCTCTTTCCTCCTCTGTATTTGCATCTCCACAACACAAAAAGAGACCACAGTTTGAACTTCAAATACCCAGGTCATTACATAGTCATCATGCAATGTGCATATTTATCGCCATCATACAGGCAGGAGTTCATGTTTTTTTAGAATGTACATAACTACTGTTATGCTTTATGTGCACTAAAACAACCCAAACTACTAGTTACACATGGCAATTGTGTGACTTCCGTGGTTTGACGATAATAAAAGATAAAGCAGGTGAGCTCAGGTAGACGATGGTTGTGTCGAATATGCTTGTTGGAGGCAGTGTTTTAGACAACAAAATATTACAATTAAGTCCAATTTAGCCTAAACAATGGTCCGCTAAATGCTCTTACGGCTAGTTTCTGTCTGTTTCCTCTAACTGTAGGAAGAACTGAAAGAGGTGTCTTTTTGATATACATTTGGGTAAATTATAATGATAGATGCACTCAAGGCTGTATCTGCCTGGCCCTTGTTAGCTATGCCTAATGATCCAATTTTGACAGTCGCCCTCAGAGCTAGACCATGGTGCAGAGTAAGAAATAGAGCCTCAGGGTGTGCCTTCTCTCTGCCCATAATCCAGAGCCAAGGGACAGGATCAGTGACCGCAGAGAGGATGGAGGGGGAGGTTATAGCACTCACCACAGCCATCAACTAGTCAGTCAAGACACACACACACACACACACACACACACACACACACACACACACACACACACACACACACACACACACACACACACACACACACACACACACACACACACACACACACACACACACACACACACACACACACACACACACACACACACACACACACACACACACACACACACCTTCCTGAGGGTGACCCCTGCAGCTGAGGGGGAAGGGACAAATGACAGAAGGCTTCTCATTATGAGAGACTTGTGAGATATAAGCACAGATTCAATTTTATTTGTCTATGCAAGAGGTTGCATGTGTTGTTGACCAGTAATGATCGTGATGCATGAGATCCATGGGTCTAAGAAGAGAATAAAACAGTAGAATCATGCAAAATATGCCATAATCTATTGTGGACAATTATTTTTTGTAGTGGAAATGTTTTTGTTTAGTGACCCTGTGTGGCTGCTGCTCATTTTTGGCTGACAAGTTAAAAGCTCTCACTGGGAGATCTCCAACCACAGTCTCTGCCGGAGCTAAAGCCCAAGTATCAAAATCACTAAGAGAGTAGTAACTCATACCACCTCATGTCAAAAAAGTGTAACTATCCCTTCAACAGGGAAAACAGTCAAAAAGCTGAAATCTTAAAAATCAGGGCTGTTGAGCTGCATGTAGTACAGCTGGTAAAACTGGGTTAATGTTGGTTAATTCTCTCTTTACAATCCATACATTTGAATGTGATGAAAGCAGGTAATGTAAACACTGGAGGATTGCTTCCTAAAAGAGAATTAAAAAAAAAGATGTCACGCTTTTAACCTAAATGCAATATGAAGTCATTGTGCTCAAGCTGCCTGAAAGTGGTTAAAATATGTCTTCCATGACATTGACAGACCACTTTTCAGTTCACTGTGGAACATTTTTGAGTTGTATATTTTGCTTGGCTTATAACTGTGCCTTTAATCAGAATCTAAACAGGCATATTTGGTATAATCAAAATCACACCACAATCAAGCTTTGATTCCAATCATCTTGGATTGATGTGTTTGGGCCTCGCAATGATGGCTGAGCGAAGACTAAATCATAACAAACAAATGCATTGTAAAAGAAGGCCATCCCAACAGTTGGTCGGCCTTTTCCTCACTTATACCCTATCATTACAGCTGGGTCTATTTATAAAGCCCATTAATTCAGCTTGCCACATTGAAAGAGCCAAGTTACCAAGGAGTTTGTGGAATTGATGACTTTAAAACCTCACCACTCTCCCTCTCTTTACCTCTCCTTGTCTACTCACACAGTCTGCCTTGCTCACTCACTAACTTTCTTTTGCTTGCACTCTCCATCTGGTCCAGTCTATACAAAATACAGGTCACTGCAAATCCACACTGCAAAGCTCGGTTAGCAGCTTTCTAAAGAATGCAAGGCTATTTTTTCTCCCCATCTTTCGCCACAAAAAGGCGGACCTTGGAGCATTGCTGTCACATTATTGGACTAAGCGCTGACATACTGTACACACAAAAGCACACACATATTCACAAATACCAGTGTCCCATAGCTCTTTTCTGACCTCCTTTCCATTCCTCTCTTCCTTTTTTTTTTTTCATACACCTACCCAGTTTGCTTTCGTAGGTATACACTGATGGGAATCATTCAATGTTTACACATTTCAGCCTATTCAAATCAGCTGTCAACATTTGCGATGAGAAGGTAAGGTATAGAGCTCTTTCAACGACTTAGTGATAAAAGGGTTTTAGATTGTGCTCTCCTGAACGAGCCCTCAGGTTTACAAAAGGGCAGAATGACACCTAACCCTTCCTAGTGTTCTTCAGCAGCAGTGTAAGTAACAGTGATACAGACATGTACATGTAATACAAACACAAGTCTCTACATGTCTTGACTTTCCTGCCAAGCCACTGGCAATGAGCCCTTCACTATACCTCATATTGTAGCAATCAGAATGACACTTGTCAATGTCAACATTCATATTCTACTTACTGAGGCGACATCCACAATACTACGTTTTCATTTTTTAATGGCGTTTAAAAAAAAATGCTTGTGCATGTCCACACAAGCATTTAAGCTCAGTAGCACAACTAATCTCCGTTCATATTAACACGTCTGACAATGCATAACACATGACCATTCACGCACACGGTTCTTGTCGGTGTAAACAGGAAGCAGGTAGTGTGGACGCGAGACATAAACGTAGCAAAAGACATTCGTTTTTTAAACAGAAACTTATTAGTGTGAATGTAGCCTGAGGCTGTTCTATAGGACCATGGGACTGCAGGTATCTGCGTCATTCCACAGGTAGCCTACATCATGTTGCCCCAGCACAACCAGCTGCACATAGAGGCAACGCATACTGCTAAGGGACTCATTAGAAATCATTCTGCTGCCACAGCACACCATAGCTCGACCTGTTCCTCTGTCCTTGGTCTATCAGTGACCTAAATTAGTCAGATTCTGAAGCAAAAAATAAAAGAGGAACACAGTAACCTAATACTGCACTCACACTAAAGGCCCTGACGCATCAAGCCGACGGCCGGGGGACTAGTGTGTGTGGCGTCGCCTCTCGTCGCCTTTTGTCTTGGCCAAAAATTAGCAGTGGAACACACCGCAGAGACTAAAGCCGACGGCCAAGTACCACATACATTCAGCGCCTGCGTAAGAGGAAATAACTCACCATACCAGCAGGCGACGGTAATCTATTCGTCATTCAAAAAGGGAAACCGGATGTTGCTATGATACTACAACAAACAGTGTTTGCTCAATCAGCGGCAGAACCGAAAACAGAGCCTACGGTCCCTCTGCTTCACTCCCCGCCGGGAAGACAGCGGACACCGGGAGATAGCTAACCGGACTGTCCCTCTCCCGGTGTGTCATCCGTTCTCTCTGCAAAGAAGTCTCCCTATGGTAGGAGGGGAGCAACCGAACAGCCGGCTGCTGGCTTGTTAGCTAACGTTAGCTTGCTAATTTCACCCACCCAATATTCCTTCATCTTACACTGGTTACAGAAAATTACCCAAACAAAATTGTCACTCATCTGGCTATAGCAATGTTCTTTCCTTCGATTTGACAAGAGTGTGTGAACTACAAATTACATTCTTACATTTTACTAATTTAAAGGCTGGCCGGCTGGCTGATAAGCTAGCTTGCTTGCTAGGGGGCTAATTGTTTAGCGGTGCAGAGGGTGCAGAGAGAGAGAGAAGTCTGTAACGGTCTTTATTAAGGGTGGAACGGTACATGTATTCGTATTGAACCGAAACGGTACGGGCGTCTCGGTTCGGTACATGAATTTACACAGAGAATACACGGTATAAAAATAAATAAAACTTCCGTGCAAATTAATTAATGTAATGTGGAACTACTGTTACATACGCGTTTCTTAGGGACAGCTAATCTGTAGCCCTGCCTTAGCTCTGAAGCTCCCAAGCTCCGCCTACATATCGAGTCGGTCCAGTGAGTCCACACGAAGCAAACTAGTCCCTTCCACATACAACCAAACACGTATATACTGTAGCTGTATCCCTTCTTGCCTCGACCACAAATGGCTTCCAGGCCCATTTGCTTCGCTGTTTGCCCCAGTGTTAGCTCCGCTTTTAGCTTCGCTGTTTGCTGCTAGCTCCGCTGTTAGCGTGTGAAGCTAACGCCACAATTCGCCAACTGCTCTGTGTAACCGAAGCTGCTCTTTTAACACCCCTGCTCTGTGCATTCACTTATGAGAGCAGCGCTTGTCTCCCATATCACACTACTAGCTGATTGTCTTTTTACAAGTCTTTGTTTACAAGTTCCAGATGGAGTCTGGGGATGATGTGGGGGAGCCTACTTATTGTTTACTGTTTACATCTTACTTACACGCTTCAGGCTGTTGCAGCTAGCTCAGGGGAGAGACTGGATGACACTAGTTGGTACAGCCTGAGACATGCACAATAAAAAAAATTGCCTTCTGCATTTTTGTTATGCTTTTCCCTCCATTGTATTGAACCGAACCATGATGTCTGAACCGAGGTATGAACCAAACCGTGACTTCAGTGTACCGTTCCACCCCTAGTCTTTATATTAAATATCAGGGTATAGGTTTATTTTGTAATGTGTAGGTATGTAGAGATCTTTTAAAAGCCATGTTATTGTTAGAATAAATATACCTACACAAGTAACGTTAGTTATGTATATCACATTGTACATTTGCCATCTTATGGACATAATGTGCAAAAATAGTTATTCCAATCGTTCAAACCTGTGTGCTTTTTTAGAAGAAACATTCAAATGTCATTTTTGACCAGTTTTGACAGCTCTTATGTGTATTGGATTGGTCAGATGAGATGTAAAATAAAAGGAGCCTTGTGTGTGCCTCTTACAGTCGTAATGTTTTCCTCACTCTCGTTTTCAAGCTGAACAGCCAATCAGATGAATTGGCTGTTCGGCCGACGACTGAATCTGCCGAAAAAAGGCAGACGAAGACCAACGCTTGGTGAACAAACTAGCCCAACGGTTGGTCGCCATAGGCCCAACTAGGACCAACGGCCGACAGTCAGCTTGGTGTGTCAGGGCCTTAAAGGGGTGATAGGGATGATTATATAGGGTATTTCACACTGTTCCTTAAGGTCTCCTAATAGGGCATGTAACATTGGTTGGGTTGAAAATGGCCCGAGTGCTATTCTATGGGCCCTTAAATACCCTGTGAATATGGCTATATTTGGAACAAGAGCTTTTCTTCCAAATATGGTATGTTCATGAATATTTAGATGAGCTGCGCACTGATTGGTTGAGAGAACCACATACACATACATTGGAGACGAGACAGCAGGGCTCATATTTCAGACACTGCAATGTTATACATTGTTTGTCTGCTATTTTGTTATTAAATTCACTTCTGAGACTTTTTTATGCGAGAAAGCCCCTATGTTGAATGTAAACAAAAAGCTGCTTGGTTGCTTCTCTATCGTCATCGTGTTAAACCCGCCAATAGCATGCCAGGTGGATAAGCCAGTTTGTGATTGGTCCCCGCAAAATTGTAATTGAAGCAGGATAGATAAATGTACAGGTTTTCAGCCTGAGCTTCAGGGCAAATCGCCAGCAGATCTGGCTGGGTTTACCCAGTCTACGCCTTTGCAGTAGTAGCCCCCAAACTCTGGAATAAGTTGCCTCTACATATTAGGCTGGCCCCTACACTTCCTGTTTTCAAATCCCATCTTAAAACATATTTTTATGCCCAGGCTTTTAACACATTAGGATATATCATTGTCATTTGCTGTTAAACTGTTATCTTTGGTTGTTTTTGTGTTCATTGTGTTCTATGTTTTTTCTGATTTTACAGCACTTCGGCCAACTTTTCTTGTATTTAAATGTGATTTACACATAAATTAAAAACATCAAACAGTAGGCTGAAACCAGAATAAAATGCCAGAGTGGTTGGTATTGACGACATGTGGCATATTCTACAGCACCCAATGTGGGTCTAATTTCCCACACTAATCATGATTCATCAAACAGTTGTGAGAAACAAAATACACTTTCCAAGTAATTCATGAAACACCAAACACATTTGACCCTGAAAACACACAAGATAAGACAGACATTAGACAGATGTGTTGACAGATCAAGTGCAACCTCCACAAAGTTGCTTTTAGTGTCTACAATGCACAAACAGCCCACACACCCTCTGAAGTCATCAGCAAAAAATAAAATTCTCATATGTAGCTAACCACAAGGCATCTAAGACATCAATGTCAAAATTAAGCCCAACACTTGATTATTGTTGCCTTTAAAAAACATTTTTATAAACGTATCTTGCTGGCTGAGGTTCTGGTGTCACAGCAGAGCAGAGCAGCTTGCTTGATAAGCATATTAGGAAACTACAACAGTTCCTCTAATGTGGCTCAGGTTGATGTTCCAAAACAGCTACACACCTAAACTTCTAAAGAGATGGACATTAGAGGTGTTGAAATTAATCAAATAATCGATGCATCGAATCGTGGACATGGACGATGCTGCATCGATAATCGGCCAGGCCATAATCGATTATTTCTGTTTACAATTTAATGTAGGCTTAACAACATTTCTGTTTACATATTCTGTTATGTTTTGCACATTCAGGAAGTGCCATGTGCTCAGTGCTGTAGTTTTATGTATCCAATTTATTTAGTATTAAAAGCACTGCGGAATGTTTTGTTTTTGAAGCTTGAAAAGCTATGAATTAAATATCCTATATGGCTTTAACAGAAAAATGTATTTGACGCATCATGATGCATCGAATCGAAGACATGATAATCGTAATCGAATAGAAAGATCATTGAAGATTCACACCTCTAATGGACCTAGCCTATAACAAGCAGAGCACTATGTGGACTGTTAAAACACACAACGCTCAGCTGAGATAGAACCAATTTATGTGTTATCTGTGGGGAAATGATTATTTAATATCACAAGGTAAGATTTAGCAGTTGAAAATAAATGTAATAAAGACGAATATGAAAGCTGATTCTGAGAAAACCATTGAATCTCTTCTCGAGTCTCCTCTGAGAAATATTTTGGCACAGCTATGATTGAGGCAATTATCTTTTCAGCCGCTGTTTTACACAATTGCATCCACCAGGATGTGTAGACCAATTACAACTCAAGGCTGAGCTGGAGATGTAATTGGTCTTCCTTCCCCCACCCGATTCCACTGTCAGCTCTGCAGTGGTGCTTGCAGAGTACCAACCATTAGCAGGGGGCCATATGGCCCTTTTCTTTCAAATATGGCAGAGAGCCGTTCTGTGGACTGCCTCAGTGCTTAGAAGCACTTGAGGGAGGTTTGGGATAAAATTGGCTGTATTGCAACATAATTTGTGGGCGTTTCTGTTTACAATCATTCGAAGATATTGGGACAGGTCTTTTGAGTGAATAATTAAGTGAAAATTAATATTACAGCTTTCAGTTCAGATGCCATTCATACATGTTTAGACAGTATTGTGTGTTCATATCTGACTAATATCGGTATTCAGTTACATCTCTTCCCTTTTACATTTCTAAATAGTCACTATTATTTAAATTGTGAGACATGAAGCATTTTTAATAAATGGAGAATTGACTCTTAAGCTTTCTCTGAGGGATTGGGATGTTAATTAGATTTTGACTATGACAGATGGGGATCGTGTGTGACTGTATTGAATATGCTGATGCTTGATCCACAGCATAGTAGTTGGCAGATCCTACACCACCAGTGGGCTTACAAATGCTGCATAGTCCACACACACCCACCACACCTCCACACGCCTCCTGTGTCACTCTAACCATTACAGCTGATATTGTTACATACAGAATTATTCTATTATGCTCGTAACGGTAATATTTAATAGTTCTATTCTGGACTATGACATTTAAAAACTGAGTAATAAACATGCAAGGTCAAATATTTTGTACACATGTTCTACATTTTGTTTAATGTCACTTCCAGAGTTTGGTCTTGAAGACCTAATTTAAAGGCTAGCTGGTTGAGCTCATCGTCTTAATGAGATGTCATTTTCATTTATATTCCACGCAGAAGCTTTGTAGTTCAATGACGAACTGTGGTTTGCAAAAAAAATAAAAAATTGGAAGAAAATTGGTCTCGGACTGTTTTGTTATGGTGATTTGTATAATTATTTATCCATTTGTGGTATAGAAATGACTTAGTTTCAATGTTCTTATTGAGTGTCATCAGCAGAGAAATTAAACTTAAATTATAAATAAAATAGACTTTACAACAGTCACTTGCTCTCATAAAACTACTTAAACTAAATTAAAAAATGAAATAGGAAATGTTCATTGCATCCACTTTAGGTTGATGCCCCACCTACTTGTTTTGCAGGGTCACAGAGTACATTTGCTGTTCATCCCATAACCTTCCGGCAGGGGAATATTTGTAACTTTACACTCTAGTCTGATAGATTATTTCAAGCCATTCCTAAAGGCCTGGGTCACATGTGGCTTATTAAGCACAGAAGGATGCATATATATATATATATATATATATATATATATATACATACATTATTTTACAATGAGGAAATGACTTGCTAGTTAGGCCATTGGAAGAGCACAACAGTGTTTGTTCACAAAGTAAATCAGATAAATGGAAAAAGTGAAACAGGAGGGAGAGGAACTTCCAAGTAAAGTACCTATGTATGATAACTTTTTTCCATCACCTAGCTAGACGTTTGTCATGTAGCAAGAGCTTGGTCCTGTAGCTTTGTCTGGAAGATTCTGTTAAGGTTTGGCCAATGTGCTACTGTACTGTATGTTATAACAGCTCCAAAATTGTCACTTCATCTGGGCGAAAATCAAATATCACAATATGTTTGACCAGATACCTCGAAATCAATATTGCAGCGATATTGTAGGGTTGACTATAGGGGCTTTCACAAAATATTTACATATTTAGATTTTTGATAAATAATCACCATTAATGTGGATATAATAACTAAATGGGTACAGGCAAATAATAGAACAGCTAGATTAACCAACTTTGGAAAATACACACATCTCCCAGTCCTAATTGTTGACCTCTAAATTTATATGGTGACAGTAGTTACACATGATTATAGACATAAACCAGGGGTGAGCAGTATTAATATTAGTGTGCAATGACAGGAAAAGTAAGTACAGGCAGTCACTGCTGATATTACTCAGTCAGACAGTCAAATAAAATTGAAAAGGTTGTTTGTTGGTAATGCAATTGTTAAGTCTGGGGGGAAAAGACATTTAACAGCATTTGACCTTTATATTAGTTGCTTTGTTTAAATGCCCTGGCAATACCTATCCCATATCTCAATAACAATACTGTGTCAATATCTATCTCTCTAAATACATCTGTTGCTGTATTATACTACTTCATCTATCACTGGCAACCGTGGCTGTACTGTACTGGGTATAAATTGTGCACTACCATGGAGGGCACATAATAACAGTTATGATACACTGGTAATTTGGATAAACTGTAGTTGTTGCCCCCTTCTAGACAATTCCGGTTTGGATTTATGTCTCAAGAGTCTGCAAAAAAAAAACCTCAACAATGTGGAGCTTTTTCTGAAATCCAAGTGAGCCTTGTTGATCCCAGCAAAGCAACAAGCAACTGACAAGTAGGTTAGTCACTTATCAACCAGGCCTGGTCACATTGCACTGTAACAAGTCAGCCTACATTCTCAGCTCATTCACACAAAACTAGATGCAACTATGCTTCTGGAGCACTGACCAGACAGGCGGCATGTTGTTACCAACAATTATCATTACAGTCAGCCAGGACGGCTGTGAAAGTTAGCTGGCAACCTCCATTTTGTCTTAAAATGGGACGTTAAAAACTAGCTAGCTAGCTAGCTACATTCAATAGAGATGGGTTAACTTTACGAGTCGCAGATGTTAACTGAGCTGCTTCACAATAACTTACAGCTCTGTCAATGCAGTGCCTGACAACGTTAGCCATAAAAACGTAACACCTTCGACAACAATAAACCCAAAATATTTCGACAAGTGCATATATTTTTGCCATATAGCTAAACGCTTGCTTTACAGAACAAGCACGTACAAAGCCAAGTGCACGGGCAAACAGTATTTAACGTAACGTTACCTTTAGCGGTTGTGTTTCTCATTGTCTTGGTGTAATCCTTGATTGCATTCCCCGCGATTCAACCAACTGGTGAAAAAATATTGATAACCAAGTCTCGGCTTTTCAGTTTGTGGTTTTCTTTCTCCTTTGAATAAACCAAGACTGACTTGTATAAACCAGGCTAACTACGGTGGAGTCCCCGACAGACAACGGTTGAGAGTTGAGCTTGCAGTTTTGAAACAGGGGTGGATACAACATGAACCGACAAAAAAATGTCTTATACGCTTAGCTATATTACACAAAGAAAAGCAGTGTCTGAGGTAAAATAGACTCAGAAGACCTGACAGACTGTGTGGTTTCAGACCGGCTAACCAGCTAGCCTGTCGCTAGTACTTCCTTTCTCTCTGCCTAGCTAAATAACAGAAGCAGTATGGGCGGTGGAAAAAAAAAAAGTTGAGGAAAAAGGCACAAGCCAGATTCTATACAATGAAGGCACCCTGTTTCTCCGGGACATTTACTAAATAACATCGCCCTCTGCAGGATTACGGCGGTGGTACTAGCTACGTGGTGTCGTACAGGCTCTGGCGCATAGACTGTATATTAATATACAGATTATGCTCTGGCGACAGCAAGGTTGCTGCTGAACTACCAGCTTCACTGATGTAGGCCTACACAGACATGTCATTTAATTATTAAAGTAAGACAATGTTATTACAGAAGATACAAATGACAGCTGGATTTTAAAATTAGTTTTTGTCAGTTGGTTTCAGTTGAACATTCTGCTGCAAGAAGCAACCACTGTCACAGTTACATAGCAGTTTAACTGACATTTTGCATCATTAGCCATATTTAATATTCCAGCATTATTTATAGATACTGTTATATATAGCTGTTTTGTGATTTTTGATTTGTGTTTTGTTTGTGGTTGTTGTTAATTTAGTTTGTCTGATCAGTTTACTGCTCTTTAACTTAACGCTAATTATCTGAGGCTAATGTGTTGATAATACAACATTCTATGTAACTTATATTACTGCTTGGCTAACTGTATGGCCTATGTATTTTACCTTTTACTCTTACTCTTTTTCAAGATGAATTAGTATTCCATACTTTCAATGGGGACTTCAAGTGACAATCCTTAAGATTTCAGTCTTGGTTGATTAAGAAATTGTATTTGAGTGAAAACAATGGAAGTGTGCTGAGAGTTAAGCAGTCTGGAGCATAGGACTATTTCTAGTCTGGAGTCTTGTTGTTCATACATGAGCTTTAAGTTCAAAGTCAAAGTCAAGTTTATTTCATCCATAAAAATGGAAATTACAGTGCTCATACCCGCCTTAATGCCCATAAAAAATATAGCATAAATACAATACATAAATACAGTACAGAATTTATAAAAATGTACGTTTAAAGTGCTTGTTGTGCTGTCTGATAGTCTGAGGTATAAAAGAGAGAGCATACCGCTTAGTTCGTGTCACAGGGGGCCTTAGCCTACCACTACGTTCCATAACCCTGCCAGTCAAATTACCATGGAGAGGGTGACCCGGGTCCCTCGTTATTTTCAAGTCATTTTTGCCAGATGGTCGTCATATACTTGATCCACTGTATATAACTGTCCCACCATTTTTCCAGCCCTTTTAGTCACTCTATAAATTTGTTATTTGAGTGTTATAGAAAGTTTATCCCAGCATTCTCACCCCAACCCACCACACAGTAGCTCCAAACACTACATATCACTGACATAAAAAACATTCTCACCACATCAGTATTCACCCTAAAGGACTGCAACTTTCTCATACAGTATACACGTGGACTTAATTTTTTCATCAATAAGTCAACATGATCTGACCATGTTAGCCTATCATTAAAAACAATGCCCAAATACTTATATGTGTTCACTCTTTCTATTACTGAACCTTTAATTTCCACTGCCTCAGTTGCCATCTTATTTCTCCTGTAATCAATTACTAATTCTTTAGTTTTATTAACGTTAAGTTCTAGGAAATGAGTGTTGCAATAATCAACAAGCTTTTATCTCATTTTGATAGTGACTATTAGTCATCATTTTCAATCAACCCAATGAGCGCTGTGTCATCAGCAAATTTAACAACTTGACAGCTTGCCTGCTGTGGATGGTAGTCTGCAGTATAAATGGTAAAAAGAAAGGATGATAAAACAGTTCCCTGAGGTGAACCTGTGTTTGTCATGATCTTGTCTGACTTAACTTTTGAATTTAGCTTAACAAATTGAGACCTGTTCTCTAAGAAATTTAGAATGAAAGAGATAAATACCCCTGGAACCTTCATCATCAAAAGCTTATTTACAATGATGTGTGGTTGTATCGTATTGAACGCTGAGCTAAAATCATAATATAGAATTCTCACACACTGTCCCCCTGCATCCAGGTGAGAATAGACACTGTCCAGTTTATAGACAATGGCATCCTTTGTCCCTCTCCCTTTCTGATAAGCAAATTGGCAGGGGTCAAGATACTTCTCCACATGAGGCTTCAGACTATTTAACACGATTTTCTCACATACCTTCATAGCAATGGAGGTTAGAGCCACTGGACTTAGATCATTCATGCACTCAATGGTTTTCTTTTTAGGTACTGGTATAATGCAAGATTGTTTCCATGAATCAGGTAACACTTTATAAGATAAACAATAATTAAAAATACTTGAAAAAATGCTTGCTAACTCAAAAGCACAGCCTTTTAATACTTTTGGAGACAGTCCATCTGGACCTTCTGCTTTGGTAGCTTTGAGTCTCATAAACATACCATATACCTCCTGATTGTTTGTTTGCAGGGTATAGTCATCATCCTCTGTGCTCCCAATTATTTCCTTAAGTCTTTAGTTTATTTTCATTTGTCAAATCTATTATAGAAATGATTTAGGTTATTAGCATATTCCCTTGTGCCATTTAACTGGGATCTGTTCCCCTTCCCTGCATACATGCATATGATGATGATATATGATCCACTCATTAACCGCATTCCTTCCCAGACTTTCTTCATATCATTCTCTTTAAAATATTTTTTTATTTCTCATTCATACCAATATTTCTCTTTATTTATTTCCCTTTTAAGTTATTGTCTCCCCTAGCAAAGGATTTCCTTTTGTCATTAATTAGCTTTTTCATTTCAGCATTCATCCAGGGTTTACAATTTGCATATACCTTAACCCTCTTTTCCTGTACAACCACGTCAGACGGACTCAGTAAGACCGCCCAGTCTTTGTCATATTTTTCACCATGATTGTTTCCTTTTTGTGCCTCTTTACGAGTGGATATATTTGGGACAGAGCAGGATCAGATTATGGTCCGCCTTGCCCAAACTTGGTAGACTTCTGGACATATACGCATCCTTGACCTTAGTGTAACAGTGGTCGAGGACCGTTTCCCCCCTTGTGTTGCACTTGACATGTTGGTAGTAGTATGACCCACTTGACTTTACGATGCAATGGTTAAAATCCCCAGATATCACAACAAACGCGTCAGGCGACGCAGATTCAATCCTGTGCACGGCCGCTTGTATCTCCTCGGCCGCCATACGGCCATCACAACTACATGTGAAAATTCATGAGGGATGTAATATGGGCGAACACTAACAGTCAGTATCTCAGAGTTTGGGGTACAAGTATGCGTCTTAATGGACATATTATTTGCTTGACAATATTCCTCATTCACATAGCCTACACCATAAGTCCGTCGCCTCCTTTCTTCCCCGAATCCGCTGTTCTATCCCCCCCACCCCCTCCCCCCCCTTTAAATCAAGCTTTAATTTTTTAATTAATGGATTTTAATTAAGCTTTGAATCCATCCACCGCTGCTAGTTCATCAGTGTGATTTCTGTTGAGCCAAGTTTCGGTAAAGACCATCAAGCTTATTGATCTATATTAGTGGAGAAATAGGGCATTGGTCAAGTTTTCAGAATTGTGTGCATAGTATTTTGTGTGTGTATACAATGGGGAAAACTGTAATACAGTATTTTTTCTGAGAGATGTCACATCGGGCACCCAGTTCGTAATACTGCAAACATATACATATGGACCATAGGCTCAATTACCATTGTGTTTCCTCCTTCGATGATAACAGACATTTATTTAAATAATATCTTCGAGATTACAGCTTTAATGTTATTTAGTTGTTTCCTAGCATATGGCTCAATGTAACTAATTTGTTAGTCTACACTTTTGTAAATCTTGTTTCTTTGTTACTCTACTAATTGTTCTTCAAAACACACATGATCTAACTCCTGTTCATGGTTGGTGGTATGTAATTGTTTTCTAATTTGTACTCAGCATGTTTATTTTTAATATTGTTTTCATAGTTTGATCATTGCTATTAGTAAAAACTTCAAAGACAAACCACTGTCTTCAACCTTCACTGGAAATGTTTAGCTCATTGCATTAATGTGTGTGTGTGTGTGTTTTTTTTTTAAAGTGTAGCAGACATTTCAGGTCTTCCTCAATATTCAAACAAGGAGTGAATTTTTGTAATGGAATTAATGTATTTTATATTATGAAATTAAGATTTCTCAAGCCTGGTATGTTGAATGCAAAACCAACAGTTCAAACTATAGAGGTGAAATTGGGATTTACAATTCAGTTTACAGTGAATTAAATTAAATGTATTCCAATATATGTTATATTAAATTGTGTCTGCCATCCACATGTATTGTAATTACAATTCTCAAAAGGCGAAAATGATTTTGTGACATTTCATGATTTCAGTGAGCTTTTTAGCATCTTCCTGTGGTCTAACAGTGATGCTGCATTTACTCTTGACAAAAAACAACTGTAATACTGCTTTGTGGCCACCAGATGTTGACTGCTCAACACCATGCAAGTCAGTATCTAGATCTTAAAGATGGGTCCAGACCAGTATTTGTTGTTGTTTGACCACAACACACAATGAAGGTTGACATCAAAGACCCATGACAGGAAGGGAAGTGGTTTCCCTAAATGTTTAAAGCTTCACTAATCATTATTTTCTTCAATGAATAAAGTGGCTGTGTGTAATGTAACAGGCCTGGTGATGCAGTAGATGTGTAAGTAGGCAATTGTTTCCTTGTATGTAAGCCATTTTACACATCAAAATCTGTTTACAGGTCTTGGGGAGTACTACTTCATGTGAAAAAAGTTCCAAAAACCTTTTGTGGCTCCAGAGGGAGCTGCACGAAATCTAATAAAGTACCGCTAGTGATGTCACCTGAATCAGCATCACTTGGAGCTGAAGACTAGAAGAAAATGTAAACAATCTGGAGGTGTGGCGTTAGACAGAAGTCAGGTTACCAGACAGGGGCAGCGGGTAATTTAGGCTCCCAAATACTCCATCCTGCAAATATGGACAGGCAGTTATCCTTGGCACTGTATTGTGTCAATTTGCAGGTTAATTCCCATATTACCCAAAGACATTGAATGTACCCTCACTGCCAAGAAGCAATCCCCACCCAAGTCTCGGTCATGGTTACACAAATATATGTAGATAAACCTGAACACTAAATCAAACACACAACACTAAAACCCAGGTAACATAAATGCACACCCAAAACAATAACAGAACATCATTAAAACATACTTCGACGAAGACAGGAGCCGTTCAAAACAAAGTCCCATGTGCCTTTGCAGTGCTTCAGCGCACAGCACAACCGCCGTTACAGTATTGTACATACAACTACGCTAAAGTTAAAGCATACAAACCCACGTGTATTCCCTGTATTACCCTACTGCTTTTGTCGCTATGACCACCTTCTGTGGCCGCTCTCTGTGTTCTTCTGTTTGGTTTGGTTGTCATGGTAATCAAAGGCAGTGTCGGGAAAGGGGAATGGGTGATTCGGGAGTGGACTAAAAAACTAATCAGGCTACATAAAATATATTGATGACAATGTCGTAAATTTTATTTGTCAACACTGAGCCTGCTACATGTGGAGAGTGACCTCAGAAAAAGCCAAAGCAGAAGAAATAATTGATGTCAAAAAGAAGCTGCGCATATTGCTACAAGACTTGGTTAGTTTTATAAATGACAGTAAGGTATTGATATGCCACGTGTGTTTGTAATGTATTTTATTGTGTAACCTCTCAGTGAAATATTTTTTATTGTGAAGTGTTGAATTCTGACATCATGTGGTGCCATTGACTGTGTAACGTTATTCGATTAGGCTTCTCAGCACATACTTGTTTTATGGTGAACTTCAGACATTCTTTGACTCTGTATGTAAAGTATTAAAAAACAAAAAAGCTTTAAAGACTTATCATCTCCTGAGGAGCACTATAGATGACATTGCCACATGATTTAAAGGTGCTGTAGGTAGGATTACGAAGAGCCAGGACTTGCACCTTTAAAGAAGTGCATACCTAGAAGAAGTCTGAAGTCTGATCACACCATAATCAGTGAAGTAAGAGCAGGTGTCAATCACTCATCAAAGGCTGAACTAATGTGATATTATTGGTTGGAGGTGTGGCAAAAAGCACAAAATAATTCAAAGTTTAAACCCACGAACAGCAGTACAGCAGTATATTCATGAGCACAAAGGCAAATATAGAAGTGTGTAAAGATAAAGTCTCTGTAATACTCACTGTCCACTCTTACAGACTAAGATTTCTAAATGTGTTCATGACTGGTACATGAGGGCTCACTGTGAAATTAGCAAGGCCTTGAGGGCTTTTTTCACACATTTTTTTGATTGCTTCATGCACCTTTTTCCACAGGTTTTAGAACGCTACATACTTTAAGTTATTACTATACCCACACTTTATAGTATTTAAAAGTACAAAAAAAAAGTAAAAGCCAACAGGGCTGGCTCCGCTTATCAGTTTAAAAAAGAAACACACACACACACACACACACACACACACGCGCACATGCACGCACGCACGCACACACACACACACACACACAAACTTGTGGTTGAGAATACACACTTTGTGTATATAGTGCAGTTTGAAGTGGTATTTTCAGAGTAAGGGCGTTTTCAACAGTCATGGGTGTTGTTAACACCTCAGGTTGCAGTAGCCTGTTGTGAATTGAATTGTTTTTTCTTTTCGCCATTTATTTACAATAACAGGCTCGCCACAGTATCATTTAATTTAGATAAAGGAATATCTATCCTATATAAAAAAAATCTTAAAACTTGGTTTATTGATGCATGTCTGTTTTTTCACATCTCAGGACTAAAAAGGAGAAGTTAAATTAGATACTTTGGTTTTAAGGGGAAGGCCCATGAGAGTTCCTTACTGTTACACAATGTAGGTCAGTTATATTACCTCTGTATTGTTTCTGTATTTATATGTGCTCTCCTTTCTTGCTCTTGAACAGAGAAACCATGCAAACTGGAGAACTGTTTGTGATGGATATACTGTAAATGGAAGATGACAGATAGAACCCACTTGCAATTTTTCATATGGGCATGAAAAAAACGATATTTTTTTCTTAGAAAAACATTTGGGGGGATTGGCATGGTTATAGTTCTATTTATAAAGGTTTATTTTGTCCTTTTTTCAGACCCCACTAGCATGCTTTTGAAGCATTTGATAAATGAAAATTATAGTGCAGCAATACAATTAGAGCCTACTTTGCTGAAAGATTGAAATATATAATCATAAGTCTTTGAAAACTCCACTCTGAAGGACAAATGGGTTCAGCCACGAGTTTTGGTTTTGCTCATATTTGAAAAGTGGTTTCTTGATTTTAGCGTCTGGCATCACTTTGGTGCTTGTAAGATGCCTCAAATGTTAGTTCTCAGTATATTATGTGTTAATGGTTGACTTGAAAGTGGGTGGTCATGGTCTCAGTGCCACTGCCTGTCTTATTGCATGTGGTTATGGTCTGATGGTGCATGGTTGGAGGTTTGCTAAAGTCTAGTGTGCCATGCATGGTGATAATAAGTGCATGGAGTGACTGTAGCCTGTCAATCCAAACCTACAACCACAACTGTGTGATACGTATGAAACCTTCTATCTGCAGGGAGGGGCACTGCAGGGAGGGGTTCCTGTTTTTCTCTTGTTCTCTTGAAATATTGAGAAGAAAAAAAAAATCTGATTGGAGGCTTTTGTAAAAACATAGTCTCGAGTTTTGCTCTTGTAAGTGTAAGTGTAATTCTTGCCACATATCATATTGCAAGACATTTACAACTTTCTCAGTGTGGCACGAGTGTTGAAAGAGCCTTTCCCGTATTAAGTTATCATAGGGAAACTTGAGCAATATGATTTAATGTGATGTTGTAAAATCTGCGTGATGTCCTGGGAAAATGTGATGATCTTGATGCACCAGAAAAGTGGTGGAGAATTGTTAAATATCAGAGTCAATTAGATTTAGTCAAATAGATAGAAGATATTTGTAGAGAAATTATGACTTCTTCTGAGACTCTGAAATTGTATAATTGTAGGTGAGTGTGAAATTCTCACTGTTTGTCTCTTTTCAAGGTGATGGAACAGAAGTGAGGACAATCTCTCTGTTGCATATTTCTGTGTGTGTGTATGTGTGTGTGTGTGTGGTGTTTTGGGTGTGGTGTGTGACTTTGGCTTACTTCCCCTTAAAAATTCTGTAGTCAGCGACACCTTCTCACTCACTCAGCATCACCACCAGCAGCCAGAGTAAGTATTCTCCACTGCACAGCATTCACATCACTCTACAGCTATAATAATTACATGTGATGGATTTTATCCACATATAATAGGATACAATTAAAATGCAATTTCAAATTAGTAAGTTTTCGAACAGATTTCATAATTTCTATCTAACTATTGGGAAACAGCATGAAGTTGTCGAATGTTTAAAAAAAAAATCTTTGATCTTAGATAAAACAATATGAACCTTGAAATAAAGCTTCATGTTTCTTTAGTCGTTTTTGATTAATTTATTTTGATTGATGTCACTGAAGAGAGTTTTAGGAGAAATGTTTTTTTTTTTTTTGCTATTTTGCAATTATTAATTCATTATTAGTTAGTAGTGCAGTAATTCAGTCAGCATTGTTGCATTGAAATTTTAAGTAAGCATTTTCCAGCATTCTTGTACAAATACAATGTGTGTATTTCCTTCATGTGGAGATTTAAATGCCCTCTGCAGCTGCTCACTCATCCTGTGTTAACCACAGCTAGGTGGAGTGTCGTGGCACATGAGAGAGGCATTTAAATGATGCCTTTTAAATTGATTGAAGCACTTTAATGAGGAAACACACAGTACAGTCATTAGAGCGAGGGGAATTGTATTTTATTTTCACACAGATGCCGTATTGAAATTTCTTCTTCTTATGTCTTCTCAGTTGTGTGTTAGGTAGAAGCAGAGCTCCAGTGGTTAGAGTGTGATGATAGCCTGTTTGATCACAGGAGTTCCACACTAATTCCCGTACAGCTCGTACCACCTCGGTTCCGCCTGTTCCCACACACAGCCTTGATCTTGACCAGCCCAGCTGTTGCTATGAATGTCTTTTCATCCCTCACCTCCTCTTCATCCTGCCCACACTTGTACCACATACCCAGTTACCCCAGCAACATCACCATATCAAACGGCACCACTGCAGCCAACGAGATCAACCATGTGATCCTGCGGCATTACAACCACACCGGCCGCCTGCAGAACAGGACCATCTCAAACACCCAGAACCACATCAGTGCCCCCATGGTCGTCTTCCTCTTCTTCAGTATTTTCATCATTCTGGAGAATCTCCTGGTGCTGGTGGCTGTCATCTCCCGCATCCGCCACAGTCAGCGCTGGGTTTATGTCTGCATTGCCAACATCACACTTAGTGACCTCCTCACCGGCACTGCCTACCTGGTAAACATCTGTATGTCTGGCAGCCAGACGTTTCGCCTCACCCCTGCTCTGTGGCTCTTCAGGGAAGGGATGCTGTTTGTGGCCCTGGCAGCATCCATATTCAGTTTGTTGCTGATTGCTGTGGAGCGTTACACCACCATGATGAAGCCACTGCCCCAGAAGTCAGCCAGGAAGACCTACTATAGGATCTACGGCTTGGTAGCACTCTGCTGGGTTTTGGCGCTGGTGATTGGCTTTCTCCCCTTGCTGGGCTGGAACTGTGTGTGCAGCCTGGACGGATGTTCCACCCTCCTTCCTCTCTACTCCAAGACCTACATCTTTTTCTCTCTCGTCATCTTCTTCCTCATCCTCCTGGCTATTGGCGTGCTCTATGGTGCCATCTACTGCCACGTGCACAAGAGTGCACAGCTGGGCCCAAAGCGCAGTCGCAAACGCTCTTTGGATCTGCTTAAAACTGTGATCACCATTGTTGGGGTCTTTTTGCTCTGCTGGGGACCACTGTTCCTGCTGTTACTAGTGGATTTCTTCTGTGCCTCCCGTCAGTGTGCACTGCTGTTCAGCGCTGACTTTTGCATCTCCCTGGCTGTCCTCAACTCCGGCCTGAACCCCATCATCTACGCCCTGGGCAGCAGTGAATTGAGGAAGGCTATTGCTGAGCTGTTGTGCTGCTGTTGCCTGAAGGCCGGCCTCTGTCACCCAGACAAATTCACATCCAAGGAGACCAGCAGCACATCAGAGAGCAGGAGGGACAGTCTGAGGAACAGTTTTAACAAGGTCAGGAACCTGAGCGTGGCCTCCCCACCATCAACTCCTAACAAGCCTCGCAGGGCACCCCGAAAATATAGGCTGAGCTCCACCACCAGCTGCCTGTCAGTTTCAAGTGGTTAAACCACAACGTGGTCCCCTCCCAAGCAAACAAGACCTGTGTGCACTGATACACATCTAACCGTTTCCTCTGAGTTTTGGTTTGAATGTGCTTTGCCTGCAGGTACTTGCACTGATGATTACACACGCTCAGAAAACCTGTTAAATAATAATAATAAAGTTTTTTGCATTACCAGACATTCCTTTTTGCAATGCATTTGACACACTTTATTGATATGTTGTTGCACTGTACCTGTTGCTATTACCCAGGAAAAAAAAGTATATTTTTTATAGATATGAAGTCAGATTATGTACCACAAATATTATCTACATAAAAGTTAACATGAATAGATATAATGTGCAGAATAGAAAAATATGTATATACGTGTATTGCATTGTTTTGTAACATTTTGTGTAAGCCGGATGTTTTACTGTATGATAAAAATATAAATAAAGTTTATTTTGCTTTATACATGAGTGCATGCTGTTTTCAGTTTACTCCCTCTGATTTCCTCTGGAGGGAGACACATCATCGAAGCATTTACTGGCTCCTGCAGATTGATCAGATGATACAAAATGCTTCCGGTTTTCATTTCATTACAGTAACCTCAACACAAATTCTTTATGGTTTTCTAAATTCACCACATCTACATTTTATACATCCCACCACATTAAAATGGCATAATTTTATCTCTGCCAAAAAGAAGATCTTTGTTCACACATCAGTTTCAGCATTCTTTGCAAAACTCTCATATGACTGTACATGAGAGAAAATATTTTGTAATTCAGCTTTAAGGCTCGTCTTCTTTGTTAGACCTGACAAACTCTTCAAAAGGCCTTTTTGCAGGCTGCTTCCCCATCCCTGCTTTTCTGACAGGATGACTGATTGAAGTTCAGTGCAGAGAAGGTGAGGGCTATGACTGCAGTCCCAAGGGCACACACAGCCAGGGCTAATTGATAAATGCATTATGACTGCCTGGCTGGGTAGATAGATAAGGTTTAGCAGATAGTATTCACCCATAGATTTTACAGGCTACTGTACTGCACTGTCCTGTTCTGTACTATATACTGGAACAACTGGTTTTGTTTTGACATGTAAAAGTATTTCACAAAACAAAATCAACGGTCTGCAAAGGCAGAATATGCAAAGTGTGCTCTCTGGCAGTTTCACTATTACATTTCATGAAACTGCAATAGATCATAGCCACAAGGTGCAGCATGTAAGAAGTCAATACTGTATTGTTCCCACTTTCAGTACTTTACTTTCTAAGGTTTCTATTTTTTAACTTGAGCCCAGTTCTCACATCATATCTTACTGTAAAGGAATGACCATTTACATCCTATAGCCCTATTTCTCTACTCTAACATTACTGTAAATACCCATGACTAATTACAGTAAGCAACACGTTATTATTTATTAAGCTTTTACTAAAGATCTCACCTAATTTGTTGCAGTGTGGTGTTGTTTGATCAGATTTGCTTAACATCTGCAAACAACCCACCAACTGTCATCAGATTCAAATGTTGCTGAATTCTGATTGGGGCTCAGGAGTACGTGACATCACCTTTTTCTAACGACTGTGTGTGTGTGTGTGTGTGTGTGTGTGTGTGTGTGTGTGTGCACCAAACTACTCCCATCACTATCTTTTATATTTTTTTATCCATTTCAGAGTTGCAGGGTTCTGAAAGCGATCCCAGAATGCACTTGGTGAGAGAAGCATGCAGACAGGTCGCCAGTGTGTGTGTGTGTGTGTGTGTGTGTGAGAGTCATGTTCACAAAGACATGATGACAATAAAAGAGAGAGGGCAAGATGGTAAAAACATCCTTAAAGGTGCAATATGTAATACTGACAGCTAGTGTTTAAAGTAGTTACTGCAGTACAAATTCAAAATACTGGAGAGAGTCGTCTCCCCCGCCCCCTCCTTCCCAGACTCGATTTTCATGGAGGTTGCTGAGACCGCAGCATCCACAACAATGTTGCTAGACGCTTGTCTCACATAGCCAGACATACCTTCACAGCACAGCGGAATAGCTAATGTTAGATGCTGGCTATATTGACAGTCATAAAAGCCTGTGCTCATGCAGAGCTCTGTACCCAACTGACAGACACACTTTTTGGGCTTAGAATTATGGTACGAACCGCTAAAAATAACATTACCTTGCCATCCTCTCCACCCGACTGAACACACATTATTGTCTTAGAACTACGGCAACAATCGCTTCAGGTTTACAGCCTCGCTCTCTTGGCTTAAAATAACTCACAGTTGTCGGCTACGGCTGCTGAACAGGCTACACATTGTAAACAGCCGTGGCCAGCTTGCCTGGTCCTCCGGTAACGTTAGCAGTTAGCAGTGTTAGCATGGCAGTGTTAGCCAGGACCAGTCGGGATCCCTTTACTGGCTGTGTCTCAATTGTTTTTGCAAGTAACCACTTGCACTTACACGAATGTTGAAATGACATAAAATGCCCATCCCTTGTAGCCCTGATAAATAAGCCTGAAGCTAATGCTTACCTGTTCAGGAGGAAATTAGCCAACGCTGTGTCCTTTTGGGCTCTAAACTGTTTCCATCTTTTCAATGCATCTCCAAAATTTACCCGGGGTTTGTAACGTCTCTTTTTTTTTTAGGTCGGGTGGAGTCTATCTCCGTTGATCCCATTTGTTTGCTGCTTTCATGGCTGTACTAATGTTACAGCTGTAGCGCGCTGGGTTTATGTTTTTACAGGTATATCTGGCAACCCGGCCTGGCTGTCAAACTGGGCAGTTGATAAAAAAACACAGGCCAAAACACAAACAGAAATTCCGTCACGGAACGTAAATTTCAGAAAGAGAAAATACTGGCTTTAGCATTGTTGTCAGAAAAGATAGTATTTCAACTTAGCGTGTTTCCTTAATATCTGATGACGCATTGGGGTCATTTTTGGATTTATTACAGTAAATATATTACATAGTGGACCTTTAATCCTTCTTTTCTCACCCAGAACTTATTTGCAGAATATTGTTGTAAATGCCTTCAAATGTCCCTGTAGACTGCAGTGCTGAAGACCCATCCCCTCTTTAAGTTAGCCTCTGTTCCATTAGCCTCCCCCTTTTTTTTAAAAACCTCAAACATGATACAGGGATTTTCTGTCCATTGTCTGATGAGTACTTATTTTCTACTGTGCTATTACAGCACATTGTAATTTTCAGCACTTTGTCAATTTTAAGAAAGATAAAACAGCTAAATATCTTATTAAACTGCATATGTCAGTTTAAGCAACATGCTCTCAAAGCCCCACTGGGGGCTGTGTTCAATGCTGATGCAATAATCAGTCTCCTATCTTTGTAAACATAAATATAGACAGAAAACCCTGATAACATGTTTCCAGAAATTACACTGGAGCAATAAAAGTGCAGAACAGAAACTTATCTGGAAAATAAATGGGACTTCAGCTATAACATATCACACATACTATATGTTCATGCAAGCAAGAACAATAAAAATCAATTTGTTCAGCAGTTACAAAAATATGGAACTTGATCCTGTTGATGCAAACATATAAAAAACTAAGATAATAAACAAAAAAAACTGCATGTCATCCTAACCCTAAAAAACAATTCCCTAGGTTATTGTTTGAGATGTTCTACAATCCTGGCAGCCTGTCACACAGGCATTCCTGTTTGTGACGTGAGCTGCACGGGCTCGTCAGTAATGACTGGAGGAAGGAAATGAGGCGTTGAGGTGAGAAAGGAAGAATTTTGCTTTTATGCTTTTTACCTGAAACGCCTGCCCAAAAAAGGCTGAGGCACATTCAAATATGCAGACACACACACACACACACACACACACACACACACACACACACACACACACACACACACACACACATACACACACACACACACACACATTATTCAAACTGGATTACACATTCTGTAGATGCAAGTGCACACACTAATACCCATGCCCATAATCACACACATGCACACACACACACACACACACACACACACACACACACACACACTCTCTAAATCCTCCTCTAAAACCTTTCCTGTTTTTTTAGTCATTGCTGGTTGTGTGTGTGTGTGTGTGTGTGTGTGTGTGTGTGTGTGTGTGTGTGTGTGTGTGTGTGTGTGTGTGTGTGTGTGCGTGCGTGAATTCCCCTCTCGTGAATTCCTGCATCTTTACGGTTACAGTAAGAGTACGGAATAAGCCTCTCTCATCCTTGGTCCTGGCACAGCTTCAGGTCCGGTGCCTGATGAAAATGCAACAGCAAATTCCAGGCTTTATTAGCTTCAGCCTCAGAGTCATTTGTTGTATCATATTTGACATGTCAGGGGCTGATCAGCAATCCACGCTGCTCCCTCCCTCTCTCTCTCTCTCTCCTCCTCCCCTCTACAACAACAAGGCCTTCTCTCTGCTCTAAATGAGGTACGATGGGTTAATGATGGTTGCGTGCAGACGTGGCTATGCCCTCAACAATTACCTCGCTGACTCTGCCTCCAGGTGTTCAGCAGACAGCTAATGATGTACTGTCTGAGGAGAGGGGAAGGCAGCGGGTGAGGCACAGAGAAGCTACATGAGGGGAGAGAGTGTGCTAAACTGCCATCAGCACTGCGACAACTCAGTTGCACAAAAACTGAATGTAACAGCCTGGACAAAAAAAAAACTCAAAAATATTAAAATCTCTTGTCCGCCATCATGGATAAGAAATGTGTTTGTTCTATGTTTGTTAAAAACTGTAATCACGCATTTGATAAAGGGAAAGTCCACCTTTTTATATCCTGATTCTAATTTTTGTAATGTTGGCCATCATTCTCATAAGTTATAATAATATTTCACTAGCTTAATTGCTGAGATATGGGACTGACAGCTTTACAGTAGACTCCACGTGGCATCTCTGAAAGACACAGCAATCCCTTTAAAGGGGATAATCCACCCAAAACCTCTCATGAGTATCATACACAACCCATGTAGACTTGAAGAGGTGGTTTGTAGCTCTTTCAGGGCGGAGTTCAACACATCTTTACGGCATTTACAGTATAAAGCGATCCGGTTACTTGTAGAAAAAAACACAGATAAAGATGTCTCTTGGTTTAAAACATCTCTTAAACCTTGTCTTGCAGCATAATCTACTTCTCTGTAATCCAACCACATGCCAAAATATGGCTAACTCCGGATTTCCACTGGATGCGGAACATCTGCGGACCGTCCATCAATACCAACTAGGTCCGGATTTGTTGCGGCATGGCTGCGGCCATGACTGACAGCTGTAGTCACGAGGACCCACAATATCTCGCAAATTCATGTAGAATAGAACCACAAAACCAACAACAGTTTGTTTCCATCCAGAGGAGTAGAGGGGAAACAACTCTGTGCTGTGTTTTCAAGGTGTAGTGCAGGGAAATATGATCCGCCGTGAGCACGGTGTATATTATTTTGAAAGTTAACCAGCTTTTTATTTCTGTGCTTGGGTGCTCTCCGGCATCCGGCAAAAATAGAAGCTCTGCGTATCTGCTCCGGAGGGCTGCGGACCGCCAGAGCTGGGACGCAGTCGGAACGCAGCCGTTCCGCAGTCATTGGAAATACACACATTGACTTTAATGGAAACCTAATGACTCGGCCGACGTTCCGGAGCGGATCTGCAGCCATTACGCATCCAGTGGAAATTACCGGTGAATGCACAGCTTCTGGTTTTAATACTCATACACAACCCTCTTAAGCAAGTGTGTGCGTTGGTTTGCACACATTCGCGTGGATGCAAAATGGGACACAATGCACAATATACTTTGACATCGTGCATTTGTGGGATATTACATTATTATATTATATTATATTGTCAATCTCTGGGCTACAAACAAATCATTTAAGCCACCTTCACCTAAACTGTGGTCCTACTTTTGCCTAAACCTGGAAAAAGCAACATACTGTAGGCTGCAACAAAGGTGAGCTACTTTGTCTCTGTTCATGGTTGAGTAAGATGGATCCCTAGCAGCTACACAGGACATTAAACCACCCAAAGGCAAAGGTGAGGTTGAATTAAATATGACACTTGACAAAAAAAATCTCCCACACTCTCGTAATAAAAGGCCATTGCATCAGCTCTAGAAAGAGTTTGTTTTGGATTTACAATATGATGACTCATTGAGAGAGAATGATAGAACTGATCACATGACAACAAGGTCCAGTCGTTAACTTCACTCTAGCTCTGTTCTAAGGATGCATTAAAATATGGATGAGGCACAGTTTTACTTAAAGACAAGTCTATTGGCAAAGTATAGGTCACTCAATGTGAAATCAACTATACTCAGATTAAAGAAACAAAACCTGTAAGGTATTTTGTTTTGGACACAAAAGTTTCCAACATTGTGCTTATGGCAACAGCACAGCCGAAGCTGCAGAAAATTATCCTTCAGCTCCAGAAATATGACTTAAGTAGCCACAGGCCAGAAATGTAATGACACTTTTTGACTCCTCACTGCAGACAGTAGCCAAAGAGACTGTATGACTGCACAGCAATGGATTTATTGTAATGAAAATATTATCTTTGTCAT
Source organism: Zingel zingel (assembly GCA_023566125.1). Classification (NCBI taxonomy): domain Eukaryota; kingdom Metazoa; phylum Chordata; class Actinopteri; order Perciformes; family Percidae; genus Zingel; species Zingel zingel. The sequence continues at coordinate 21,078,359 of CM042322.1, read as the reverse complement.
GATCATTCGTCATCATTTTTGAGAAAACTCAATGGAGCTTTGTTTGAGTTTGTTTATGTGAACATGTGTTGTTTTATGTGTGTATACCTAACCATATGTCAGCGTATGCATGTGTGCATGTGCTCGTGCACCTGTGTACTCATCTAGTAAACGTGTTCCCACGGTGATATGAAGCAGATACTAACAGCCAGGTGTCCGCTGGGTCAGCAGTCGTTATCTGGTCTTTCTCATTCACACACACACACACACACACACACACACACACACACACACACACACACACACACAGACACAGACACAGACAGACACAAACACAAACACAAACACAAACACAAACACAAACACAAACACACACACACACACACACACACACACACACACACACACACACACACACACACACACACACACACACACACACACACACACACACACACACACACACACACACACACACACACACACACACACACACACACCACAGGATGATTTCATAAACTGGCAGCATCAGAAAACTCTTTCTTTATTTAACCCAGCGGACTTGCTCCTGGTGAAAAACTCCCCAAGAAAATAACCAGTTTATTTGGCTAACTTACAGCGTCCCATTCCACTTTCAGACATCAATAATGGCTGTGCAAATATCCAGTGTTATGGTTAATTATACCCAATCAATCAATGCATTTTCTTGTGAGCTGCCATCAAAGAGAACAAAAGACCAGGAAGGGCATTAACTTGCTGCATGTCAAAACAAACAAATCAATCATTTGAATACAAGACCCTTTTCTTCTGTGTCTGTTTCTGTCGACTGCACCTGGCTGGGAAATCTGGTCCGAGGAACGACAACGTTTTCTTCTTCTCTGGTGCCAGCGGATCTACTTTAGGATTTATGTACTTTTTGTTCATAGTGAGTCAAGTTATGCATGTCTCTATAGTTGAGCATAAACACATACCAAACATCTCTGTTATTCCATACACACACAAATTCTGTTCAGTTGTTTCTTAATTAAAAGGGAATGCACTGCCATGTCATCTTTTTTGTATCTATTCTAACAGAAGAATAGCTCAGAAGTACACAGAAGAGCCTGTTCTGGAGAGATGTACATGTGGAGGAGGAATCTTCACCATCTTTGGACCCAGCTGTTTCCTCTTTATCAGATCCTAGATAGTGGGACAGCGGAAACAAAGGCCAGACTTTATGAGTTTTAAAATGATGGAGGTAGACACACTGTAAACACAAATTCTGTTATTAAGCATGTTTAAAAAAAAACACAAAAAGTGTGTTTTCATTCCTCTTTCATTGTGAGTATAGGAGACAATTACCAAAGACAACAAGGGCTGGATGTCAGCCATATGCAGTGACTTTGCTCTTAACCTTGGAAATGTATGTGAGCAAGTTTTTTTCTCTTTTTCTTAATCCTCTCTCTCATTCTTGCTGTGCTTTGGCTGAGCACCGTGACCACTTAACTAATTGTGTTATGAAAGATGTTCCAAGGGTGATGATTCGGCTTCAGTTTCCACTAGTTTCTTAAGCAGGTTTTCTTAGAAAACTGCAGGGGACTCGTTTAGAAACAAGACTAAGACTCTACAGTCGTGCTCTGTGAGATTGTACTTAGGCACAGCAGTGTTCTGGGCTAAATGCTAACATACACACAATGACACTTTGTTAGAAATCACTACACACAGCCCTGAAATACACACACACATGCTCTGGTCCTATACATGCACAAATGGAGAAATGTCCAAGTGAGTAAGCTAGTGCTGGACCAGTGACCCTCCGGTTCCCAACCCAACTCCCTATGGACTGAGCTACTGCCACCCCTAAAGTTGTTTACCATCTAAGTGTGATTAGTGCAATGGCAATCCATCCAATGGTTGTTAAGATATTTCAAAGCCACAAAAATGGTGCTATAGAGAAACATTCTGCAAAAAAGTCAGTGGGCTTCATCCTCTGGGGATCATGAATGTCTGCACAAAATGGCAATACATCTAGTAGTTTAATTTTTCTTCTAATTATTCTTTGAGCATTTCGGTTTTTGTACGGTTTTAAAAATGTGAGATATAAAACGTTATTTATTGAGCTTTAGAGGTGCTGGAAAGCAGATTTACATTTATTTATAATTGTACAAAGTCAGGCTAGCTGTTTCCTTTGGTTTGCAGTCTTTGTGCCAAGCTAAGCTAACCGTCTGCTAGCTCTAACTTGGTTTTGACAGAAAAGATATGAGAGTGGTATAATTCTTCTCATCCTTCTTTGGCAAGAACGCAAATTAGCATGTGTCTCAAAATCTTGAACTATTCCTTTAAATAATGACAGGGTTTGAAGGTGTTTATATACAGTATATCACCATTTGTCGAAAATAAATACAATCCACTGTTTCTGGAAACCAGCTCCAGTATTTCATAAATCCCAGCTTGACGTGGGTTTGGGCACAGGGACCAAATGTGTGCACATTTCTTGAGTGTGGCCACAGATGTCTGACTAAATAATACTAATAACACTGAAAATATTGTCACAACTCTACATACTCTGTAATCACATAATAAATCTATTCCATGTGAGTCATCCAACTGAATGAAACACTTTGTCTCACAGTTTAAAACCTCCTACTGTACATATGAAAGCAATAAAGCATACTCTCAATCACTGTCAGTCCAACTATAAATCCTACACAACTTGACACATTTTAACCTTGCATTTCAAAGCCCCTTCACTCTTCTTCTCTCAATGCTAAGATTATTCTTATTCTAGGGTTTGGACTTGAGGTTGTGACATTTGGTGGTCTTGTGCTGCAGCAGCAGTCCCGCCGTTAGCCTTGGTTTTTTTCCATGAGGCCTGAGGATTGGAAGGAACTGAAGCTTTGTAGAACAGATGTTCCCGCTCAGCTCTAAACCAAATTACGCAGTCAAGCTTACAGCCATGGGCCAGAACCGCACAGATGCTGATTGAATGGCAAAGGGGGCAACAAAAGTAGATCAGGCTCAAATCTGGTCAGCCTTTGAGACCATAACATAAAAACGATATTGACATCGCTATGGAGACTAAAAGGAGATCTGGAGGCTTTGGTCTGGGTACCCGTCACCAGACAGCTGTATGAATGCGTGTGTTTGTTTTCATGAGAACTCAAGATTGTGTATTGTTGTGTTTATGATTTCGATGTATGAAACAGGCAGCCTGGGTGTAACAAGTGTTACTCAAACATAAAGTTGAACCTTTGACCTTTTGTTTGCTGGAAATCGTCTGCAACGGCACTGACAATAAGCAATCACACTATCATAACACTGGTGAGGATTTGTCACACTGAGATCATGAGTCCAAGTCCCAGAATATTTTGACCAGACAGCATACTGTAAATAGTCTGTAAATATGTTTTCCATTATTTATTTTTTTAAATCAGTTAACTGTTCAGAAGCAACGTCTGTACACTATTTCTAGGTCTCTGTCTTGTGAAACCATGAATCGCCAAAAATAAAATAATATAAGCTATAATTAATATTAGGGTTTCCCCCAGTGTATTGCAAGCCTGGTGGCCCACTGGGCCTAAATTGCCCCCCACCATGTGGGTTGCCATTTGTAAAGTGGCTCACGCTGAAAATAACAGCAACATTTTGTCACATTTAGCTTCAAACAATGTTTAAAAAACTGGTATGAATTTTTGAGGGTAACTTTTTTGCACATTTACAATATTTGTCAACTTAGAGATATTTTAAATAGTTAAATCCAAATATTAAATGTTACACCTAAATGTTAAATTTAAATCTAAATCTAAATGTTAAATCTAAATGATAAATCTAAATCTAATTGTTAAATCTAAATGTTAAATCTAAATCTAAATTTAAATGTCAAATCTAAATGTTAAATCTAAATGTTGAATCTAAATGTTGAATCTAAATGTTAAATGTTAAATCTAAATGTTTCGAGATGCATTTTGAATGTGCATATTAGTTAAATATTTAGTTTCACCCGAAACATTTAACATTTTGATTCAACATTTAGATTTAGTTTAACATTTTGATTTAACAATTAGATTTAGATTTAGATTTAAATTTAACATTTAGATTTAGATTTAGCATTTAGATTTAACATTTAACATTTAGGTGTAACATTTAATATTTGGATTTAACTATTTAAAATATCTCTAAGTTGACAAATATTGTTTTAAATATGCAAAAAAGTGACCCTCAAAAATTCATACCAGTTTTTTAAACATTGTTTGAAGCTAAATGTGACAAAATGTTGCAGTTATTTTCAGCGTGAGCCACTTTACAAACAGCACCCCATACCACCAGGCCTAAGCCACTGGGGAAAAAATGTTTAATGTATTTTTAAGATGTTTTTTAAACTATTTACAGTGGGGCGGCTTGGTTGAAAACTTAGACGTAGTAATATTTTCAAATCTCCAGTTAGCTTTTAGCATTGACTTAATTAATGTAGAGCCCTATGAAATCTTTCTTATAGCTTTTTTAAATTTTCCATTTCGCAATTCCATCCATGATACTGTTATCACAGAAACTATTTCGCTGTACATTGATTTTAAACACTTGCCACCGGGTCTGACAACGTTTCTGAGGGAAACACTAATTAAACATTTCATAAGCTCAAAGCTAAAAAGTCTTGTTTTCAGCTTTTTTGACAATGCATTTTTCAGACAATACAATTTTCAATGATTTATTTAGCCTAATTTTTACACCCCATAAACAAATTCATCATTCAGTTGGAACTGCATCAATTGTACACATCAAAGTCTGTTTACATGTCTGGGGGAGTACTTCTGCATATGTGAGAAAACATTTGATAAAATGCCTCTAGTGATGGCACTCAGCGTCTGTTGGAGCTGAAGACTACAAGTTTATAAAGGAAAAAATATGCTCTTGTCATCTCTGCTTGAAGCTAGCGACTTGAAGCTACATTAGCCGCTACTAGCACAGCACACCCAATCTCTGACCGAACTATCAGCAGTCAAGTTGCATTGAAGAATAAATGTGTGGAATAAAAAAGAGGATTGTCTGAAAATATTATAGTAGGAGTCAAAATGTACCTGGAAAATATCCCCCCCAAAATATAAACAGGTTCCCAAAAACCTTCAAATTGACCTCATGACCTAAGTGGTAGCTTTGAACCTGACTGGTGAAAACATGGCTACCCCAAAAAACTCAACAATTTGGTAATCATCTGCAATTAAACCCATTTTGTCATCATTACTCAGTACCACAGAGATAATCTCACTTTTATCTTCACAGCAATGTTTTGTTACACCATACCTTTTTGATGATATTTTTATTCTTTGTCTTCAACATTTGTTCTTTCCTGCTGCAACATGTTTTACTCCTGTGGATAAATGATATCTTGTGATACTGAAAAAATAAAAATGCTAGAATCCTTTTCAGCTCATTTAAACTTTATTACATTAACATCGTGGCTGGATTAGTAATGAAATTAAACATTTGGTTGCACGTGTAACATTACAATAAATAAGGCTCCACAATGAAAGTAGTTAGAAACTTACTGACATTTAGAATAATGCACTTCATGCACCGTTGTCGTCCACATTTAGGTAGATTAAATGATTAAACACAAATCATAGCAAAATTTTCAGTGGTACGACTTGGCTGGAACAATGCCCTGAAGACAATATCACACACCGCTGACACAATGAAAAAACAACTTGATAACATTTCTTTGGGTAATTTCTCTAATTTTATGGTGCCAAAACCACGATCAGTGGAGTTGACAGATAAGAGCAGATTCATCATGCTTGCTAATGAACACTGGGATTACCTGACAATGAACTCCAGTGTCAATGTGGCCTTTGACAGCACAGAGAGACAGAAAAAAGAGTGAGGCACTGGCAAAGAGTGAGCCATGTTTGCAGCTTTTTCAAGGCAAGAATGCTGAAATAAACATGAAGGCTGAGCAAAACAACAAGCTCAACGGCATCAGTATGTAACAGTATTAACGCAACGGCTCTGGACGCTAGGGCCTACCTGTCAAGCATAAATGCTAAATCTGCTCATGAAACATTCATGTTTAAGCAAAGAAAGGGGACAGTAATCTAAAACTTGAGCTGCACCGCCTTGCATACACTTCAGGGTTCAGTGCCGTCGTCTGACAGGTTGGAAGGCTCGGGTTTGATTTTCATCAGGGCCAATAAATCAAGGCATATTCCCCACACCGCTCTGTGCTGGGTGTGGTCAACTTAACATGAGAGCATTGCAAAAGAAGTGTTGAATCTGGGTTGGGCTGTCTTGCTGCATGTTCAGTGGAAGATGGTAAGGTAACACAAGACAGAGATCCCGCTGACAGTGGACTTCACTCCTGTTCCTGCTGAACTGAGCCAGTTTTTAGGTAAAACACTGATACCAGTTCAGTAGGCACGGGAGGGCACAGCCCGAACATCGCTCCATTTGAAAATGCAGTGTGTGGTTGGGAGCGTGCCTATGTTCCCACAGCCCTATTTTCCCACATTTCTACGATTGTTTTTCAAAATTAGGCCCTATGTTCCCATAGTTCCCACATTTCTAAGATATTTTTTTCCAAAATTAGGCCCTGTGTTCCCACATTTCCTTTTCATAAATTTGTATCAGATTTTATCCCCCTTTCTCGCAATTTGGTAGCCAATTACACCCAACCTATTATCCTGTAACAATGGACTACATATGGAATGTAACCCTAACCCTAACCCTAACATAGGGCCTAATTTTAAGAAACATCTTAGACATGTGGGAACATATAGGGCTGTGGTAACATAGGGCTGTGGGAATATAGGGCTGACCCTGTGCGGTTTGCATGTAAGGCGTTTTTTTCTTAAATGTGAATTTACCGTTTACTAAGCCCAGCAGCTTCTACGTCTGTCAAGCTTTCCATTGTCGCATGGCACTTAAAGTACAATGTTAACATTACAACTCAAACATTTTTTAATTATACTAGACAAATGCTGCTTCTCATTTCTAGCCGGGACTGTCGGTTTTGCTGGCTGAAATAACATCAGCTATATCTACCTAGCTTATTAAGCTAACATCAGTTTAAAGGTTTAGGATTTTTTTATGTGTCCTTGATTTATCTTCTAAAAAAAAATGAACAAAAGTCTTTTTCCATCTTACATACAGTATATTTTGTCAAAACACTGAGGCTGACATGGCAGAAAGTCAGCTTCCTAAAGAAGCAGCATTGGTCCTGGTATTGCATGGAGCTAGCTTTGTTAGTCCTAGTATTAGTATGATAGGGAAACATGTCAAATTAGACAGCTCTAATGTAAATCTGCTTGGCTTACATACTTGTTTCAACCAGAATGTTTTCACTTTTAAATCTTTAGTGCGTAACTTTTTGATATTAATACACGTCTGTTACATTCAAGCCATTGCCAAATGAGTTGCTACAAAGCTCCACACAACTGTCTCTGTATTTCTCAGTATGGCTATGTTCAGAAGATTGTGGCGTCCGGTGACTTTCCTGAGCAGAAACTCAAGTGAAGATAATTACCTCTTCTGAAGAGTCAAGACAAGCCAACAGTTTTGTTGTCATTATTTAGAATTCCCGGGAGACAGAACCTACACACTATAGCTTTAACTTTCTACACATTTCTTCCCAAGAGAAAGTGGAACAAATGTGTACTCACTATTTTGAGTAAAGTTGACTGGGGTTGCTGGAGTGTAAACCCAAATCTAGAGCAGGAGAGCGGCTAGCATTAGCCTACACTCTGATAGCATCCACACAATGGAGAAATAATACACAGCTAGTTGTGCAGGGCTTTTTTTGTATAGCCTATATACATAACCTGTAACTCCACAGATGTATGATGTTAGTTAATGATGTAATCCTTGGCCTTGGAAGTAATACTACTAATTGTTAGCCAGACATCAACAACTGTAGCTTGCGTTAGATCAGACCAACACACTGTTTAATCCATTCTGTGCACTTCTGCTCCTTTGTTTTTGGTTTTGAAAAAGCTATAAAAAGACACAAATCACACTCTTTAAACTGTGAGTATCTCTCTTACTGGACCTGCTCCATCCGTACACTACTAACAGGTCCCTCAGGCCTTCTAACCAGGGAATACTGGTGGTCCCACGCACTCGCTTAAAAACTAAAGGTGACCGTTCCTTTGAAGCGGTGGCTCCAAACCTGTGGGACGCCCTTCCAATTGTCTTACGTTCTGCAGTCTCCGTTGATGCTTTTAAAAAGCAGCTGAAGACGCACTTGTTTGAATTTGCTTTTGACTCATGTTTGTAACTTTGGGTTTTAGGTTTTAATCTTTTAAATGATTTTCATTGGTCTTTCAATTGTTTTTGCTTGCTTATTTCTGTTGGATCCTACTGTTTTTTTTTTTTTACAAATGTTTATCATGTGAAGCACTTTGTGACTTTGTCTGTAAAAGGTGCTATATCAAATAAACTTATTATTAAACTTATTATTACAGCGTCATGCACACCCCACCACCCCCACAAGCTTGAAAGGCCTGCCGTGCCTGGTTACAGTTGCTGAGCTTAGACAATCGCTGCTTGGGGAGGGGGTTATCAACCGGCAAACTAGGTGCATGTAGGTTTCTTCTCCAACACACACATCCAGGTGTGGCACCAAAATACTGGCGCACCAGTCCTAAGCAAACTCAGTTTAACATGAACTGGGCCTGCCCCGACGGGTCTGACATTTACCACCACATTCCTAAAATCACAATACAACCTGTGGCATTAGGTTCACATTAAACCCAGGTCAAACTGTCTATATTTGGTATGCATGATGATTCTTGCCAAATGCATAAGGTAAGATAAGACATTTGTTGCTCAGGCAAACACAATAAAAAAACTGTACAGCTTGTTGCACATACTGAACAATTAAGACCTGCATTTGGACCACAGCAACATATTTAACCCTACATAACTCCTACATGGGGATACAATCTTTGGTCTTTCTGTCTTCTCACCTCCCTCCCTCCCTCCCTCCCTCCCTCCCTCCCTCTCCACCTAATCTCTCGTCACTCCTCTCCTCCTGCCTCCGCCTTTCTTCATATCCGAGATCATCAAGTTCTTTCCATTCCGCGGAACAAATCCCCTCCATCGAATCAACTATTTCACCTCAGGCACTGAACTTAGCCACTGTGAACAACACATAGCAGGGATCAATGCTCACCAATTAGCTAAGCTCTGTGCCTTTAGCAAGTGGGTGGCTGGCCTTTACGTGACTGCTCAGTGGTAAAGTTTGGTGGGTTTCAAAGCCTGCAATGTTCAAGATGTTGGGGTTTGCTTCGCCTTCGACAGGGCTCATTCATATTGTGTTTCAGAGTGCGCTGCCAATGGAGGATCCTATCCTTTATTTTAAACATCCAAAATCTTCTCCTTGTTTATAAATCTTAAGTTACGTGATCTGGCTTCAAAAATGTGTTCTGTCGTGTAAATCTGTATGGCTCTCATATACATTTACATCAACTTGTTGGCGGATTTGAAAGGGGAGAATAGTTTCAATTTCAGACAGCTGCACATTTAACTGCAGCCTTTTAAATGCATTTCGCAGTTTTCCATGTGAGAAACTAATTCCACAACAATTTTCTTGAGGTGACTGAGAGAGTTGATCACAATATCTGTCTTAACCTCTCCAGTATTTATTCCTTTGACTCCAAAGCAACATCCAGTGCAGATAATTACAGAACAGCCAAGAAGACCACACAAAAGCATCCCACTGTGGAAATATAACACGGGCGGGTCACCTGCTGAGCTGTGAAGGAGTGGAAATCCCTGGCAATGTGATTTTTGTTTCTCTTTGTGCATCAAATCACGGTGCCAGGAACCCTCCCCACCACAGCCGTGGCAAAGGCTGGAATGGATCCACCCTGAACCTCTCCGCCCACTGTATCTTCTCTACCCTCCACCTGGGCTCCAGATGTCTTCGTCCACAGCAGCTGTGGAGTACCTGTGACCAGGGAGAAAGAGGAGAAGAGAAATGTGGGGAACATTACTCGTCTGAACAAAACCTTTTCAATTTAACTTGAACTGATCCTAAGATATTCTATGATGCACTTGTTGCACCACTTATGTAACCCTGGGATGAAATATTATACAACCAATCTAAAAAGAAATTAATTTGTGGGATGTGAGGAATGACTCTGCAGACTTCTGCAGAGACATTCATCTTATGCAGCAGATGTAGAGGCTGGTTGGAACATGCAAAGCCAACTACCTGGTCAGTTTGTTTAAAGCAACTCAGGGACCAAATTAAAACATTGCTTGTTTGAAATGGTGAGGGCAATGCAAACTGTCTGGTGAGGCTCCTGGATATCAAGAGTCTCACTATAAAATGCCAGCCAATCACAACGTACACCGCAAGGAAATCTACAGTATGTCTTGTTTTTGCAAATAATAAGCAAACTATGACAAATAGACATGGTTCTGTTTTGTCTCTGTTTCCCATTAAACAAGGGGGTTTCAGGTCAGAGAGGTTTGTTTGATTTGTTTTGTGCGTCACTTCTACTGTTTTGTAGATTGACGTAGTTGGGTGGGTCCACATGGGGAGACTTAGAGAAAACATTTTACTTTCTTCTTTAAAAACTGGAACTTCACTGTGTATTATTATCTTTTGTTGTTGTTGTTTTTGCAGGGAAAATTCCAGGCCCACCCTGCAAGGAATAATGACAGGATTGTTGAGCAGTGAAGAGGAGGAGGAGGTTAGGGCTGAGTCTCTACAGTTTTTCCATTGCTTTTCATACACCGTCCGCGTCTCCTCACACTTGATTTCAGAGTGAAAACCTTTGGAGAACCACATCTGGAGTTTCTTCTATCCCAAGAGGGATATCAGATCAGGGTTTTTTTTAAACTTAGGAAATATTAAAATATGTCATTCCATTTGAAGATTTTTAAAACACTACAATCAGTTGTTCTCATGCTACTTGTACTGTAACAGTTTTCTTACATTTTTGGACTTAACAGCAGCCTCCTTTCGTTCCTTAGGAGCTGCTCAGAGCCAATAAATAGTGTGGCATGTTGTTGTTTTTACGCTTTAGGTTTTGTATACATTTTTAAAAAACGAGAAATAGCTAGTGGGCGGAATTTGTTTCCTTTGTACAGCCAGGCTAGCCTTTTCCCCGTGTAAGCTAACCAGCTGCTGAATGTAGTCTTACCGTATATTTAACAGAAAAACATGAGAGTGATATCGATCGTCTCCTCTCTCTGTCACAAAACGAATAAGTGTATTTCCTGAAAATATGAATCATTCCTTTAGTTATCAATTACATATGTTAATTATGTGCTTTAATTGTTATTTTTTTGTCTGTGTTTATTGTAGCGTACATGCCAATGAATAACTTACAGACAACAGTAACAACTTGTGAGGATTTAATGAATGAGACTGAAGGACAGACTTCCATCTATAATCAACACTAGGAGAACACATCGCACCTGAAAGCACTATCATCAGTGCATTTTGAAATCTTGATAATTACAAAGAAATTTCACGAGACTTCTTTAGAAGTCTAAGCTCTGCTCTTGTCTACACTTGCAGGTACATAATAAACATTACAATGTCTGCTGACAAGAGCTCAATGGCATGTGTACATCATTTTATACAGGAACTGGCTGTCCTCCACAGCCTGGTGTTTATGTGCAGAGCCACAGTACATGTTGTACAACCTAACAAAGGCACGCAAAATCCTTCCAGACAGAGAAATATGTCTGCCCTGTCAACAAGCGTTAACAGTGCACCCCGCCCTGCACAGGAATCATGAATAAATATGTTTGTCTAGGTTGTGCTTCACTGAACAGTTGTATGAAAGTGGAATGAGGGATTGCCTGTGTGTGTGTGTGTGTGTGTGTGTGTGTGTGTGTGTGTGTGTGTGTGTGTGTGTGTGTATGTGTGTGTGTGTGTGTGTGTGTGTGTGTGTGTGTGTGTGTGTGTGTGTGTGTGTGTGTGTGTGTGTGTGTGTGTGTGTGTGTGTCCATGTTGGCGTATGTGTTGGTTATTTGCATGCATGAGTTGATGTGTGTTGAGTGTGAAAGGAAAGAAGTACATGGTGAGTGAATCAAAGGGAGAGGTTCAACATTCCCTCCAACATGTCAGTGAGTCAGTTTTTGTTTGCTGGGTGTGAAAGTTTAATATGGAAGAGAGACAAGGTTTAAATGAATGGTGTGATGATGTGACATATTTTTGGCAAGCTGGGTGAATTACAGGGTGGCATACAGAGGTTGAATGTAGTAATGATTACATTATCTTAGAACTGCAACTAATAATGATTTTAATCATCGGGTAATTTTTACCGACAGTCTAAAAAAAAAAAAAGTCTAAAAACCTATTTTTTTATTTAATTCTTAAATATTACAAAGAAAAGCAGCAAATCCTCACATTTCAGAATCTGGAACCAGCAAATATGTCTAAAAAATTACAGAAACGATTAAGTGAATATCTATAATTTGTCAATCAACTAATTGTCTGAGCTCAACGGTAGATAAATAAGCCACTGCAGAATGAAGAATATTGTAAAAACAATTCTATCAGGACATGACAATATTCTATCTAAGTTTTCAGTTTGACATGATTTACATATGTCCATAGCAACTAAACTTGACTCTCGTTGCCATTTGTTTGTGCAGTACGCAATACTTTGTTATGTCATGTCTCCAGTTTATGTGAGTCCCAATGAACATAATTTACAGCCTGATGGAAGTTATTATTTTACACAAGGCCGAAAGTGTGAACAAGTCACCACATTTAGAAAGTGCAATGTTTGCACACTCAGCCGAACAAAATGACCTCATTCACGCAGCCCGGAGAAGCTGTTCGTTGGGCTAATAATACTGAGCTCAAGTGGCATTCGCAACCTAAAAACACGGACTGCAACATTTATGTACACATAAACATCCACAAATATCAAACTTCTTTTATGTTGCCTCTATATTTTCTTTCAAAGGTGACAAAGCCACACCATTAGCTGAAAAACTGTTTCTCATGTATTCTAGAACTTGACAGTTGGCAGTGTTTACACAGGAGATGTTGTGATAAATGTGCTGGTGACCGCAGGCGTGAGACTCACATCTGAACCCAGCCGTTCAGTGCTGACGTCACCCTGCATCTCGCACGTCGGTGCCACTGTGATTTGTTGCCATGCTCTCACAAAACAACAGGCAAATTGTTGAGAGGGAGAAGGAGAAACAAGAGATGGAGAGAAATATAAGTATGTGAGAATGTGCGCAACAAGTACAAGTCGAATTGCATTAGAAAAGCCTTGGTTTATGGATGCCATTCTGTCATGATGTTGTTGTCCGTAAAGTGTACAAAGCTCTTCTGAAATGTGAAGCTGTAAGAGTGACAGAGAGAGACCGGTTCATACATTGAACCCTTCAAAGCTGACCATAAAGGGGTCGGTATGCCTCAAACAGAGTGCTTGTAGGATCATCGAACAGCGCCTGAAACCCCTTAAACCCCCCTAACTTTTCAAAACGGACAATCCAACATTCATGCAGGTGTGTTATTGTTAAACAACTATTTTCACTTTTGTGTGTACAAATGAATGCAACAATTGTCTTCCAAAAGTGACAAAAACTGTTCACCCTTATCCCCAAATTTAAGGTATTGCACACGTATGACGGTTTTCACCCTGCCTTCGAGTGTGGCCGCTCGGAACAGCTATAAACATGTTTGTCTTCCGTGGTAGTTCTTTTCAGCTATACCCCCGCCTTAAAGGGCTTGGTATGCCTCAAACAAAGTACTTGTCTGAACCCCCCCAGGTAACTTTCTGAAACTAATAATCCAACAAACACTACCATTACATACAGTAGGCTAATTGTTTAGGTGTGGTGGTGAAAAAAAAGCAAGGACAATTTGAACTTCTTTGTTATCGTGTGTTTAGATTGAACCAAAGTGAATTTTAGAGGTGGCGCGATTGCATATAAAGTTGATGAAAAGACGAGTGGGCGTGACGGTGTGGGTTGAAAATGTTTCAACTTGAGCGAAAAATTTCCGCTTATCCCAGGGCTTAATGAATCTGCTGAGGGAAAATGTGAGCGACCGGAGGGAAATAACAATGAACTGGAGTTTCTGGTGACTTCAGTCAGACACTGAGTTGCCACATCGGACAGTGTTAGAATTGATCAGAGAGATAAAACATGAGGCCCTTTTCTCAACCAATCACACCTATGTAGGTAACTAAAGACCCCATGGACATTAAAAAGTCATTACCAGAGCTTGTTGGGTCTGGGCTTCATTATTAAGCTCATTAGATCTCTCAGTCCCGATAAACCAGCCCTGCCATGAGACTGATGAAGAGAGCAGGCATCGAGCGGGAGCTTTTTTCTCATGTCCCATTAACAATAATCCACTTTGCATAGCGTTAATGTAATTTTGGCGGGGATGTAATTTCATGCAAAATCAATCATTTCCAACCTTTTTTTAGAACTGAAACAGAATCAGACATATTAGACTAAACAGATTTAGGAATTTAATGTCAAAAAGTACTTGATCAAATAATAAATAAATGTCTCACTGACTCACCTCTTATAGGAACAATGGAGAAATGAAAAAAAATTATCTGGGCCTCTGCGCTGACAGGAACATGATCCATTATAAGGCATGAGAGGAAATGGCACAGCTGCATTAAAGTCTGGCATAGGCTATCTCTGAATCTGATATTAGTAGCTATCTCAGCTATTAGCTAATAGCCGTGGCTACGCTGATAACATTATGACTAGAAGGGAAAGACTCTCAGAAAGAACCTGAGAATACAGGGAGGTGGTGTAGAAGTAACGTACAAAAGATGGTAAAATTAAGAAAGATAAAAGAGATGCATACAGTATTTGTGTGTGAGAGTGTGTGTGATGACGTAGCGGTGGAGGAAATAAACATTCAGACACAACATTGGACTGTAGGGTTCATCTGAGGACACTGGGATGTGTTTCAGTGCTATTAGTAGAGCTAACTCTGATAAAGTTTCATACCAGACTCAACTAAACCAACCCCTTTTTTTTTATTTGTAGCACACTCTGAACGCAGTGTTCTTGCACCGACAGTATAAGAACAAAAGCTCACGATGAGTTCTTTCCTTCTTGCCTCTATTTGATCGGCATTATTCCAAAAGTTGTAACATAAATGTTGTAAAATAAAAGCAGCAGAATCTAGTAATACATTTTTAGGTAAGGACGGAGTGAAGGACGTTTGGGAAGGATTCCTGACTGACTACTGAGATGCATTTGTCAGCATGGAGTGTGAGAAGGCCAAGAGGAGTTGGTGTGTTAGGATCGTGACCTCCATGACCGGCAGGCTCCCTCCCACTCCAAGCATGCAATCTCTCCACAAACTGAGGCCTGTTTTTCCACCACACATGGCTTCAATTGGAGGCTACTGCTGCTGCTGCTGTGTCTGCAGCTCCAAAAAAAAAAATATATAACAGCCAGGCATAGCTCGACAAACCTGATTATGAAATCAGTGACTGGCAAACAGATCGAACTGGATTAGATATTTCTGTGGTGTTCGCTGAATTGGCAGCGGAGATTGCTGTATAGTTTTCTCTTGATTTGTGTGCAGGCATGATGTGTGTGTTTGTGCGTGAACAGGCCTGGATTTAAAGTCTCGCTCTAGCGCCAACAAGTCAGAGCTGTTTACAACTTGGTTGGTCGTAAAAAGTAAATATGCATCAGTAGAGGCCTATCAAAGGCTCCTTCATTTGGTTCCTGGCTAAGATGGCTTTGGATGTGTGCTGTAATTGCCTCGGCTCAGACAGAAATTCTCTGTGGTAGACGCATGACCGGGCTAAAAGAACAGAGGGAAACCATGCTGTCCTGTACACTTAAACACTTTGCAGTTGATCTGAGGGGAACCAGCAAACACACAAAGTGCAGGGAAACCATGAGAGAGAGGAGAAGGCAGAGTAGCTGCAGACAGGACACTGACACAAACACACACACACACACACACACACACACACACACACAAAAGTACTGTAGAGTCACACAGGTGCGCCTCTTGTAGGAGAACACACACCACACACAGTGATGTACTCACACTAGTATTAACTTGATTGATTAAATTAAAAGCCAAACCCAAATGACAAACATCTGTTCAATGTCCCAGAGACCACGCCCATGTCAACACCAGCCACAGATAGTGGGAATGCAATGTAAGGCATATTCCGAAATAGTTTAGATTTGAAGCTGAATTAACTGATATTAGACCACAAGGGGGCAGAAAGACTCCCCAAAACAGAAACAACGTCAGTTTATGAAGTTGTTACTGTAACTTGTTTGCATTAATTAACTTTTTTTTTACTTATAGCAGACACAGCAGTAACATGGGCATCCCATTGTTGTATTTGGGCACCTGATAAATGTAAGTGCATTATTCATTCGCAATATTCATTGTGTGCATGGTAGCTTTGGTTTGGAAGAGGAAGAATTATCTGTGTTAAGTTGATAAATGTTTTCTTCAACAGCCAGTTACTTTAGCTCTTTGCTATTTAGTTTGGTGCGTGGTAGCCGCATGTCTAAGCTTGCTTGCTGTAAGTGGCTGCTTACGTTTTTTTATCGGGGTGAAGGAGTAACCTGACGCGCCAGATGGTTTGATAACACAGAACCATCTGAGAAGCCGACATTGGAACACACACCTAAACCACGCCTGTAGCTGCAAGTAAATCCTCACCGGGCGCTGATTGGTAGCTGGTAGTTCGGACAACAAACGCATTACTTGATTTTCATGTGATATGTGATCCCACGATTCTCACATGATCTTGTGATATTGCGAGAATCCAGCTGTGGACTGTGAGACTCAACCATAGAGAACCATTATGTGCGAGCACGAAAAACAAAACAAATTGCAAAAAGGCAACAACAAAAAAAGTTAAAAGATGCTTACAGCTGCAGATTTGGGTGTTTTAATTGTAGCACTATGAGTGCATTAAACAATTATTTATCACTATTTGTTTTAGACGCAATAGGCATAAAGAATCCTTCATGTTCCACTACTACAGTCAAATTGTCTTATTTATACAGCTGCATTTGTTATAAACACTTTAAATCCAGAAGTTTAAAGCTTCTCTAAAAGCATTGGCCTAGTGTAACATGTCTCTTACATGTGGGAACAGGTCACTGATTTAGCAGACCCTGATAAAGCCTTGGAGCATGCTCAAATATTTGAAGTATTTGTTCAAAAATGTTCTGTGCACTTGACTTTACGGTGAGTTTATCAAATCAAACTCCTTTTCCAAACAGTGGTGATATTATGTCATTCTACAAAAAACCCCACGGTCATGAGTTTGTTGAGAAAAAGTGCTGGTACAGCAGCCAGAAGTCATGCAGGTGTGCGTTTGTGTGTGTGTGTATGTGTGTGTGAGTGAGTGAGTGTGTGTGTGTGTGTACACTATTGCATCTGTTTTCCTAAATCAAATACAGGTTTATTAAACTTTTATAAGGTTTTAATTTATTTGGCATTACAAAACCCACTAAATTAGCCTTGAGTAAATAAAGATTTTATTTTTCGTTCAACCCTCATAAACAACAAGATTAAACAAATGTGTGAAATATCTTTGGTAAGCCAATGATTGCTGTCAAACCAACTACTTGTTTGTCATAGAAACAGATTGACTGTCTTCCCAAGTACCAAAGGTCACCATCAAAGCCAGACTCTGACAACTGCATAAACTCCATAACATCAGACCAAGCTTTGATCATATCTCTTGTCTTGTGTTGTGTCAGCTGCCAAAGCATGAAAGAAAATACAGAGAGGCACATAACAGAGCTGAACTATTACAATTTGGAAATGAAACATGACACCCACATAAGGAAAAAAACTCAAAGGAAAAATTGTGTGTGAAAAGATGTGAGAGACAGAGAGGGATGTTTGCCACTCACCATGCCCACAGGTCGGTTTTTGTTATTCGGTAAGTATGAGTCACCTCAAGAGTACAGATGAGGATATGCACAAAGTGGAAGAGTTGACCCAATAGGGAGGACCCTACTGACCGATTTACTGGCTGACTAACTAACCATCTGACTGGCTAATGACTGACGAGTCAACTGCATGATTGCCTGACTGCCAACTGTACCATTTCAGATCCAAGAATCAGTCGGCGGTGCAATCCTCAGAGTCTGTCCATGTCGTGACCTGCTCTGTCCAGGGCCGCTTCCCAGAGCTCGACAGCCCGGCGAGAAGCAGAGAGAGAGAGGGTAAAATGAAGATCTGTCCCCCTTGTTCCCACAGCCTGCCAGAAGGAGAGGGGAGGAGTGGAGGCTGCTCTGTTCCCATAGAGGTCAGATGTAGAGTTAACACGGCAGCAGGCTGGTAACTACTGCCTGCCTGCTACCGGAGTTGTCTCCCCCTCTCTCCCTCTCTCCCACTGTCTTTCCTCACTGCAAACCTGACAAATCACTCTGGAGACACAGCAGAGCACCAACCCACTCAGCCAGGAGTAACAGTAGAGACAGAGAGAGACTTTCAACCAGTTGTCCCAAGAGATCCACTGTCCATATGAGAGTCTGGAGGCAGAGCTGCCAGTTCTCCTTCTTCCCTCCCTCCTCCTCTCTATCCCTCCCTCCATTATTCCCTCCCTCCCTGCCTCTCCTCTTTCATTCCCCTCTCTAGTTTTTTTTTTTAACTGCCTCCGCTGAGACATTCTTATTGTGGCAATTGCATTAGCCTTTAGCGAGCGAGGAATGGCTCTAAGTGCCTAATGCAATGTTGTGTCTCGCTGTCTCTCTTTCTCCTTATCTCTCTTTCCTCTCTCTTTCTCTCTCCCAAGTGTCTATCAGTTGGACATGTACACGTACACATACACACCTCCTCTCCTTCCTTCTTTGCAGCTTTTCTTCTTCCTCTGTGAGTTATTCCTTAAAGAGACACTGTCTCTCTTTTTGCTCTTTCACGGAGGTACTTTGAAGGAGTCAAGGTGCAGGATCATATTTCTGGAGGCTGAGAGGCATCGATTGTGTTTTTCTGTTTGCCTTGTAATTGTCTCCAATGTTTACCCGCTATTAAAGTACTAATGGTCTACTGTGCCACTGCAGAAGATATGTAGCCTATGTAGAATCAATAAGACAACAATGGGCAGAAAACACATTTAACCACTTGGTTTATGACCATAATAACATAATATAGTAAGAAGGACATTATCATGACGGGAATTTAATTTCTTAACATTAAGAAAGAAACAAGAGAAAAGGCTTATTGAGTGAGGACTTATGTGTTTAGCAAACATAACGTTGACTGGGGTTGGTGAAGTGTAAACTTTCTTAAATCAAATGAAGAGCAGAACAGAGCTGCTAATGTTAGCCACACTCTGATACAGTAGCATCCAGGATTAGCTTCCACACAGTGGGTAAGTACTACACAGTTTGTCGTGAACAGGGCTTTTTAAACATAACCTGCAGCCCCACACATTTATGATGTTAGTCAATGATATGCGCCTTCCTTGGCCATGGCCAGGGGCGTAGCACAAATTCCTGGGCCCTATAGAAAGGCATTTTCTATGGGCCCCTCCCCGCATCCACAGCTATTCATTCTAGCATCTTTTTGGGCCCTCCTCACATGAGGGCCCTGGGTACTCAGTCCCCTTTTCCCCCCAGTCCGACGCCCCTGACCATGGCGCTCGACTACTTCTGTAGTTAGCAGGACATGCTAACGATTTGCAGCTTATGTTATAGAAGATACATTCTTTACACTTTTGCTCATGTTTTTAGTTTTAGAAAGCCTAAAACCAGTCCATCCTCCAAATCTTTTAAATGCAGAGTATTGCTCTTACTACAGCCCCATGCACAATGCTTCAATGTGTGGAGAAATCCAAGCCATGACTAGTTATTGCTAAGCTTAAGATTGAACAATCTGTGTTTGGATGTTTTGCAAATGGCAAATTGTAATCCAAAGTCCATTTTATGAAACCAAAAAGTAATTATTCACATAATTTAGCTTACAACAAGATTACAGTAAAAGCATGTATGAAAAAGTAAATAAGGTGACAGCCCAGGCATCAATATGTTCAACCCTAAAATAACTCTATCAACAAAGCCAGTAAAGGGATGACAGGGTTTCATCAGCAGGCGCGATGCTGCAGTTTTGGACTTGGCCCTAAAATCTGACACTGGAGAGTGACAGGAGGCCCAGCGGAGAGAGCCTTGTAAGTAAGTCACACATTTTATTCCCACAGCTGTCCTGCTGAGGTGTCTTTAAAAACTATGCTGAAATCCTTAAACATCCTGTACAAAAAGTCAGTTTAATGTCATTAAAACATAGCAGAATATGTGAACAACAAGTTAAAAAAATAACACTCAGCAGGGACATCCTAATACTGTCCCTCCGAGGTGGAGGCATGGCCGTCGGTGGTTCCAGCAACTCCCTGCTGTAAATCCGAAATGATTAGAGGGCAGCAGCAAAGATTAGACTGTATTTCAAAGAGTATTACATGTCCAGACATAACATTCATTAATAAAAATCTTGTGTTCTCTTTGAAGTTAGATAATATCTTACAAAAGCAGTTTTGGGGACAAGAACTGCAGCCCCTGCAATGTTCTTGGAGCCGTCTGTCCGTCTCATAACTCACAGTTACTTTATCAGTGCGATCTATCATCTCCACTGCACAAAATAGGCTTTAGTGTCTTTTTCCAGGCTGGCTTTTCTAAGTTTCTGAGCTAACAGCAAAGGAGGCTACCAATGTATTGAGTCTCTCCTGAACAGATAGCCCAAATTACAAGAAGAACAAATACAAATACAAATCACTTACGTCTAATGGTAACTAGCCATGTGGATAGTGTAGGTTTAATTTTGCACAGGTTTCAATGCAATGGAGGTGAATTGAATTAGGTTTGTGGTGCTTAAAGCTGAATAAGTTAACATTGTTAAATTATAAAGTAGCAATAGATGAAATGACTCACAGAGAATGATCAACTATCAGACAGACAGAGTTCATTTTAGCCATTTCATTTTGGTGAGGGTTATTTCTCCCTTACCAATTAAATGACTTAATCATCCCACTGATGTCATTGTTCAGTAGACATAGAAGCTTCAGTGGTGGTTGCTAATAGCAGCTAGCTAAACATTTTAATGTAAGTGGACATACAACAATGTGCTGTTCTTGTGGCAATTATTCTGTCGCCATTGGGACGGAAGATGACGTCCACACTTTTCATCCCGCCTACACATCTCTTATTGACTCAGTGGTTTTTCCAACCACAGCAACAGCCTTCCATGTGCTCAACAGAGATTCAGAGATCCGGAGGAATACTAAAAAAAATGTTTACTATGAAACTGTTGACATCCAGAGTAAAAGCAACACTATTTCTCAAAAGAGATGTACTGTAAATGTCATTTTCAATGCTTTGAGCACCATGTATACAATCCCATTCACCTTCATTGCTTTAGTGTCAACGCAGAAACTTCGAGCAAACAAAGCCTGACTGAAAGAAATTACTGCCCACTCTGGAAACTACAGAAAATTAATCAGCACTTAGGAGAGAAAAGCTTCACAGGATGAAAACAGACGTGGCACGGCAACATTAATCTTAGATCATGTAGCTGATGCTGTCTCAGCACAAAACAAGCCATCTTTCAAGGCAGCGATGGGTGCTCATTGCTGAGCCAAGGTGCTGATGTTTGCCTGTGTTTCTCATATTTTCCCTCTGGGCTTATTTGTTTGTGTAAACTAGTCTAAAGCATTCAGACTTTTCAGCAGACAGAGCCAGGATGAAGCAGAGAGGCAGGCTGATCGACTGGGATCATTCCCTCATTTTCAGTGACTGAAACCAAACATTTACAGAAACACCAGGCAGAGTGGTTTCACTGCACGCAAGGAATTCTATTTTGTTAGACATTACTATGTTACAGTACATAAACAGTGTCACACATTGTTTGTATGATGGGGGCTTGTTTGCAGAGACATTGGGCAGTTTTCGATTTTTGGGGGGCATTTTATGCATTTGGTAGAGAGTTTTGACAGTAAAGAGATATGACAGGAAATGAAGGGATGTTAAGGGAGATGTAAATATTAATGGTGTCCTCCTCGGCAGAGCTGTAACTGTAGCTAACCGATACAGCCGAGAAGGACAAGCCTCTCTTCCATGAGTGCGCTTCTTTCTGCGCAGTGATATGGTTGGTGAGTGTAGTTCAGTAGAAAGAAAATAGTTCCTACATTAAACGTGGATTATCTTTTGTAACTGGGTCATGATTTCTGGAAAGAGACATTGCTGTTTAGTTTTTCAAATGTTTATTGTTTTTTCACTTTAAGCACCACAAACCAAATGCCATCTGGTCCCATTATATTGGAGAGAAGGCAGACATTTCTATGGCCGATATCTCCAACACTGGGCAACTCACACCTAAACAATCTAGATTGATAAATAGCACTACAGGTAAGAGTAAAAATATGTATTTTTCGATTTTGTGGTGAACTGTCCCTTTAAGGCCGAGTCCAGTCCCAGTCTGCAGTTCTGTAGTCAAGTAATTTTGTTCTACCAGTCGTTGCTAAACGGGTGTTTTGTGTTGTACAATATGAGGCTTGTGAGAGTCAATACAAGTTTTATTTACTTGTTAGGGGTAAATATTTTTGGAGCATGTTGCTCCTGTCCTGACCGTCTTCGTGTTTTGATATTCCGTCAGAACGGAAAGATCGGGAGGTGAGGCTGATGACAAACTGAGGAAAACAGACAGCCTGGTTGCCTGTCTTTGACTTTTCCAGGGTGGGCTGAAGACAGTGCCAGCAGGGATGCCATGCATGGTGCTGTGCCGGGAAAAGAAGCCTACGCAAGACATGGGGGAGGGAACACGCACGCACGCACACACGCACACACGCACACACACAACCTATGCAAATGAGCTCCAGAGGCTCCATGGCATGTGGCAGATGCCCAGTTCTTCTGCCCACATCCTGTTTCCAGACCAAACCAGAGCTCGCCTTTTGACTCAGGGCAGCAACATGGCCGCAAATGAAAAATGACATTGTTGAAGGAGAGTTTTTTGAATGTTTTATTTCTTTCTCATTACAAGATGTTGATCACTCCCAGTTACTTGTAATTCATGGGTCTCTGCATGTGCGTGTCAGCCTCCTTGTGAATGTAGTTGTACAGGCTTAAAGATACTTTCCAGATTTTCTTTCTTTCACTATCCAGCAGAGGCTAGAGTACTTGCTTCAGTTTGTTACTCAAGGGCACTTAAAGCACGACATTAGCTTGATGAGATGGAACTTGAACTCAGATCATATAGCTGAAGGCTGTCTCTCCTGCTGTATTATACAGTAGGTTTTTACAGTATTGCACCTTTTTGTAGCATCAGTAACTTCAGTGACCAATCAAACAACCTCTCTCGCTACATTGCCAGACACCGTGAGAGAAAGTAACTTAAAGCAAGCAAGCACACACACACGCGCACACACACACACACACACACACACACACACACACACACACACACACACACACACACACACACACACACACACACACACACACACACACACACACACACACACACCTTTGTGGGACCCCGTCATTGACATAATGCATTCCTAGCCCCTTACCCTAACCTTAACCATCACAACTAAATGCCTAACCTTAACCCTTACCCTCACCCTAACCATAACCTAATTCTAACCCTAATCCTAAAAACAAGTCTTAACCCTCAAACAGCCCTTTAACCTTGTGGGGTCCAGCATTTTGGCCCCACAAGGCTGATCGGACCCCACAAGTATACTGTATTCCCGGTTTTTGGACCCCACGAATGTAGTTAAACAAGAACCCCCCCCCCCCCACACACACACACACACACACACACACACACACACACACACACACACACACACACACACACACACACACACACACACACACACACACACACACACACACACACACACACACACGCTAGATGACTGTTTTGAGTGAAAATAGACACATATGTTCCCTAAGCTGTTAAAGAGAGGGATTGTGTGTGATGCATGCTGCCTGGAGGGCTCTCTCAGTTAGAGTTCTCACTCAATTCTTTCCCATACTTCTTAAGCATCAAGGCCATTTGTAGCTTGGCTTGACTGTACAGCTACATGTGTGTTCATTTTGAATACGTTCATTTCTGCACTCTGTCTAATGCAACGGATTACACACCTTATTTATATTTTATGAGACTTATTTTCCGATTCATTTAATCAGCTTTTTCCTATAACATATATTTTGATTTGTCATAGCAGGAGAGGCACAGGTGTAACTATATCCACCAACTGAGGATGTTAAAAATCAGCTGCAGTTGGGAATTCAAGAGGACAAAAGGGAGACGAAGAAGGAGGAAGGCAGCAGCAGGTAAGGTGAAGAAGTAGCAGAAATTGGAAGTGAGAAGTAGAGTCTCAGAAGAGAGAGTCGTACGACAATGGAGGGAAGGATAGGTAGAGGAAGGCAAGAAAAGACACACACGTGTCAGCTGTAATGGCTCTTTCCAGCGGCCCTGCCTGTGCAATGGGCTCAGGGGGAAAATCCCCAGGGACTAACTGAACTCTTCAAACCTCTGCCGCCACATCTGGATGACACACCACCGCCCTGAATCAAAGGAAGGGACGCGGCGGACGGCCAGACAGGTGGCAGGGCAGTACAACTGGGACACACACATACATATACCTACACAACAAAGATGTAAAACACATGCACATATGTATACACATACATATATTTACACACAATTACCTGATGTTTAGCCTTGTTAGTGAAAGGGCTCTAGGGATGGCAATGATGGTCTGTCAGTCACTTTGGGAAAGAGGTTGATGTTTGTGTATTTAAGTGAAACAGCTGTCAAAATTTGTCAATTTGTTCAATACTTTGGTTTATTTAACATTATTGAATTTAATAAGTAGTTACAAAGTACAAATAATATGACATAGCAATACTAAATAAAATTCCATTGCTGGCCTCTTGATTCTCACCAGAGGCCTCCTCCAACATCTCCAACATCTTTCTCTTTTCATCTCGTTAGATCAAAAGTTAGATATTAAAAAACACAGAGTGAAACTGAATCATATTCTATTAATCTCAGTCCTATAACCGTATGATTAATTTCTTACACCCTGAGTTCATACTGCAGTGGGTCTTTCTGCAGGTGTGATGGCATTAATAGATATCCCGTAATACCAATCTATCACCTCAATACGTGGACATTGCACAGGCTGAACTAATTACTGCACTTATACAGGAAGCTCTCTGAAGCATATGCTGGACTGAGCACCCAGTTGGGTGCTCAGAGCAGAGTGCTCCCCAAACGCTGTCACCCCACTCAGCGCTGCTCCTCTGCCTGCCGTTGGTGATGGATGACCTGTGAGGGATGATGAATCGGCTCCTGTCAGGTCCTCAACACTTCCTCATCTGGGATTCAGCCATAAGGAGAAAGAAGCATCACCATCGCCCTGCATTGTACTTTAAAATACATAGCTCTTATTCCCTGAGGCAAGATGATTATTAGCACAGTTTGATTTGTACGAGATTACATAATAATAATAGCTCCTATCACATTGTGTAGTAATATTAGTAATGATATAATAAGAATGTTATTGTGAGATTACATGGGTTTAAATGTGGATTTTAATATGAGCTTCACATTAGATGGAGTTTACTGATGTGTTGGAGGGTTACAGCTTTTAGTTTGTGCATCATTTCCTGCCCTTTTTAGTACTTCCAATACTAAGTATAAGTATTATATTTAGATTTTCTGATTGCTTTCTGTAATGATTCATCCTTAGTTTTTCTTATGACATATATATTTTTTTTTTAGATCAACTTTATACAGACAAACAGACAAATACAATTGAACAAGAACAAAAACCCTCTACCACCCCCCACCCTCTGCGCTCGATGGTGTTTTTGGCCTTCAACGGCACCTTCCAGGCAGCTAACCCTAACCTTAACCCTAACCCTAACCTTAACCTTAACCCTAAACATAACCATTGCCGCGCTGCCTGGGAGGAGACGTTGGGGGCAAAAAAACCCAAAGACCACCCTCTGCGGTCTCGAGGAAAACAAAACAAACAAATAAACAAACAAACAAAAAAGTCACACCTTGCCTAGTCACTCTCTTACGACATATTTCTTTTGTTTTTGCATTTGTGGAATTTCCTATGTATATGGACCTTGGAAATTACAACTGTGTATGGCATTTCCAATATGTATGCTCTTTTTGATGTCATTACATTTTAAGATAGAAATATTGAACATTTGCCGCGATGAATGTCTAGTGACTGCCAGCTTTGTCATTAACAGTGAACCTGTGTACAGAGCGTTCTCTTCTTCATGTTGGATGTTTTTGGCCTTCTTATTCTTCTTATCATTGTGTTGCGATTGTGGTGATGTTTTCAAAAATATAAGAAACTTGCCTTCAAAGACAGAGGCGTTTTGAATTGACTTCAAAAAAACTCATCAGTTAATGTTACAGTGTTCCTGAATAAAAACATTTTTAGTTATGTCAAATTAGCATTAAGACTTTCATAAATTGTTATATATAAATAGGTAATCACAGAACTGGCAATAACTTCATCCACACACCAGATCAGCTCTAGTTTCAGTTTGGACTTCACACTTTTTGCTTTCCTCACTCATTTCATCATGTTTTCTTCATTTCCTGTGTGCAGCGAGCAGAGTTCTCTGAATTTGGGTTAAGGCCTGAGTGTTATCTGTGCTGAGTGAGAGAGGGGCTTCCTGGTAGCTTCAAAGCCAGCAGATTTTGAGCTCATTCAAACCAAAAGAGCCTCTCTGCTATCGTGAATACAGTTTCTCACTGAGGTGGTCAGTTGGCTTTATGAGAGTCAGCAGCACAGATGTTTTGTGTTTGTGTGGGGAGATCAGGTTAACGCCCGACGCTGATATTGTGTGAGCAGCAAGCTCAATAAGCTGTGGGTCAGTACTAAGATATCCAGAGAGAGAAAGAAACAAAGTCAGCCATGTGGCGAGAAAGTCTCATTTCACACAAATCTCAGTGCAAGCCAAAATAGAAGCAGACGGAAACCATTCCCTCTCGCCTGCATGCCCCTGTCCAGATTACTTCCTGAAGGTTTGCTAGAATTTAAATTATGCCCCCTCCTCCTCCTCCGTCCTCCTTCACTCTTGTGCATCTGGCAAACGCCAGTCGATATTTATATTCATAACAAACAATTAATCTACAAGGAAAAGAGAGAATGATATAGAATAACTTAGGCAGTGTGGCACAGGAGGCAGATACCATGCTGTAACAACCATGCTGTGACGGGTTGCTGGCAAATATTGGACTTCCCTCGTAAACCTCCACCAGCAGGCTGGATGGAAGAAAGCCTCCACAGTCTGTTTAACCCTCTGCATTATCCTTACAGCAGCACGGCCAATTACAAACCAGATGTGGCAAAAGCCCGGGGATCAGGCCTCTCTGATTGAAGCAGATCAACAACTCACATTTGATTGTGGCTCTCAATTTGAGTTCTGCTGAGCATATCTGAGGCCCGTGGAAGTGAAGAGTAATCCTGTCCTCAGATTGTGCTTCCAGTTAGTCAAAAACATGCTATAATAGTTTGACATTTGCTTTCTTGCTTCATATCGATGGTATTGATTAATATAAAGCTGGAGCTAGCAACCAGTTAGCTTAGCTTAACACAAAGCCTGGAAACAGGTGAAACAGCTGACCTGGCTCTTTCCGATAATAACAAGAAAAAAAAAAACATAATTAATTAAAAGAAATTGCATGTTGCATCTCATCTGTTTAATCTGTACAAAAATGTAAGCGTAAAAATGACAATTTGTGGCTTTAGCTATTGGGAATTATGTGCCAGACTATTTCTAAGTTTCAGAATGTTTTTTATTGAGCCAAGATTATTGTACAGACAGTAATTTAGTCAAGTCAATATTCATTTTTGTAGAAAGGTGAAAGTAAGATTACAATCATTAGTCTGTATATAGAAGGTTAAACGGGATAAACATGTGGTTTTTGTGTGCCAGAATATTTCTTGGTCTTGCACAGAGACTTCCTGGGATAGTCCACATCACCCCCTGTGAAATCACAAATTGCCGTTTCTACACCTGGGTTTTTGTTTGGATTAAAAAAACATGATAACATGTTTTTAGGAAGCTTTAGAAGTGCTGGTAAGCAGATTTATTTGCCTTTGGACAGAACCAGGCTAGCTGTTTCCACGTTTCCAGTCTTTATGCTAAGCTAGGTTAACCAACTGCTGGCTCCAGCATTGATCAATAAGATGCAAGAAAGCAAATGAGTGTCTTTTCCAAAACGTCAAACTAATCCTTCAAGTGGTAACATTATGAAAAGAACTGGTCAATTTTTAATAGTTTTTAAACTGTAAAATGCTAAAAGTTTTTTTTTTGTCCCCACCTCCTTTTAACCTTTTTATATTTTCAAACTGTGATTGCAGAAGTTAATGATAGATAATTGTTATTTACTTTTTTCTACACTTCTATAAACCGGCTTCTTTCAACAGAAGAAAGAAGACGTGACAATTAGCAACAGCCTACTGTAATACTAATGTGTCATCGGACATTAAGCTCTAAATACGTGAACACATGCAACGCTGATCCTTGCCGTGATTCCGGTTTCTCTCTCGCCACCTGAACAACTTAAACCTGGCTGGCAATCAGTCAGCAATCAGGCCAATCAAAACAACTTAAACAAACAGCAGGAGGGTGAGCGATGGTCAGACAATGCTCCCGTAGGCTCGACGTGACCTCCGGAACGAGGCGGCCTCATGACTGATTGGTGTTTAAGCTCAATCACAGTCTGCACACTTCCTACTCCTGGGGTCCAGCTAAATGGCTCTATTCTCTCTGTCAACCCCCCATTTCTCTCTCCCTCTCTCTCTTTTAGCTCCCTGCTCTCTCTGTTTCACTCTCCCACTCCAGGGTCTCTAACACCTCCCTTTCAGTCTGTCTGTCTGGGCCGGAGGGAGGCACCGTGGGAGTTTAATTGCCTCGTATTTCCATGAAGCCAAGTTCATTACATTAACAGCTCTGGCCCACGCTGCATACTTCTAACCTGCTGCAATTTGTTTTTGTATTTATTAGGCTGGCAAAGAGACAGCTTCCCGTTCAGATGGGGTGTGTGTGTGTGTGTGTGTGTGTGTGTGTGTGTGGGAGGGGGGGGGGGGGTAGCGGCTGGGTGAGGGAGAAGGTCAGAAGGAGCTTGGCAGGCACAGGCATCCATTGTGATGCACCAGCCGGGCGGATGAAAACATGACAGGGAGGTACACGCGAGGAACGCAAGGCCTACTCGGTCTTGGAGAAATCAGGGTAGCTCTGGTGGGGATGCAAAGACGTGAGGCAGTGAAGGAACAATAAGGGGCAGGTCAGAGGCAGTGTTGACTCAAAGTGCACATCACTGTTGGAGGAAACTTTTAGAATAAATTGTGATCAATGTAAAGAGGTAAACACTTTCATCATAAACATACATCGGCTGCCTTAATTCGTTCACCCAGAAAACATTGCATGAGTACTAGTTTAGGGGGCCGGTGTTTTAATCCCAACCATGGTCTTTTTTCTAATCTTAATCGTGGGGCCTAAACTTAACTGTGGTTGTCGCATGACGGTCACCTTTTGTCGGCTAAACTCGACAGCCACTGACCTGTACGAGGTTCACAGTCATGTTTAGTTGGTTAAACTCAACTGAAACGGCCTCTCGATCCACCAGCCTCTCACCGTAACCGGTACACAGCTGACAGTAACCTTTTCTCGGCTAAATTTGACTGTAAAGACCGCTAAACTTGACTGTCATGTGAGCAGTCGTCATGTGACCAGCCGGCAGTTGTAATTTCGTAGGATATCACACTAATTGTTGTGCATAAGTTTTCATACGATATCATAAGAACCTGTTTATAAGAATGCATTGGTTTGCTACTTTACAACTTTAGAAGGTGATAATGTCAGTGTTGTGTTTACAACTTGTGCTGCTGCCCCCAAATGGCCAATAAAAAAAACCCACTGCTACTTAATTTACTGGATATAAAAAGGTAAAAATGTGTTTTGTCTACCTGCTATATAACCAAAAACAAAAGACAGCATGCTATCCATGTATCCGAGTGACACAAATTACAAATACATGCTAACTAAACATGATAGATAGATAGATAGATAGATAGATAGATAGATAGATAGATAGATAGATAGATAGATGGATGCACAATATGAAGACAATATATACTGAAATAATAAAGCTCCAAAAACTACATTTTGACCCAGGTCCCCACTACAAAACAGGTTATTCAGCTAATGCAGTGAATCTGTTACTGGGTCTCTAGTAGTATGGGTGCAACCACTGTGCAAGGTTGGCAATTCAGCTGTACGGGAAGACAGGAAGAGACAATGTATTGGACAAGATCCTCTACCATCATACTGCTTACATTCCCAGCATTATGTAGGAAGTTATTAACACACACACACACACACACACACACACACACTCCATTCATGAATTTCTCTGTGTTCCGCCCACTAAAAATCACTAAATGTACAGTTCACACTGTACAGACTGTGGGGTCACACATGTTCCTGTTTCACAAGCCTAGAGTTCCCAATTTGCCACACATGCTGCAGTGAATGCTTTTACAGCATTAGAGAGGCACACAGATTCAAAAATAAGCTTCCAAGAATTTTGTATTGCAAAAGTGTCACCGCAATCCCAAGGTGCAGTAATTCAGAGACAATATGTACCCTTTTACTCTTGTGCAAGGACTGTGATGATACTGTCAGAAAACCACCAGCTAATCTAAAGCAGCAACACAGAATGGATCCACTCAAACCCTCCCAAGAGTCATGGAGAAGAGGAGTAAAGACAGAATGAGTGGGAGAGAGAGTGAGAGAGAGAGATAAAGAAAGAAAGAAAGAAAGAAAGAAAGTACCAAACACAAGGATATACTGGAAGACACAAAAGGAAGTCAACAGTAAGACAATGGAAAGAGCAAAACAGAGAGAGAGATGGGTTGAATACACTGGCCAGCATGAGTGAGCATCTCTGAAAGTGGATACGAAGGCGGATGAGCCATGCCAACCTCCTCTGACCGCATTAACAAAACCTAATGGAACGGCTGGCTCCAAGAGGCCTCGTCATCCATTATCTGACTGTTGCCCTGCGCAACCAAATAGGCTCATGGTCTCAGTGGCTGCAACTCAGCTGTCATACACTATGATCTCCCTTTTTCTTTGTTTTATGTCCACTGGCCTTAATGAAAATGATTGGTAAATCAATTCCCTGGTACGTAAAGAAGCCAGGGCAATATTGCCTCCACCAGGCCTGTGGTCACAAATCAACTGTAAATCAGCAGGAGAGGAAAAGAAAAGGGTGGTCATATATTGTGTTGAGAGGCAGCCATCAACTCAGATCCATTATTACCAGGTCATGTTGAGAGAACAACCACAGCTCAAACCCACACACTGAATATTACAGTTTCAGTGTGATTTAAGAACTCACAAATTCACATTTTTGTATCTTGCATTTTGTTAAATTAATAGCAACTGTGCACTAACGTTTCATGTTTGGCTTTCCCCAGTGTATTGACCACGTGTCCAATATTAATCATCATATTCACCCAAGCGGTTAATATGATTTTGTTGAGTACATTTACTCAAGCACTGTACTCAAGTTCAATTTTCATGTATTTGTACTTTACTTGAGCGTTTCCATTTTATGTTACTTTTTATTTTAAAAAGGACATATTGTTTTATACACTTCGTTGTATTTGGCAGCTGTAGTTACTAGTTACTTTACAGATTAAGACTTTATATATATTCTCACCAGTGACTCCAATTCTACTCATCAATAATCGATCAGGGCCTTTGTTTCAATCAATCAATCAATCAATCAATCAATCAATCAAGATCTTTTTCTCAAAGTTGTTAACGCCCTAAAGGAACTGAAGAGATTTATTATAAAGGCAATGAGTATACACCCTTTCTGGTTTTATTGTTTTTTTATTGGGTAGTATTTACTGGGGGTGAACGTAATATAACCTTGTCACCCAATGTCATATAGATTTCTCACAGATATTTTGGTGGTGTCGGGAGAACAGCATTACTGGATTTTCTTTTAAAATAGCAATGCACTCTATATAATGGGGCCAGGATCCAATGATAGTGTACATATAACTAACTTACTCAAAAAAGGTTGAAGTAGTGTGAAGTTACTCTTTAGGAACATTCAGATAGTGTGCTCTGACCACTCTTCATATCATGGATGCCTCCTCATTGACAGATATTTCCATCAAGCAGGACCTTGTTGTTTTTTTAAACTTCTGCTCATTAACAAGGGGATTACAGCGTGTCGTGTTTTAGGGAGTGACTGACTCAGAAGACCAGCTTCATAGGTCTTGGTTTTAGAAAGACCAACACTGTGTGTTAATAGTGGTGTCTGTGAGGAAACTTCATACCAGAAATCACTCCCTCTTACAGTATATCTTTGGTATTCTGTGATTCTGACTTTGTCGTTGAGCGGTTTGAACACTTCAGTGTGGCCACTGTCTGCAACCTTCCAGCGTGGTGAGAGAATGACAGTATTTGAGAATGGGAAGGGGCAATAAACTGAAGGGGGTGGGGGGGGGGGGGGGGGGCTACTTACATAGGCATGCTACACAGAAATGTCTTACTTACTGCTAGGTAGCTAATCTCTCGTTAATCCACGGTACTTACCCACACACACACTGACTGCACCTTTTGTGTGGTCGCACAGAGAAAGTGTTTTTCTGTGGCCGGGGGTTGGGAGCAAAGGCTGGTCTGATTCAGGACATTCCCAGGAGCACTGGAAAGAAATGAGGACACTGAACAGCTCATGCATTGTGTGTGTGTGTGTGTGTGTGTGTGTGTGTGTGTGTGTGTGTGTATGTGTGTGTGTGTGTGTGTGTGTGTGTGTGTGTGTGTGTGTGTGCCCTTGAGTCTTCACTGTAGTGTGCACACAGTCATGTTTGGGGAAAAAAAAAAAATTGTTTTTGGATGATGCAACATCAAGTGAAAAATGTGATCTCATGCATTTTTGCTGAGCCGCTGTGTTGGATGATCCTGATGTTATGAATTTTGAGGATGTGACTCACACCACCATCCACACAAGAACGTTATTTTCTTCTTGAAACAATTGTTCTTACTGTTGTGTTTTTACTGAATGTTTTTCTTCGGCCAGATGGTGGGTCATGTGAGCGGATCTCCAAATGATAATTTCTCAATAATGTGAAATCATTACAATGACTTTCAACGTCCACGCCAAATTGGTTTTGTGCTTTGTTTGCTGCTCGCCCTCTCTCCCCAGCTTGGGCATGGATTACTCATACAAGAGGAAATAATGACGCCAAGGTCCATTAAGTGGGATGGCAGGACATCATATCAGCATTAATCTGCCACTTAGCAGAGCAGCCTCAGGAGGGAGAGACAGGGAGAAAAGAGAAAATGATTTTCAGCTCCTCCTAACTGGACTTTAAGTTTTATTACTGTTTTTATATAATAAAAAACTTGGGTCCCATGACTAGGCCAAATTTTCAGTTTCTTTTTATAACCCTGTTACGTTTCCCTTAAAGTCACAGTGAAATGATTTAATTTGAATGGATGTGTTTATCTATATGCCAAGTGCAAGATGAATCATTAAAAATATTTCACTATTACAGAGGGGAAAGAAAGGGATTTGTATACCGTATATAAATACTCAAATATGTTTTTCTTTTGAACACATCCTTGACGCGTGCCTAGACATATAGCAGAACAATTAATGCAGAGACAGAGATAGAAAAGACAAAGCATATTTTCTCTTGTTTGAAATAAATGTTTTTTGTACAGTGGCAATAAAAAAGTGACAAAAAATAATTTAAAAAGAAAATAATTTGTGTCTTTCACACCATCACAAAGTCAAAGCTCTGGTCAACAGATTATACTGTCAAATCCAGTTAAAAAAACAACAGACAGGCAAATGTATTGGACTTATTGATCTTACCTACTATAGCCTACCTGTGTTCATGGCTGTAACTACCATTGGGAGCAGTGGGATCATGTCCTTGTCATCTGGGGGGACTTACAATTTTGATGGAAATCAGGTGTAATGATCAATTTATATTTAAAAGTGTGGGCCTGGGGGGTTCAATGTCAAGTGCTGTGGTGGATAACAGCAGGACAGAGAACTGGACAGCAGAACCCTTTTTTTTTTGGTGCAGTTGAAATACATTGGTTAAAAATGTCATATATGGTTAATAAAATAACATTGAATAATAGACTTCTAAAATCCTGGTTACGGACATGTCTGTGCTTAAATAAGTGCTTTATTGTTGTGTGAAAACAATACTGGACTTATTTGATGGATGCACCTCTGACGAAATTAGGTTTACATGATCAGAATTAAAGCTAAAACTTTTAACTAAGGTCCTATAGTAAATAGTAAATATCAGTATATACTATATACTGTATATATAGCCTAGCAATATCATAATCCAGCATATATGATTGCATGGCCTGTACCATGGTTAGTTTCTATGGTGTACAGCACGTGGTGTACGCATTGACATATATATATGGGTGTACAGTGCCATCTAGTGGATCCAGTGTCATTAACCTTACACGACCCTTTTATTATAGCTGCCCTAGAAGATCCCTGAAGGCCCGTTGATTCAACTCAGTTTGAAATATTAAATTATCAGATGAATATTCTACACAAACATGTACTTTTCAACATACATAACACTGTATTGCTCTATTTTCTGGTACTGGCACTAATGTTGCATTTGTTCTGGTCCCAGTGTAGAGTAGCTGATCGTGCAGCTATTTGCCTGATGAGAATTATCTGTCAGTTGCTCAGGTTCTTTTCGGTCTATGCTCCGGTTGCGGTTAGCTGACTAGCTAGCTAGCTAGCTAAACTGGGTCCCCGATTGTCAGTTGCTGAGAGCGGTGACAACTGAACATATTATTTTATCTCTAGCTGTGCGCTCAATACAATCGCTACAATGTTTGAGGAAGCTAGTGAAGTGTTCGACAACATGTTTAAATCTTCGTTTCCCCTTACCTTTATTGTGTTTATCCCCGCGGTGTTGATCCTGGTGTCACCGCTCCCGGCCGAGGCGGCACATGAGTTCACGGTGTACCGCATGCAGCAGTACGACCTGCAGGGACAGCCTTACGGTAAGTCAGCTGTCTGTTTTATCACAGTGTAATACATTTAAGCACTACTACTACTATCTTGACCAGTAACTAGATCGGTCTCCAACAGCTAGCTAGCTAACTCGAGGTAGCCTCGTTGACGCCTCCAGATAACGTTAAGTGACCTGAAGTGCTATACGTTAACGTTACATCCGTTGACATTCAATATTAGGATAGCTAGCTGCTAATGTAGCTTAGCTTTGCTAATAGGTAACGTAAATACCAAGCTAACGATAGCTATTTTCCTAGAAGCAAATCAGAATCATATTTTATGGAAGCCCATTTCCGCCAATGTGATGGGGGGAAAAATATCCTGTAAGTCATTATAATGTGAAACTAAATAATAATAATCCACAAAGTGAAACAAGGGGAAGAAATTCCAATAGGGATAACGTTACAACAGTTTGCATTTTTAAAAGTATGATAAGTCGTAATGGCTAGCTAGTAGAGCTGGGCAATATATCGATATCGTGATATGAGACTAGATATCGTCTTAGGTTTTGGAAGTCGTAAAATCGTAATATGGCATAAATGTTGTCTTTTCCTGGTTTTAAAGGCTGCATTACAGTAAAGTGATGTCATTTTCTGAACTTACCAGACTGTTGTAACTGTTCTATTATTTGCCTTTACCCACTTAGTCATTATATCCACATTACTGATGATTATTTATCAAAAAATCATTGTGTAAATATTTTGTGAAAGCACCAATAGTCAACACTACAATATCGTTGCGGTATCGATATCGAGGTATTTGGTCAAAAAATATCGTGATATTTGATTTTGTCCATATCGCCCAGCCCTACTAGCTAGTATTTCTGTGTTAAGTCTTATATGAAGAGTAACGAAAGCTACCAGACTTGACAAAGAGATCAACCAAACTCAGCCCTTTTGTTATGTCTGTGTCAAGTACAGTGTGATTAACTCTGTTTTAGCCTCAACATCAGCTTGTCGATACAGTGACATTTGATTCAGCCTAGTCTCTATTTAACAGCTCTTCTGCTATAATAGCAGGATAAGTCATTCTTGACCTTTCCTGTTGACATAAAGACAGGAATTATTGTATCATAATTTATGATCAGTGTGTCTCCTACCCTCAGGTACCAGGAATGCCATCCTGAATACGGAGGCTCGTACTGTGGAAGCAGAGGTACTAAGTCGTCGCTGTGTTATCATGCGGCTGGCAGACTTCTCCTATGAAGAGTACCAGAAAGCCCTACGCCAGTCGGCAGGAGCTGTGGTCATCATCCTGCCCAAGAACATGTCTGCTATGCCCCAGGACATAGTACAGGTAAAAACACTTTAATGCCACAAATCAAAGTCTTGTGCTGTATCCCATTTCTCCCTCTTCATCCTCAATGGTTTCCACTTTGAGTGTGTGTCAAGTAAATCCAAAAGAAACCTCTGAATAAGAAAGTGATGGCATTGGTACTGAGGGCTATCAGTGACGCGTCGTTATGGAACCCATGCAACTTCTAGGCAAGACAAGACCTTCAATAGCATTCAAACGCTACTATTGGCCAGGCGTCCATGCTTACGCTAGGTAACGTAACCCGATTTGTTCAGGTCCTATCCCCTGACCAATCGGCTATCCTAACCTTAACCACTCTAGGTCAGTGCCTAACCCCAACCAATCGGCCTGCTTCGTAAGGCGGGACTTGCCTCGAAGTTACGTGGGATCCATAATAACGCATCAGTGACCCATGTGAGTAGCTAAAAAAAAAATAAAAAATGTACAAAGGAGGGTGGTGATGCAACATTTAAGTACATGTGATCTACAGATATACAGCACAAGAAGAAGAAAAATTAAAGCTATACACATTTTTGTTCAGTCTTTATTCATAGTAACAAGTCACGAGTAGCATCCTTTATTTATGCTAAACTTTATTTAAGATAACCGAGCAGTGCCCTGCTCCCTATTCACACAGTCAACTGTAAGCTTATCTGTTTTGGGTTGTATTTATTGGGGTTCGTGCCTTGCTCAAGTGTATCTATCAGTGGAAAGAATGGATAGGCAAGCAGTGTCCAAATGCATAATTGATTTACTGTCTGATGATTACTATTTTTGAAGCTTTTCCCCTCAACCTTTCAAAGCTAAGTGTGACTCAAAAATAAAGAAAATGGTTTGGATGGATGACTGTGACAAACCCTGGATTTGCAGTGTTCCTTTACAGAGATTGGATGATTTTGAGCGATCCACATCCAAGTGATTCGATCTGACTAAAGCACACTGTGACTAATTGTAGTGGTGGGATCATCGGATTAGTCTTTCTGAAAAACAGAAGTAGTAGATGAGTTACTTATTTCGTTACATAACTGAAAAATGTAATTTTTGGTGACTTATTGTAGAAACTAAAAGTTCACTTTAATGCGGTTTCTTTCCTGTTTTCCGCTGTAGCTTTCCCCCATCACTTACATTCCTCTCAAAATGTTAGCAATACCGAACTTGCAGGGTTTAAGGAATTAATCAGATTTCCTCTTTTAGTTTTAATCCATCAACATGTCATGCTAACAAACAGAGGTGTGTGTCTTTGCTTCTTAAACATGCTGTTTATCCTGTGTAGCAGTTCATGGAGCTGGAGCCAGAGATGTTGGCCACTGAGACCGTCGTCCCCGTCTACTTTGCCATGGAGGACGATGAGCTGCTGTCCATCTACACCCAAACCCTGACCTCCTCCTCCTCACAGGGCTCCTTATCAGCAGCTGAAGGTAGACTTTTAGACTGGACCTGCTGCTGGACTCATATTGGCTACCTGTCTGCATTATACACAGCATTTTATGTACATTTATGAAAAATTATACAGATAGGGAAAATGGTAATGTAGGATGGGCACTGTGCAAGTCGATCAATTCTAATTTTATGCTTTCTGTTGAATTCTGTAGTGCTGCTGCATACAGCCACAGCCAACGGCTTCCAGATGGTCACCAGTGGAGCTCAGAGTAAAGCTATCAGTGACTGGGCCATCACCAGTCTAGAGGTGAGAGACTTAATCTGAAGACAACTGTACCTGAATCAGCTGATTGAAACACACACATCTTTTATAAAGTGATACATTATGGACGACCAACATGTGAGGTGGAAGAAGAGAGTCTTCTGGTACCTAAGCTGTAACAGTCAATCTTGTGTTATTAGGCCAGGGTAGTATTGTGTGTTCTACCTGCTATCCATTGCCCAGTGAGGGTTTTCTGCACATGTGGGTGGCCATAAATCCTGTAACTAAGATGACTGTGTGGATTGAAAGCCTGGAATTCTGAAATCAAGATGGATTTGAAATGCAGTTTAAATTGAGACTATTATTTTGTTGCGCTTATTTGTATTTACACACACTATCTAGCCTGATCGCATGAAGTTTTTTCTCTATTTTTCTCTTAAGGTCAAAAGAGTCTTCCAACCTTAACAAGGAGAAGATTATTCATGGTCAATGTGAGAGCACGTGAATGGCATTCTTCTCTTTACAAAAATTGATTGCTACAGTATTTCTGTCCTCTTTTTATGAAGGGATTTGGATGGCGTTGATAATTGTTTGAAGATAGTTTTTAATCAAACAGTTGAGCTTAGTGTTAAAGGGGAACTATGCAGTTTTTTTAGCTTAATTTACCTTAACTGAACAGCTTCGGAGTCACTGGAATTGTTATATGACTTGTTTCAGGTTGAATGGTGGTCGTCTTGCTCCCCCCTAGCACCTGTGAGCGGAAAAACCACCCTTGCAACTTTGAGCCGGCGGCCTCAGCGTCAGGAAGTATCGCGTGATATCAGGTCTCGCGATGTAACAAATTGCTTCGCAGCACTGCACACGTACAGGAACCAGCTAGCTATAAAAAGAATGTAGCAGTTTTTCACACTAAGGTCATGACTGAGCCGGAAAAAAAGAAGCAGAAAGCTAGGAAAGCATTGTCGGAGGAACAGAGAAAGAGGAAACGGCAGACTGACCAAGCAAGTTTTTACACAGTGTTGCCAAATATCTATTCTGAAGCTGTAGGGGGAGCTCTATAGAGAAACTTGCGAGCAAAAAGCGAGAAAACAATGAAGAAATTGCCAAAACTGCATAGCGCCACTTTAAAACCAGCAGAAAAAGGTGTTTTAGTCCAACTGCGGGGGATTCGGAGACTGAGGTCTGTGGACACGAGGTAGACTGTGACTGTAACCCACTGCAACTCTGCACTGGCACACTACCAGCCTGACCGTTTAATACGTACGGTGCCATTGGTTCAGCTGAATCTCCTGCTTTTGCAACCCAGGTTAAAAAAACAAACAATAATTTAGTCAATCCCAGTTTACTCCCACAATAAAAATATACGGGCAAGGTGAGGTAACTTCCTCTTTCCTCTCACTCCGCTCTAGCTGGTCACTGTGTTGAATGGCGTTGAACAGAGCAGCAACATATTCTTTTGTTTGAGCTCTTCTGCAGTCAGCGGTCAGGTTTTGTGTTACCCTGTTAGGTGTTGCTGAACCACCTGGAAATCTCACTCTTTGACCCATGAATCGTGGATTATAGTTGAACCAGCCCATCCCTTCCACAGCGTGTGGTAGGATTGACTTGAACTGAATCTTGGAATGAAATAACTTTTTTCTTTTCTTCCTACTTGGTCTTAACTCTGGCGATCAAAATAAATACTTTTAAGGGCCTCATTTTGTGTTTTTGTATTTGTTGTTTGAAAATGATTGCATTACAATACTTATTTAAACCGTTTCTCTATGTCCTTGTCAGTGATATACAGTTGTACACATTGGGCTCACAAACAAGCTTATCTCTGTGCATCTCTGGTCCATAAACTTTAAATGTTAGCTATTTCGACTTGCTACGCTTTAGATAATCTGTTTCTGCTTCTGTTTTATATCACTCATCTAATGTTTTTATTTCCCAGGGTCGTCTGGCTGGAGTTGGAGGAGAGGACCTGCCCACTATAGTCATGGTTGCTCACTATGACTCCTTTGGTGTTGCTCCAGTATGTTCACTGCTTCTTTTCTCTTACATAGAAGCCCTGACTTTTTCAAAAACATACATGGAATTTAGCAGCTAAAGAAATCTGTAGGATTTGGTTAAATTTAGTCTCCAAGTTGATTAGTCAGACACAATGTCTTTTTATAATTGGATACAGTAGTAGTTCAGGAAATAAAACAGTGATGCACCACAACTGTCAGTAAAAAGAGAGCATGCCAGAAAAGTTGTGTGTGTGTGTGTGTGTGTGTGTGTGTGTGTGTGTGTGTGTGTGTGTGTGTGTGTGTGTGTGTGTGTGTGTGTGTGTGTGTGTGTGTGTGTGTGTGTGTGTGTGTGTGTGTGTGTGTGTGTGTGTGTGTGTGTGTGTGTTTTGTGTCCAGTGGCTTTCGTACGGAGCAGACTCAAACGGCAGTGGGGTGTCCATGTTACTGGAGCTGGCTCGTCTCTTCTCGAAACTTTACACCTATAAGAGGACACACGCTGGGTGAGTAATGATGACAGCACTCACATTTACATTGTTGATGGATCATTTTGTGTCTCATGAGTTTCAAATAGCTGTATGTGTGTGTGTGTGTGTATATATATATATAATTTAGCTGCATAAATTTAGCTGCACAACTTATGATTATTTTACACATTCATGTCAAAACGGTGA
The DNA here is from genome assembly GCA_023566125.1 of Zingel zingel. NCBI lineage: Eukaryota > Metazoa > Chordata > Actinopteri > Perciformes > Percidae > Zingel > Zingel zingel. The sequence goes on along the minus strand of CM042322.1, from coordinate 21,037,730 downwards.
TGCTCTATGCTGCACACTCAGTTTATGCATTGTATATATGATGAAATTGTAGAATGAAAAAGTAGTATTAATGGCTGACCTCAGTGGTTCATGTGAACATACGATTAAGTCTTTGTTATGTCTATCACATTTGTTATGTTTAGTGTCCCGCTCCAAATGCTTTTTAAGAACTATATTGAACATTATCTGTGCACTCTGCTGGCAGTAAGAATCGCATCGGACTATGTTAAACACTTAAAGCGGTCAACAATATGGTACTGGCTCATTCTTGTGTCTAAATGTACTTAACAATAGCTGAGAGGAAGTATCCACTCTTCCAGAGAGTGGTTAGTAAAGGATTAATGGACTTTACTGTAAAATGCTCTGTAGAAGACAAAGTTGTCTGTGTAGGTTCAAAGTCAGCACCACTCCCTTGATGTGTCTGTCATTTTAAGGTATGCCTTGTGATTTATTTACAACAGACTCTGATATTCCTTAATGTTATCTCTAGTCTCTCTATGTCTATACATCGTATCATCACACATCCTCCTCCATCAGGTTCCTGTCAGGGGATTGTCATTGTAGATTTGACTAATTTGTGATTTTGTGAAATGTGTTCAGGTACAACCTGCTGTTCTTTGTGTCTGGTGGGGGAAAGTTCAACTACCAGGGCACCAAACGTTGGCTGGAGGACAATCTGGACCATACAGGTATTTTTGTTCAGTTCATACATTTCTGATTGTTTACTTTATAGTGGGGAATTTTCTATGGTTGAGAAAATTCACCACTATAAAGTAACCAAACAGTTACTTTTTAATGCGTCTTGTTGAAGCAGATCAGAACAAAACAACAACACTATTATAGTAAGAACCAGTCCTTGTTTTTTCTCTACATATAATATTTGGTTACATCGCTGTGTTTAAACATGGCAGGTGCCCTTTTTTTATTTTTATACCCTGTCAATATTTTTAAACGTAATTATTAACTTCTCCTTGTCATCCATACTTTTCCCTCCCTTTCTCCGTAGACTCCAGTTTGCTGCAGGACAACGTAGCCTTTGTGTTGTGTCTAGACACTCTGGGGAACGGAGACTCTTTGCATCTTCATGTGTCCAAACCTCCTAAAGAGGGAACTCCTCAGTATTCTCTACTTAAAGAGCTGGAGATGGTAAGAACCTCAAGGCTCGATACACCTCAGTCTGATCATTGAGTCGCTTAAAGGAACATGCTGACTTATTGGGACTTTATCTTATTCACCGTATCCCCCAGAGTTAGATAAGTCCATACATACCCTTCTCATCTCCATGCGTGTCGTAACTCTGTCAGAGGCACCCACCGCTAGCCTCGCTTAGCACAGATCCTGGAGGTAACCGGCTCCATCTAGCCTACTGCTCCCAATAAGTGACAAAATAACGCCAACATTTCCCTATTTACATGTTGTGATTTGTATAGTCACAGCGTGTACAAATAACAAGGTCACATGAGACACAGCCATCTTCTAACCGTATACAAACTGGGAACTATATTCTCAGAAGGCGAAGCACTGCTACTTCTGCTACTTGGTCAGAGTGATTAGCGCAACACCTGAAAAGCACCGTTGTTACTCTCTGCTCCTCACCACGGGGCTTCTCAGGTCCTGCGAGCAAATCACTCTGCCCAAGTAGCAGAAGTTGCAGTGCTTCGCTTCGCCTTTCTGAGAATATAGTTACCAGTTTGTATACGGTTAGAAGATAGCTGTGTCTCATGTGACGTTATTTGTACACGCGTTAACTATACAAAAATCACAACATGTAAATAGGAAAATGTTGGTGTTATTTTGTCACTTATTGGGAGCAGTAGGCTAGATGGAGCCGGTTACCTCCAGGATCTGGGCTAAGCTAGGCTAGCAGTGGGGGCGTCAGACAGAGTTACGACAGGCATGGAGATGAGAAGGGTATGTATAGACTTAACTAACTCTGGGGGATACGGTGAATAAGCTAAAGTCCCAATAAGTAAAAATAATTTAATTTTAAAATGTTAAAACGTGCACTTATTTAGTAGCAGATATATAGGTCTGTATAAATAATCTCTTAACCTATATAGAAATGTAAATGGCAAACTCAGCACTATCCCCCTTTTAACATCTTTTGTAGATATTTCTGTAACACAACAGCAGTTTTACTTCTTTCTTGAGTCACATCATTTTTAGGTGGTGAACCAGAGTACATGAGCTGCTTCACCCTAAATGAACTTGTGTGCTCTATCTTAAAGTTTTTTCTTAATGCATACCAACTGATGTGTACAGAGTTGTAATTGTTAGTTGATTAAAAGTAAAAAAAAAAAAAAATCTGCTTTTACCGATGCCCTGGAGCCTACACCTAGTTTTTCCTGATACAAGCAGTTTTAATCAGTTTTGCTCTACTTTTCTTGTTAAACCCACAGCTCATATTATAGACTATGATTTAGGATTATATTTCTCATTTCCTCTCAGGTGGCTGCAAGTCAGTTCCCAGAAGTCAAGTTCTCTATGGTCCACAAGAAAATCAACCTGGCCGACGACATGCTGGCCTGGGAGCACGAGCGCTTCGGGATCCGCCGGCTGCCGGCCTTCACATTGTCCCATCTGCCCTCCCACCGCCTGGCTCAGCGCTCCAGCATCATGGACGTGCGGTCAGTGTCCCCCTCCTCTCGCCATGGAGCGGGAGAGCCCCCTGCTGGGTGGGTTCATTACTGCAAGTCTGTGAATCACAGAGAAAAGAGATTCCATTCTAGCTTCCAGTCATTTTTATTCATGTTACAGGTGTTGTTATAGACCCATTCCTTTGCACCTCTGCTATCAAGTCCCTTTATACACCTTCTATGAAAAGAGTGTTGTGAGGGCACGACCACTGCATATTCTACATCATTCACGACTGTATTTCTGCACTCCCGCCACATGTGGAATGAGTGTGTGAGGTTTTAGATTTGATGCTGTCTGAGTGTGGCAGAAACACCTTTTGTCCTCTCATTTCCACTCTTCACTCCTCCTTTATCTCATACTGCTCCTGTAACCATCCACGTCCCCGTCTCTCTGTCTGTTAGTAAACCATTTATCGGTTCTGTGTTACAATTTCCCACTTGACCTCACAGTTGATTTGATATTTGCTCCGTCTTCTTTTCTCAAACGTTCTGCATTCCAGCCCACCTGTGTGAAAATGGCTGCTCTGTAATTGGTTTCTCCTCTCTCCCTTGCTGCAGAGGGTTTCTGGTTTCTCTCCTTACTTTTTGGCATTTTTTACCATTTCTAACTGTCTGCACACTTGTGTTCCTGTTTTACAGGCCTCATGTCGATGTGAAGAAACTCAGCAGGAACACCAAGCTGGTAGCAGAGGCACTGGCAAGGGTCATTTACAACCTCACTGAAAAGGTAAACGCACAGATGGAGAAAATGTTTTATACTGCGTCTGCTTTCTGCCTGTGATGTGACATGTTTGTTGTTTGTGTACTGTGCTGCACAGGGGGCTCCTGGAGACCTGCAGATCTTCACTGAACAGATGGTAAGTCACTAAACTGAGGGCACGGTGGTAACAGATCTCTAAAAGATACGGCAGTAGCAACAATTGTCCCTTATTTTGTAGTGTTTTTATCAGGACAGAATTTGTGTTGACACTATTTAGAATTGTATTTTGTGAAATTGCTATTAGTACTTTTTTTTTTTTTTTTTTGTTAAATCTGAAAGCTTTTATATTACTCGGAAAAACTGGTATTGCTTTATGTAATACTTCTTTTTAACTATATCCTGTCCTGTCCATCACAGACTCTAGTGGTTATTTTGTGTGTAGCTTAAACTGTACACCCGTGTAATGCAGTTTTTGTCTTGTTGCGTCAGCAGGTGCAGGACGAGCAGCTATCAGCAGTGGTGGACTGGCTCACAGCGCAGCCCAGAGCCGCTCAGCTGGTGGACAAAGACAGCAGCGTGGTGTCCACTCTGGAGTATCACCTCGGACACTACCTCAAGGATGTCAAGAGACACTACGTCAAAGCTGACAAAAGGTAAAGAAAAGGGTGGATGCTTCAATGCCCAAAATGTATTGTCTAAAAATTTCCAACGGCGATAAGTACTTTCTGTATGTTTCCATAAACAACATATATCATGTGTATTGTACATTCATGTTTTGTCATGATGTCTAAGTAACAGCTTTGAACTCTGCTTGTCCTCAGGGATCCAGAGTTTGTATTCTACGACCAGCTTAAGCAGACTATGAATGCTTACAGGTACGCTGTAATGAGCTCCTCTTCTGAGATGCTTTAGTGCACTTCAAGCTGATTTACTGTAGCTTTGTAAAAGCTCACAGTTGTCTGTAAAGTCATGAGGCTATTATCTGCTTTCAATTAGTCCTCAGTTAACTGTATTTGAGACTTTCATCATTTACCAGTATGGACCAAATCCAAACATTAAAACAGCCATTGCATAATGTTAAGGATGATTTTTGACTGTTTCTCTTTTAATAATCTCTGTATCTCACTCTCTACCTCTCAGAGTGAAGCCTGCTATTTTTGACTTGCTGCTGGCAGTCTGCATCGCAGCCTACTTAGGGATGATGTATCTTGCTATCCAGGTAGGTCACTGTGTTCATGCAGTAGTCTGTGGCCTCTTTCAGACATGCACTACATTACATAAACGTGGTGTCAGTTTTAGATGTTTCAAGCTGCTACCGATGTTTTACAGCAACAACAATTTGTTGTGATGAACCTACAGACAAATATCAGCTGAATAGTTTCAGTTTAATGTTTAGCTGTCTGGTCTGTAAATTCACTCTCACTGCTCTCATAACATTGCCTTCTTCCACAGCAGGCAGCTGTTTTCAGCAAAAATCTCTAGAAGGAAAAATTTAAAAACCTCTCCGCTACTTGCTCAGAACAGCAGACAGACACAGTTCGCAGAACATAGTGGAGCATTTAGCAGCCAAAGAGTCAGCTATTTCCCTCAGGAGTTGGTGGAGATCAAAACAGACTTAAATATTGGACTTACAGGCAGCCAGAAACACAACTCACGATAAATGATGATGTTGCTCCGTAACTGTTGGATGTGTAAACAAGCAACAAGTTTGCCATATCAACTTAAAAGGGGGTGGATTGATATGTGAAAATGTTTCTCCTGCTCCTAAGTTGCCAAAAAAAATCAGTCATTGCACTTTAATTATTTTACAGAAAAGGTACGACGGTAGTCCTACTAGTTCTAGTAACATTTCTGTAACTCACTCAACATGTGAAAGGCTGAAGCTCTATGTTAAATAAACAGAGGTATTCATTGCCTTCTTTAGAGCCCTGTAATACATTTATCACTATTGATCTTGAATGCCGAAAGAAAATGTATTAAATAAACCACAAAATGCAGTGAAGGAGTGGCCGGGTAATGCCTCGACGCAGGGGTCCAGGGTTCGAATCCGACCTGAGACGATTTCTGCATGTCTTCCCCCCCCCCCCCCCTCTCTCTCACCTAGCTGTCCTGTCAAATTTAAAGGCGGAAAAGCCCAAAAAATAATCTTTAAAAAAAGATTAAATGCAGTGAAGGAGACAATTTTAAGCTGTTGAGGAGATTCCTCTGATATCGGATCAGTCTTTTAGTGTGGATAAGGGGTTGAAAAACATCTCACCATTAGTTTGCTTTCCTAGGTTTTCAGCTTTCTATCATACAGTGGGCTTGGATAAAATAAATGTCCTGCAAAACATACCGCGTGTGGAGAAGTAGGAATTAAATTAAGTGGCATTCTTGTGTGCTGAGGCACTTTCAGGCATTATTATTGTAAGGGAAGTTTATAAGGGTTTTCGGTAGATAGAAAAGGAGGGCAAGCATCCTTTGTGCTCACGATGGTCATTAATTAAGCGACGAGTTTGAAAATCCATCACTGATGCAGTGAAAAAGGCTGATGTCTGAAAAAGGCTTGTGAGTGTGCAGATGTTTTGTGGGTCTTGTCTGGATACATGAAATGGACTCTCTTTTTTTTTTTTTTTTTTTTTTTTTTTCTTTCTTGTATTCCTTACAGAACTTCGGAGTCCTGTACAGTGTTGTCCGTAGAATCACCCAACCCAAGGCGAAGATCCATTAAGGTGCACAACGCTGTATTTCTTTTTCCGATCCCACCCTTTTCCTCAAATCAAACTTTAACCAGTAAGAACATAGAAGCTGGGCCGAGCTTCTGTCCTCGTGATGGTTTCAAACCAGCAGAATCTCTTCCTTTCATTGCCTTCATCCTGATACCACAAACTATGATGTCAGATCCTGTCCTGCTGCCAACTTAATCCATTTGGTCCTACAGACCAGAATAATCAGGAATCATTTTTCAATCTCCCTGTCTTCATGAACACAGATGTCTTGTCATTCATTAAAAAAAAGAATCCCTCGCGTCGGACATATTTCGTTGTTTGACTGTCGTGAGGGATGCAAAGCATCTGTCCACACCGCTGAGATCTAGATGAAATTAAGTGAGTTTCTGATGTTGCTGTTCCAGCGACCACTCCTCATTCCTCCTCTCGGTATACCGTACGAGTGATCGTTGTGCCAAACCGACGCCATGTGTTGTCTCAGGCAGCTACAGGGAGAAACTGACCACACAGAGCTTAGTCCAGAATTTCTTTTGTCGAGAGATGTGTTCACCCAACCTGATTGTTAAAGGACAGGTTCACATTTTCCAATCTGCTTAAATACAATACTCACATTCCCATAAAGACATTTATAGTCACTTAAATGGTTCTTTCTCTACATACTGACTGTTTAAAGAATCCCTCCTAAATCCACAGTCCTGGTTCTGTGCAAAAACCTAATTTTTTTATTTTTGGTACGACATTCCCTCTTTGTGTCATTCTAAAAGACTGTAGCATCAGGCCAAACCCATTTTAGCTTCAGATGAACTGCACTTTTGCACAGAAAGGACTGTGGATTTTGTCTTCCATTCTCTTCAGGGCTGCAACTAACCATAATCATTTTATAGTCAACTGATTGATCGCTTAGACTATAAAATGTCAGAAAATAGTGCAAAATGCCCATTGCAGGTTGTCAGAGTCCTAGATGACATCAAGATGACATCAAATTGCATTTCCATAAAATGTACAATAATATAAAACAATGCAACAAATCACATTAAAAATGTTTGGTTGTTTGTGTTTGATGGCTTAAAGGATGAAGCGATTATCAAAAATATTTGGTAATAATTTTCTTTTTTCTATCGACTTATGTCATATATGGGCACATGAGTATTTTGTTGAGACAGACTTGAAAAAAACCTGAACTTATCCTTTTAAATGGTCAGTGAAAATGACTCCATGAATATCGTTTACGGATAAGACGAGTTGCCTAAATGAAACGTGAAGTAGTGTTTAGATTATCGTGATTCCATTGCCTCAGTAGGGAATTTATTAAACATTTGATTGAATGAAAGAAAAAAACTTTGCCAAATAATTATTGTATGGTTTAATCTCCCCTTCTCCCTGTTGAATATACAATACAGAAATTTAAAGCAGATTCCACCTTGAAATTTTCCTTCTTACTTTTTGTGTAACTTTTTTCCTGTAGTCGAGGTTTGTTTCCCGTTGCTGTGTGACTTGATGTCTTATTTTTACTGCTCAAGTCTTCTTTTTTTAATCTAGAATAAAAAAAAAATAAAAATAGTCATTACAATTCACACAATTGACTTATCTTAAGGCTCATGATAAAGAAAGGTCACATGCAACAAACATGTTTGTCTAATCAGAGCACACGTGTGTTAAGTGTATGAGAGTCCAACGCCAACACATCGTGACAAGATAAAACTCACCCTTTACTGCTTTTATCAGAAAATGGGCTGACTGCAGCAATGTGATTTAAAGCCGTTAAGATTTAGGTCAAGCCAGCACTGCAGTTTTTGTACACTGGCTGTCTTACAATGGGCAATAACCCATAGGGTGTTGGATTAAATGGGGAGAAATCTTAAACACACCTAGATTCAGTGTGTGTGTGTGTGTGTGTGTGTGACTAATACTGCAGTTTTTCCTTGACCCTTTCTCTGCCCTGGTCTTGCCTTGTTGTGGGTAAACGGTGTTTATTTACCCTTTTGTGTTTTTCTGCATGACCATGTGACCCCCATGGTAACAATGACAGGATTATTTTTATTTACCACTCTGAGGGAAATACTGTGTGGTACATATGAATTTTTTATTTATTGAAGCAGGTGGTTTTCATTTGTGCACTGAACTGAACTATTCTCTGGTCTGAACCTCATCCACAACACTTGATCTTTGCAATGAAAATGATATCAGGTGTGATTAAAATAAATAAAGAAATCACAATGAGCAAGTCTCTTATTTACGGACATGTTTAGAAAATTTTACTGAGAAAAAAATCAAACGAAAACATTGGCTGAATGGTATTAAAATAGTATTACAAAAGAGCAAGTATGTGTCTTTATCAAGTGGTCAGATTTAAAAAGTGATCAAGTTGAGTTTGAAAGAAAAAAGGGTCAATTTGTATCCATTACAGTGAATCAATGGTCCAGAAAACAAATAATTAAAATCCATTTTAAATTTTAAAAGTTTTAGTTACTGATTCCTCCAAGAAAGTAAAGTAAAAATTCCCAAATTCTTCCTTCCTTTTCTAATTTTGATCTACTAATAAATAAATTACAGTGCAATTTATAAGAAATACCTGTAGGGCTTCTTCTGCCCGACGTTCTCTACTAGCTCTCCTCTTCGCTCGTCACCAGCACCCACAAACACTTGCCTCATAATTTGGGTGGACATTTTGGCACAATCAAAGCACTCATGAAAATAATTTGTCATAAGGAAGGCGAAGCCTGCGAGCTACAGTTCAGGCAGACAACTCACATGCCATTTAGTACAAAACATCCAACAGCCTTTGTAAACTGATCAGTAAAGCAGCAGCACAGACAGCGCTGCCTTACTGCAAACACTGCTTCACGTTTATCCTCACTCCCTAGTCTCCTTTGAGCCGATCTTCGTCTATGCAAATGGAGAGTGACGAGGTCAAAAGATTCGGCTACATCCATCCTGAAATGTCTAACACACTCACTTACAGTTGTGTTCAGAATAATAGTGTGTTTAAAAAGTGAATAATGCTCAAAATCCTTAGAATAGCTTTTAATTCCATAATATCAATGCATTGGGAACACTGCACATTCAATTCCATATCAAAACATGACCAAAACTGATCAAGTTTGTGTTATACCTTTACAGAAAGTGAAGAAAAAGGAATATTAGGCTGTTCAAAAAACTAGCAGTATTTGCATTTTTCTTTACAAACTCAAACATTTACTGTATAAACTGAAAAATGTCTCAAGGGTTTTCTTTGCTTTGAATCACTAATATTTAGTTGCATAACCATTATTTCTGAGAACCGCTTCACATCTGTGTTGCATGGAGTCCTCCAACTTCTATTCCAACCCAGGACGATTGAACTACATTCCACAATTCCTCTGCATTACTGGGTTTTGCCATTTTTGATGTGACCCCACAAGTTGTCTATGGGATTGAGGTCTGGGGATTGGGCTGGCCACTCCATAACATCAATCTTGTTCATCTGGAACCAAGACTTTGCTCGCTTGCTGGTGTGTTTTGGGTCATTGTCTTGTTGAAAGACCCATTTCAAAGGCATTTCCTCTTCAGCATAAGGCAACATGACCTCTTGAAGTATTTTGATGTATTGAAACTGATCCATGATCCCTGGTATGCGATAAATAGGCCCAACACCACAGTATGAGCAACATCCCCATAACATGATTTTTGCACCGCCATGCTTTACTGTCTTCACAGTGTACTGTGGCTTGAATTTAGTGCATGGGGGTCGTCGGACAAACTGTCTGCGGCCCCTAGACCCAAAAAGAATAATTTTGGTTTCATCAGTCCACAGAATGTTGCCCCATTTCTCCTTTGGCAAATTTCAATCTATTCAGTACGTCTTTTTTTTCCCCAGCAATGGGACTTTGCGGGGGCTTCTAGCTGATAGCTTTGCTTCACATAGCCTTCTTCTGATCATAACAGTACTCAGGTAACTTTAAGTCTTCTTTGATTTTCCTGGAGCTGATCATTGGTTGAGCCTTTGCCATTTTGGCTATTCTTTGGTCGATGGTAGTTGACCGTTTTTTCCCCACGTCGTTCAGGCTTTGGATGCCATTTCAAGGCATTTGAAATCATTTTGGCTGAGCAGCCTATCATTTTCTGCACTTCTTTATATGTTTTCCCCTCTCCAATCAACTTTTTAATCAAAGTCCGCTGTTCCTCAGATCAATGTCTGGAACGACCCATTTTGCTGAGTGTTTCAGTGTGAAATGCACTATAACCAGCATGCACAACATTTGCTTCCTTCCTTAAATATGGGCCATAATTGACACCAGTTTCTTCACAGAATAAATCACCTCAATAATTGAACACAACACTGCTATTATTTTGAACATGCCCCTTTCAGTTACACAGAATGAGCAGCATGCATGTCATGACTGTTGGTTTTCTATGATTCTACAACATTTACTAGTAAATTATACTAATTATATTTTATATGCCAGCCAGAAGCTTAAGCTGTGCTCTGACAGACTGGCCCTATGCCTGGGTCTCCTATATTCCCTCCCCCAGTCCTGGGTACCTCCACCCTGTTGGTGCTGCCAAGGAAGGGCCCTTCTTGACAGATAACATAATAACGAGCCACATCCTGGCTCGTTATTATGCTATGATTGTGGGTGGGGGTGGAGAGTCTACACGTAGTAGATGCTACGACTGTGTGTGACCTTGGTTATTTAGTGCATGTGTAACACCACCTTTGCAGAGCTTACATTAGGGATACATAATAAGAACTACATTATTTGAGGTAGTATGGGAACTCAGCTAATTACACTGATTTGAACACACGATACTGAGAACACCACAATGTTTCCCATTTGAATCATGATTTTTTTTAGCCTTTTCTCTTCATGTCTGACATCAGAGAAGTTGGACGGAGGTTAAAGGAGGAAATTAATTCATTATTTCACTGACTGACAAACACAGCTCACCCCTATTAGAATTAGCTGCTTGTTTACCAGGTTGCTAATGGTTACTGTCGGTCTAAATGTCTACAGACTGCAGTCTGGGTGCTGTGGCGCTGTTCAGTGTGACAGTGATTATTATGACACCCTGTCCGACTGTACGTAACAATCACAGCCCAACTCTTACTCAGCCCAACTCTTACTCAAACTTTTTTCTTTCTACTGAATCTATCAAATGAAAAGTTAGCAACAATAAGACAAAAAGTCACCTGAAATAACAATCACAGTGCTCTAATAAAAACAAAATGACAGCGATGAAATGAAATGTTGTAAAACGAATTTAAAAAAACAAAACAGAAAAGTAAAAACTTGCTATTTTCCTTCTTTTTATGATCCTCTTCCCTTCAGCCATGCGTTTTGAGCGTGAGCCGTCCAAGGAGGCCATCTTGTCTTGCTTGTAGTTGTAGCCTAGTGCCAAGTGGTGGCGACGGAGAGCCTGTTATAGATGCTTCTTTTTGTTGATTCCATTCTGCAGGTGCTTTCTACAACAGAGAGACAACAGAGAGAGTCAGTGTAATGAGAGCAAAGGACAGGACGGGGATGGAGAGAATAAGCTCGTCAGAAGAGGCGATCAGCAGATGTGAGGCATTAGCAGGCAGAGAGGATATCAGCAGTGGTCAAGGCCAGGCAGATAAGGAGTGCCACATAATCACATCTCCATACGGTCTCAGGCTCTTTGATCCTATCTACCTGTGAGGGCTGCTAGTTACACAAGCTCAGTGGGAGACCTGCTCTCTCTGCATCTACACCTGAACTTCAGGAGCAAGTGTCTACTTGAGTTATCAAATCTTTGGATTGTACCACAACAACAGTTTAGAGACAGTCAGTTTTTTTCTGTGAATATTCCAAACTAATAGAAAAGTGATAGAGATGTCGCCAGTTTCACAGTCTTCAGAGTTCCAGTGGTCAAAGGCTACCATGATAATCAGCAGCAGATGATAGAGGTGCACATGACAACACTAAGGCAACTCCTTAGATAAAGAGATGAATCCGTAAGTTCAGATAAAAAGGCACAACTTTGTTTTTAGTCAAGTTAGCATTTTCTTGTTTTAAGCTCAATATTGCAAAGTGGTGAGTACTTTTTTCCACATTAGAAGAGACCCCCATTATGTAACACATACATTAAACTATGTGTAAATCTCATAAAAATCCCTATATCATTCTACTTAAACCTTTTATAGAGGCATAGTAATTATTACAATAACTGCTAAGATGGGTATAGAAAGGACACTTGTTTGGCTACAAAACTGACTTTGAAAAGTGCTGTGTGTGTACCATTCTACAACATAAATGTATGGTCTGTAAGCAGTGGTAATACAGATGGAATGATTTAGGGGTATCAAACTCATGGCAGTGGCATTGACAGCCAATTCCTAAGTGAATGCCATAATTCCCAATAAAAGCTGATTTTTATGTGGAATCATGGCTTTTATATAACGCAGAATTTGGTTGACAACAGAAACGAGACTCATGTCGTGATATTTAGAAACCATCGCTCTTTGTAAGTGAACTGGTGTGAGGCCTGAGTTTATTTTTTAGAGCCTACGCTGGCATGGTGAATTATCTTGTTAGACCATGTTTATAACCAGCCACACTAGCAGCTAATATTTATTTCCGTTAACATCAGCGGTGTTTTTTTCAGTCAGTGCTAATAAGCAAATGTTAACATGTTAACACTAAACTAAGATGGTGAACAAGGTAAATATGATTCCTGCTAAACATCAGCATGTTAGCATCGTCATTGTGAGCATGTTAGCAAGCTGGCGTTAGCAGTTAGCTCAAAGCTCACAGAGCTGCTAGCATGGCTGTAGTCTCTTTTGTTTAAGAATATTACAATACACCTGGCTATGTGTGCATATAAAATAAAATTAGAAATTTATTCATGAAATATTTATTTCGGTAAAGTTCTGTCTTGTGGCATTAGGTCAGCCATTGGCATTAGACAGGGTTTCTGCAGGTTTCAACAAGTCAAATCTAAGACTTTTATGACCTTTATGAATGAAATGTAAGACCTATATCACGACATTAAAGTACAACGAAATGCAGAGTCACAAAAAGTACTTGCAAAGTAAACAAAATCATTCAAATTGAATAAAAGTTACAGAGTAATAATAATAATCTGTACATATACAGCAAATTATATGTGGACTATCAAAAGAAAGAACTACAACACCACGGGATAATAAAAAACATTTCAATGGAAATGGACGTAGGGAAATTAAGACCCGTTTAAAATTATTTAAGACCTAGAACACAATACTAGAATAATAGAATTTAGGACTTTAAGGCCTAAAATTTTAATTTTGAAATTTTAGACTTTAAGACCCCACGGAAACCCTGATTAGAACCACCTAGACTGGTGTAAAACTACACTGCAACCATCCTACTGTTTTCTGTAGTTCATATCTCCATAATGACCTGTCTTACAACTAATGACTTATTGATGTGGACATTCTTCAAATAGCATGTTGTAGCTACTGCTGGTTTGGCTTCAAACTCAACATTTACAGTGAAAACCTGCCAGCAGTTGGCTGGTAGTATTATTCCACCCTGCGCTGAGGTCTCAAGCGACACGCAGTCTGTTAGTGTTAGCTCACCCCTGGCCAGAGTTGTGATGTCCAACATCATCATCATCGTAGTTTTCTGCTTGAGATTCCCCGAGCTGGACAGCTGCCGCGTTATCGCCTTCCTCGTCCTTGTACTCCCTGACGTCATTCACCTCCTTCACTTTTAGCACCTTTACTACGAAAACAACAATGAACTACACACAGAACACGGGAGAAACAGGATACACGACAGAGGTCAGATTGTGTCATCATTGTGGCAGTTTAAGACAAAAACAAACAGACCATAAATGCTTTTTGGGTTTGAATTAAGACACCTTTGTGTCCTCCTCACCAAGAACCAGTAGATGTTCATGAGCAGCAGTGCCAGGAGAAGAGTGTTGAAGAAGAAGTAGAAAGGGAAGTTGGGGACAGACTGGAGGCTGGACACACATGTGGCGTACAGCACTTTGAGAGGGAACCAGTAGAGACGGAACCAGAACCTGAGAGAACACAATAGAAATGAATGTCTATTCTGCAGATCGTGTGTGTGTGTGTGTGTGTGTGTGTGTGTGTGTGTTGAACCTCACCAGGTGATGCTAAAGCTGACGGAGCCCATGTTGGACAGCACATCGTTAAGCAGGTGATAGCCTTCTCCTCTAGACTTCAGGTAGACGTTGAGCTTGGTGAACTCCAGCTGGATGTCATTGATGTCGTGGAGGAACAACACCAGAATCCCTCCATTGTGGAATCTGAGGGCCAGGGAACACACGGTACAGTATGTGTATATATTTCATCTTATTTCTAATACATGTCCATTACAAGCAGACATCTGCCAATGCAAATGTTTGGATGGTCCTACCAGAAATATTTACAATAAACCAACAAAGTCAATTTCTTTTGGATCTATTTTGCCTGCCATTTGGGAGCTGAAAGCGTATTAATGGACTACAATAACCAAAGTTTAATTCATCACACATATGACATGAATCTATGCTGACCATGTGGTAATATAACATAAATTGAATGGTACTGTAGGACACTTTATGCTCATACAAAAACTAAAAAGGGTCAACAATAGATCTTTTAAGATCTAACAAAAGGTACCTAAAGGCATAAGAAAAACTAATGAGTGCCAGCGCGATGATGTGGTGCACCACCATGACAGCTGAGTCCTTCCTCCACGCGTCCATGTAGACCGTAGCATAGATGGAGTGGCCATAGAAGCTACCCTGGATCAGGTAGGCTATGGCGATGTCTGTAGGCACCGACATACCACTCTTCCAGTCTGGAGGAAAAGTGAGGAGAGGTCACAGGCTGAGACGCACTGAGAGCACATTGAGGATGTCAGCTTTTACTTTAAAACCAACCTAATTCCGATGCAGATTAGAAATGAAACATTTTGTAAAATTCATGTAGAGCGTTATGCAGCCTTTGGCAGAGAGGTGTGCACTCTGTGAGCTTTCTCGTATGTATTGTAATTGCACTCAATTGTTCCTAGTTGAGTGTCTGACCTTTGGCTCACACAGTAAAACAGAAGGTGGTGATTGTATCACAACTATCAGTTGAAAACAGGTGATGCCAACAGAAGTATTTACTGCAGACTCACTACTACTCACTACTGCAAGCAAATGGAGGAGGCAAGGTCTTTTAGCAAGTGTGTAGACGAAAAGACTCATTGTCTCACAAAACTCTCAAACATTGTGGATTAAATTAATTTCTAACACATTTTAGATTACAGATGACTGTGGAGGCTGAAGAAATTTAAATATTTAAATGGTTAATCCTATAATCATTAATGTGAATTAATTTGCATTACACTGATCCAATAAACAAAATCATTAAACGTTAAATGTGCTAATTATTCTATTTCAGTATTCTGTGTTTTAATGAGTTAACCCACAGAAAAGTAATAGAAAATTCATCTTGTGTAGATGATAAATATGTTGTAGATACAGCAGGATCATTGTTTTATACACACATACACCCATTTGTATTCCCAATATGTCCAGATACTGAGCTATATGCAGTGACTTCTGGGAAGGATACTAGATGTGGAGGAGGCTGGAGGGATCAGGTTTAACCTCGGGGGAATTAAAGGGAGTTTCTAAAGTAACGGAAACTTTCTCCTCCGATGTTTGAGTAAGGTATATCTCTGGTGGGATGGGGTTATGTTCGGGCAGTGTGTAATGTTTATTGATTGGACCTTCCCTCATTACATCTCCGGCTGGCAGCTAATGAAGCTCAGCATAAATTCTTTCAGGGAGACTTCAATAACGTTATCACAAATCTCCTAAACTTATCAGCTGTTTCTAGGCATTCACTTTTCAGTTAAACCAATCAGAATTGGCCATGTATTTCACAAGCCAATCACAGTTTGACATCCCTGCTTTAAATCTGTTCTCTACCCTGCGGTTGTCAGTTGTCATTTCAGGCAAACAGTGAAACCCTCCTCCTCCCCTTCCACCTCCAGTCATCTTCACCCATCACTCCCATCGACTCCTTCGAGTCAGTCTTCGTGCTCCTTCACCACCACCAGTGTGTAAACTCCATCGGTGGATATGTCTGGCTTTCTCTACCCCTTTAAAATATATTTGATACGATTGAGTCTAATCTCCAAAGATTTTGTACATTTCATATTTTGCATATGTAGCTTACAAATAAATCTGCATATCTGCAACGAAGTCTCTCCTGATTGAATTAGAGGTGATGCAGCTATTGAAGATAAACTTGTCAACCAGTCTTTGCTAACTCCACTCAGAGCGATTGAGTTCGATCGGAGCCCTGACACTTCCGTGTCTGATGGAGGAGGCAGAGAGACTATAAAAGACATTGCTGGATTTTAAGTGGAATCCACCTTACACATCTATCCTACATTAGCAGTGATAGTCATCCATTAGGTGCTATAATGGAGCTAAGTGTACTTGATAGAAACGTATTCTATCATAAAACGTTGCTCTATTTAAGATTGTTGGTATATAATTTCTGTCCTTTTGGTTACTATAAAAAGAAGTTTGGATTTTTTTTTTTTTATGAATAACTGATGATTGGATAATAAGTGATTCAATTCAAGGCTCAGAATATGCATGAATATCCACTAGGCACTGCTAAAATACCTCTCTATTTGAATACTCAAAGTGACATTTAACCCCCACAGAGTCTCTACAGGATTAAGACGTGCTGCTTGCGGTTTCATTAGATTAAAATGACTTCCGCTCCTTGAGAGGTTAGGTAGGAACATTACATTACATTACATGTCATTTAGCTGACGCTTTTACCCAAAGCAACTTCCAATGAGATAATGGCTCAGCTACAGTACTATTAATTATCAATTTTGATCTAGCATGTACTGGCTTCAAAACCTGAAAAGGAATTAAAAGCAGTAAATTCAGTAATCTAATTTCAATTCAACATATTGAATACTGACAGATTATTTAACCCATTAAAGGCTCTTTTCTTTTAACGTGAACAGGAGCAGAGTCAATCAATTAACAGATCACTAAGAGGACTAGTGCACAAACTGCTAAATAAATGACCTGTACATGACTTTACGTGTTCACACTGTTGTGTATCTTACTGTAGAAGATAGAGGGTGGGTCATGGAAAAAGGAGTAGGAGGTGAAGAAGAGCAGGTAGGTGCTGTATGACCAGGACATGGTGTAGAAGGCCAGCTTCCACGCACTCTCTGGCATCTTGGCAGCATCTTTGGGCAGCAGCCTGCACCACTGTGCTAGAGGCTGCAGGGACAGAGCAGAAAAAACCCTCAGTCAGTCTTAGAGGGGATTGCAACAACTTTAGGCTAATTTTTCTGAACTAATAAACTCTGGCTGCAGAAAACTAATGGGCCTAAAAGCGCACACACACACACACACACACACACACACACACACACACACACACACACACACACACACACACACACACACACACACACACACACACACACACACACACACACACACACACACACACACACACACACACACACACACACACACACACACACACACACACACACACACACACACACACACACACACACACACACACACACACACACACACACACACACACACACACACACACACACACACACACACACACACACACACACACACACACACACACACACACACACACACACACACACCCCTTGCTTGGCACCATATGGAGCTAAATACGAAACTGGCTAATAGAATCTGAAAACCTGCCTGTAAGGTCCATTCTATTCATTAAAAACAATACACACAAAAAAAATATGTATTATGGAATGTAAAAAACAAAAGTTACATTGAAAATAAATGTACAACTGACAATATCAATCAACAGTTCCACAAGAAAATAAAAAGTAATCAGAAATCACAAATTGTGATACTGAATTACAAATCGAATAGTACTGTACTGAGAGATCCCTATTTGTTATCACGAGAGTGTGTGTGTGTGCGCGTGTGTGTGTACCGTAGTACAGAAGTTGATCCATCTGACCTCGAATCAGATTACACTGATGTGTAAATGTCCATAAGGTTTCATGAGCTCTGAACCTAGTTAAGTATGTGTGCTCAGGAATGTCTGTGCTGTCATCTATTCTGCTTATTGTGCACACATTAGAGCCCATAGCTGCTATTGTGTAGTGCAACAAAAAAAAGAATTCAAGCATTACTGACATGGTAATAAATGTGTTTACTTAACGTCCAACTAAACAAGTGATAAAACATCCTGTATAGTTCAAATCATTGCAATTAGATGAGCTCACATACAACCTCAAATAATGTAGTTGTACGCTTCTGACAACCCACCCCAGCTTTTGTGATGTATAACAGCAATATTCATATTGCATTAGCTCAGCACGACTGACCTTACACTGAACCCATCCTCTTCATCCCTAATGTAAGCTCTGCAAAGGTGGTGTTACACATGCACTAAATAACCAAGGTCACACACACACACACATGTAGCATCTACTACGTGTAGACTCTCCACCCCCACCCACAATCATAGCATAATAACGAGCCACATCTGTCAAAAAGGGCCCCTCCTTGGCAGCACCTTCTTATATACAGTCTATGGGCAGCACCAACAGGGTGGAGGTACTCAGGACTGGGGGAGGGAATATAGGAGACCCAGGCATAGGGCCAGTCTGTCAGAGCACAGCTTAAGCTTCTGGCTTCTGAGTGGCATATTAATATAATGTAGATGCAATAGTTCAAATTCGTTATCTTGTCATTCATTTAAACTGACATTAGCCATTTCTTTATGTAGCATCTCTTGGTGTATTTGGCCATTGTGGGCAATGTTGCAAATCAATGAGCACGACGATGAGTGATTGCAGTTTAATTTGTATATGATTTTTGTATCAATGTGAAGAAACACTTTGAATGGTTAGGTACTGGATACACCTCTTGCTTTTTGGTTATTATATTCTTAACAGTTTAATACATTTCCTAGAAAATTTATTTTAATTACAACAACTTTTAATTACGAATAATTTTTTTATCCACATTCCCCACCCCTAATTTCAGCATAGTTTGTGTGTGAAATAGAGAGAAAAAGACAGAGGGAAGGGAAAGGGATAGTAGGAAGTCTGTATCACTTGGAATTTGACATAATTGCAATTAATGACCTTGCTGCCATGCTCTGAAAAGATCTAAAAACACTAATAAGAAATCTAAAAGCTTGAGGATTATACTGAGGATTATTACAAATGTATAAAATGGAAAAGTACTGTATTGTTTATTATTATAGATTACCAGGAATAAAATATAATTATATGTGCCAATATTTATCAAAAACATCTTATTTGTTACAGCTGTTCAGCTCAAAAGTATAAGGGTGATAACTGTCTAACATGCACACATTATATTCCTCCTGACTTGCTTCTTTATCTTATGCCTACAACTGGATCTAATTTGTTAACGCGTTATAGCCTACTCGCTCTCAACTGGTGCCTCACATTCAGTCTGCCCAGAGCATGTGCCTTCAGTCACAACGCCTGAGAGATGGAAGACACAGAGGCCACACTTCTGCAGTGCTGGGGCTCTAATTAGAGGAATATAAGCTACTAAACCCTTTAATTAAGGGTGTCTGTAAATTAACCTTGGGGAGATGGGAGGATCAGATCAGTATGATAGCGTGTCACCCACCTGAAACAGACATTCTGTTAGTCCCCGCCTGACCTGCGTCCACAAAAAGGCGCAAAAGAAGAACAGGGTGATCTCGGTCAAGGTAATGTTTGCATTATCCAGGAGAGTCCGTTTAGAGAGCTCCAAACCGCAAGGACTACAGTCTCTCCATGCGCCCAGCATTACGGTGGAGGCTCTAGTGATGAGGTCCAAGTATCCTGGCATGGGCTCCACTTCCACGGGTCCGGCGTCCCCAGTATGACCGCTCATTGTGGTGTGGCGCGGCGCAAGAACAAAAATGTGGAAACTGGAGAAAAAAAAACATTACAACTACTCCAATGAAGGGCAGAGGGAGTGCAGGGAGCAATACTGTCCAGACTGTTTCTAATCTGTGAACCAGCTTGCTAGCTCACCTAAAAACGCTAAAACAAGCTTATCTAACCAGTTTACCCTCTTCAGCAGCTTAATTCTTTGTTTTCCAATTTAAGACATGGGCACATCAAACTCATTCTCCTGCAGCGTAACAAAGAACAGAGAAACCAGTTAAACACCAAGAAAACCATCTGACCAGGTGTGCATCGCATAGTTTGTTTTGGTAATGGAATCCAGTTTTAATATGTTTATGTACATCTGCACTCCTGTGTAATTAAAAACACACTGTGTGACAAAGGCTAAAGATTCAGAGTTTAATGCACGCATTGACTTTGCTCCAACGACATCTGCTGCCCAACATTTACAACAACCAAGCCAGGTAATTCAATAATAACAGAGTAAAGGTTATGAAGGCTTGTCAACAACTGAGTGGAACTTGTGAACCTAAATAGCCCTGCCCCTGGCCAAAGGTCAGAGGCCTCCCTCAGAATAAAATGCATTAAATAACAAATAGACACAATCAAGTTACCTTGGCTAAGTAGTCTCTGAGAAATGGGTGGGCTCTGTGCGCATCTTTCAGCTGAGAGAGGTACCGATTGGTTACCTGAGAGAGAGAGAGAGAGAGAGAGAGAGAGAGAGAGAGAGAGAGAGAGAGAGAGAGAGAGAGAGAGAGAGAGAGAATTCTCTAACTCAGGATTCTTCCCGTCCAGGGTCTGTCGGTCTTCAGGCAGTGTTGTCCTGTGGAGGTTTAAAGCAGGACGAGAGGTCAGTCCTTTTTCCAGCCAATCGCCTTACTGAACAACAAACTCCTGCAATGTTGCTTCTCTGGTCCTTTGTTCCTCACTCTCCCCCATGTGGCCTTGGACTGGCTCTCTTAATGTCTTCCACTGATTACCTGATGGGCTGCAGGTGTGACCAGTGCCATGTGCCAAGTGGCTGCAGCACTTGTACAGGCAGATAGACTCCCTCTATCACCTCCCCCAATCTGAGCCTATGGACCCGTCCCCTGTGCCCCGATTGGCTGGCCTGTTTCCCCTGGTTTGCTACACACGCCCTCTTCCAGCTCCAGGCAGGGGCTGAGAGCGTCCACAAACCCGCATTCGAGAGGGCATCTGCATTTCCGTTGACTCTTCCCGACCTGTGCACAACAGCAAAATTAAAGTTTTGCAATTCCAAGAACCACTGTGCGACTTGTGCGTTAGTGTCTTTGGCATTTGCCTTCCATTTAAGTGGTGCATGGTCAGTTACCAGTGTGAACATTCTGCCAATGAGATAGTACCGCAGCTTGGTTAGGGCCCATTTAATCGCCAGGCGTTCTTTTTCCACTGTAGAATAATTCCTTTCATGTTTTTGCAATTTACGGCTAATATACTACACTGGGTGTTCCTCCCCCTCTCAGGCCTGGGATAGGACAGCTCCATGCCCTGTCCCCGAGGAGTTGGCATGAACAACAAACATGTCCCCAAAGTCTGGTGTATTCAGAACTGGCTCGGTGCATAAGGCCTTCTGAAGGGTGGTGAATGCCTCCTCCGCCTCGACACTCCAGAGGTGTGGGTGTTTCTTTTTTATCATCTCGTGTAGAGGGGCTGCAATGGTAGCAAAGTGAGGGATAAAACACTGATAATAGCCCACAAGGCCCAGGAATGTTTTCACTTGCTGCTTAGTTGCTCTCTTACGCCAGGTGGTTATGGCCTCCACTTTTCGGCGTTGGGGCCTTACACTGCCCCTCCCAATAGTGTAGCCGAGATATTCTGCCCAGATGACTCAAGGCCCAGATGACACGCTTTGAGATTGGCTGTCAGGCCAGCATGTCGTAGAGCTCCCAGGACTGTTCCCAGGTGGCCAAGGTGGGAGGTCCAGTCAGGGCTATGGATTATTATATCATCTAGGTAGGCGGCGGCATACTCACGATGAGGGCGGAGTATCTGGTCCATCATACGTTGGAACGTAGCTGGTGCTCCATGGACTCCAAAGGGCAGCACTTTGTAGTGATACAGGCCATCTGGAGTAGAAAAGGCAGTCTTTTCCTTGGCTTCCTTGGTGAGGGGAACCTGCCAGTATCCTTTGGTAAGATCAAGAGTAGAAACAAAATGGGCAGGGCCTAATCGATTAGCTCATCCACTCTAGGCATGGGGTAGGCATCAAACTTAGAGACTTCATTCAACTTTCTAAAATCATTGCAGATTCTATCAGTGCCGTCCAGCTTGGGAATCAAAACAATTGGGCTGGACCAGGCACTACGTGACTCTTCAATAACACCCATTTCCAACATCCTTCTCACCTCCTCTTTAATGGTTGCTCTCTTGGCCTCTGGGATATGGTAGAGCCGGAGCCTCACCTTCTTTCCTGGTTCGGTGATTATGTCATGTTGGATTACATTAGTTTGGCCAGGTTGGTTGGAGAAGACATTTTAAACTGACTGGTCAGTTCTACCAGGTCTTGGCGGTGGACAGGGGTCAGCTGAGAGCCTAAAGGTACCTGTGAAGAGTCAGAACCTGGGACTTCAACTGTTAGCGATGTCATCGGCAAACAATCAGAGGCATGCCATTTCTTAAAAAGGTTTATGTGGTAAATCTGGCAGGATTTTCTTCGGCCTAGTTGTCTCACCTTGTAGTTGACCCCACTTACTTTCTCTACCACCTCATAGGGCCCATGCCACTTTGCCAAGAACTTGCACTCTGCAGTTGTTATGAGGACAAGGACAAACTCACCAGGACGGAACTCCCGCACTTAAGCATTCCGGTTGTAGACCCGGGCCTGGGCTTGTTGGGCTTGCTGCATATGCTCCCGTACGAGTGGCCATATTTTAGCAATCCTCTCTTGCATCTGATCCACATACTCTATGACGGAGCAGTGGGGCGATGGTTGTTGCTCACAAGCCTCTTTAACCAGATCCAGCATGCCTCTGGGTCTCCGTCCATACAGCAATTCAAACGGCGAAAACCCAGTGGAAGCTTGGGGAACTTCTCATATGGAAAACAAGACAAAAGGAATTAGTTGGTCCCAATTTTTCCCATCCACATCAATAACTCTCCTAAGCATCTGTTGAGGGTCTTATTAAACGACTCTACAAGGACATCTGTCTGTGGGTGATACACTGACGTTCTTAATTTACTTGACTTTCAACAATCTGCACATCGCCTTCATTACCCGAGACATGAAGCAACTTCTCTGGTCCGTCAAGGCTTCCTCTGCAATGCCAACTTGACTGAAGAGGAGGAATAATTCTCAGGCGACAGCTTTAGCAGTATGTAATGGAACGGCCTCAGGGTACGAGTGGCATAATCCATGATGACTAGGATATACCGATGCCCCCTACTGTACTTTGGCAGTATATCCATGGCCACTTTCTGGAAGGGGGTGTCAATTATAGGTAAAGAGATCAAGGGGTTCCAACAGGGTACCTTTGGGGCAGTCTTCTGGCACTCCCTGCAGCTTCTGCAATAATCCTGGACCGCCCTTTTCACCCCTGGCCAGTAGAATCGACCCAAGATTCTGTCGTAGGTCTTCTCCACCCCTAAATGAGCTCCCAAAAGATGTGAGTAGGCAAGGTACAAAACTTTGGGAACATAGCATTTTGGGACTAGCAGCTGATCAACAACGAGTTCACCCCGCTTAACCACCAGAGGCCCTTTTTCACTGAAAAATGTGGAAAAACAAGTTGACTCACCCCCTCCACACGTTTCCCCTCAACGACCACTAGGTTTTGTCTGGCATGTTCCAAGTTGGCGTGATTCAATTTTCAAACAATACTCAATATCTGAATAAAGACAATTATTTGAATTTACTGTAATTACTTTTAAATGAAAAATGAAGTACAATTCAAGACCAATTTATTCCCAAACCAGTCTGAAAAGACAAATAGATACATTAAGATACACTACATCTGTAACTGATTGTTTACTTTATAGTGGGGAATTTTCTATGGTTGAGAAAATTCACCACTATAAAGTAACCAAACAGTTACTTTTAAATGCTTCTTGTTGAAGCAGATCAGAACAAAATAACAACACTATTATAGTAAGAACCAGTTCTTGTTTTTTTCTCTACATATAATATTTGGTTACATCGCTGTGTTTAAACATGGCAGGTGCCCTTTTTATTTATTTTTATACCCTCTGTCTATATTTTTAAACATAATTATTAACTTCTCCTTGTCATCCATACCTTTCCCTCCCTTTCTCCGTTGACTCCAGTTTGCTGCAGGTCAACGTAGCCTTTGTGTTGTGTCTAGACACTCTGGGGAACGGAGACTCTTTGTACATTCATGTGTCCAAACCTCCTAAAGAGGGAACTCCTAAGTATTTTCTACTTAAAGAGCTGGAGATGGTAAGAACCTCAAGGCTCGATACACCTCAGTCTGATCATTGAGTCGCTTAAATGACTCTCACTACAACCTTGGACAAAAACATGTTAAAACATGCTCTTATTTAGTAGCAGATATATACAGTGCCTTGCGAAAGTATTCGGCCCCCTTGAACTTTTCGACCTTTTGCCACATTTATATTAAAGATATAAAACTGTAATTTTTGTGAAGAATCAACAACAAGTGGGACACAATCATGAAGTGGAACGAAATTTATTGGATATTTCAAACTGTTTTAACAGATAAAAAAACTGAAAAATTGGGCGTGCAAAATTATTCAGCCCCCTTAAGTTAATACTTTGTAGCGCCACCTTTTGCTGCGATTACAGCTGTAAGTCTCTTGGGGTATGTCTATCAGTTTTGCACATCGAGAGACTGAAATTTTTGTCCATTCCTCCTTGCAAAACAGCTGGAGCTCAGTGAGGTTGGATGGAGAGCGTTTGTGAACAGCAGTTTTCAGTTCTTTCCACAGATTCTCGATTGGATTCAGGTCTGGACTTTGACTTGGCCATTCTAACACCTGGATATGTTTATTTGTGAACCATTCCATTGTAGATTTTGCTTTGTTTTGGATCATTGTCTTGTTGGAAGACAAATCTCCGTCCCAGTCTCAGGTCTTTTGCAGACTCCATCAGGTTTTCTTCCAGAATGGTCCTGTATTTGGCTCCATCCATCTTCCCATCAATTTTAACCATCTTCCCTGTCCCTGCTGAAGAAAAGCAGGCCCAAACCATGATGCTGCCACCACCATGTTTGACAGTGGGGATGGTGTGTTCAGGGTGATGAGCTGTGTTGCTTTTACGCCAAGCATAACGTTTTGCATTGTTGCCAAAAAGTTTGATTTTGGTTTCATCTGACCAGAGCACCTTCTTCCACATGTTTGGTGTGTCTCCCAGGTGGCTTGTGGCAAACTTTAAACGACACTTTTTATGGATATCTTTAAGAAATGGCTTTCTTCTTGCCACTCTTCCATAAAGGCCAGATTTGTGCAGTATACAACTGATTGTTGTCCTATGGACAGAGTGTCCCACCTCAGCTGTAGATCTCTGCAGTTCATCCAGAGTGATCATGGGCCTCTTGGCTGCATCTCTGATCAGTCTTCTCCTTGTATGAGCTGAAAGTTTAGAGGGACGGCCGGGTCTTCGTAGATTTGCAGTGGTCTGATACTCCTTCCATTTCAATATTATCGCTTGCACAGTGCTCCTTGGGATGTTTAAAGCTTGGGAAATTTTTTTGTATCCAAATCCGGCTTTAAACTTCTCCACAACAGTATCTCGGACCTGCCTGGTGTGTTCCTTGTTCTTCATGATGCTCTCTGCTCTTTAAACGGACCTCTGAGACTATCACAGAGCAGGTGCATTTATACGGAGACTTGATTACACACAGGTGGATTCTATTTTTCATCATTAGTCATTTAGGTCAACATTGGATCATTCAGAGATCCTCACTGAACTTCTGGAGAGAGTTTGCTGCACTGAAAGTAAAGGGGCTGAATAATTTTGCACGCCCAATTTTTCAGTTTTTTATCTGTTAAAAAAGTTTGAAATATCCAATAAATTTCATTCCACTTTATGATTGTGTCCCACTTGTTGTTGATTCTTCACAAAAAATTACAGTTTTATATCTTTATGTTTGAAGCCTGAAATGTGGCAAAAGGTCGAAAAGTTCAAGGGGGCCGAATACTTTCGCAAGGCACTGTAGGTCTGTATAAATAATCTCTTAACCTATATAGAAATGTAAATGGCCATGCAAACTCAGCACTACCCCCCTTTAACAGTGTAGATATTTCTGTAACACAACAGCAGTTTTACTTCTTTCTTGAGTCACATCATTTTTAGGTGGTGAACCAGAGTAGGCCTGCACGATAAATTATAAAATCGCGATCTCGATTCACCCTTGTTCACCATTTAATTTTTAAATGATTTCAAGTTCTTTCTTCTTTTTTTCTTCTTTTTCTCCCTCAATTAATTTATTGAAAGCATTTGACATTGAAATTGACATGTTTTAATTATGTAAAGACATGTTCAAGGCGATCAGATAGCGCCTGTATCAGGGCCATATTTAGTTCAATGCGTTATGTCACTATTTTTGGTAGCCTACTGTACTTAAATGGCCAGTATGTACTTTATTTTCTTTATTCATTGAAGCCTCTATGTTTACAGGCTTGTGGTGATGCGCAATGTGCAAACAAAAATCTATGTTTGGTACTGCCAATTTGTTTTGTTTTGTCATGGTTCGTGATTGCAATAAACATTACACTTTGTGAGAAAAGAATTGTGGCAGAGAATCATGATATCAATTCTAAGCTAAAAAAATCGTGATTCATATCTTTCCCTAAATCATGCAGGCCTAAACCACAGCACATGAGCTGCTTCACCCTAAATGAACTTGTGTGCTCTATCTTAAAGTTTTTTCTTAATGCATACCAACTGATGTGTACAGAGTTGTAATTGTTAGTTGATTAAAAGTAAAAAAACAAAAATCTGCTTTTACCGATGCCCTGGAGCCTACACCTAGTTTTTCCTGATACAAGCAGTTTTAATCAGTTTTGCTCTACTTTTCTTGTTAAACCCACAGCTCATATTATAGACTATGATTTAGGATTGTATTTCTCATTTCCTCTCAGGTGGCTGCAAGTCAGTTCCCAGAAGTCAAGTTCTCTATGGTCCACAAGAAAATCAACCTGGCCGACGACATGCTGGCTTGGGAGCACAAGCGCTTCGGGATCCGCCGGCTGCCGGCCTTCACGTTGTCCCATCTGCCCTCCCACCGCCTGGCTCAGCGCTCCAGCATCATGGACGTGCGGTCAGTGTCCCCCTCCTCTCGCCATGGAGCGGGAGAGCCCCCTGCTGGGTGGGTTCATTACTGCAAGTCTGTGAATCACAGAGAAAAGAGATTCCATTCTAGCTGCCAGTCATTTTTATTCATGTCACAGGTGTTGTTATAGACCCATTCCTTTGCACCTCTGCTATCAAGTCCCTTTATACACCTTCTATGAAAAGAGTGTTGTGAGGGCACGACCACTGCATATTCTACATCATTCACGACTGTATTTCTGCACTCCCGCCACATGTGGAATGAGCGTGTGAGGTTTTAGATTTGATGCTGTGTGAGTGTGGCAGAAACACCTTTTGTCCTCTCATTTCCACTCGTCACTCCTCCTTTATCTCATACTGCTCCTGTAACCATCCACGTCCCCGTCTCTCTGTCTGTTAGTAAACCATTTATCGGTTCTGTGTTACAATTTCCCACTTGACCTCACAGTTGATTTGATATTTGCTCCGTCTTCTTTTCTCAAACGTTCTGCATTCCAGCCCACCTGTGTGAAAATGGATGCTCTGTAAATGGTTTCTCCTCTCTCCCTTGCTGCACAGGGTTTCTGGTTTCTATCCTTACGTTTTTGCGTTTTTTTACCATTTCTAACTGTCTGCACACTTGTGTTCCTGTTTTACAGGCCTCATGTCTCAGCAGGAACACCAAGCTGGTAGCAGAGGAACTGGCAAGGGTCATTTACCTCACTGAAAAGGTCAGTGGTGGAGGAAGTACTGAATCTCAGTACTTAAGTAAAAGTACAAATAACCAGAGATATATTTACTTTCAGCAGGACTTGGCACCTGCCCACACTGCCAAAAGTACCAAAACCTGGTTCAATGACCATGGGATTACTCTGCTTGATTGGCCAGCAAACTTGCCTGACCTGAACCCCATAGAGAATCTATTGGGTATTGCCAAGAGAGACATGAGACTGAACAATGCAGAAGAGCTGAAGGCCGCTACTGAAGCATCCTGGTCTTCCATAACACCTCAGCAGTGCCACAGGCTGATAGCATCCATGCCACGCCGCATTGAGGCAGTATTTCATGCAAAAGGGGCCCAAACCAAGTACTGAGTACATATGCATGATTATACTTTTCAGAGGGCCGACATTTCTGTATTTAAAAACTTTTTTTTATTGATTTCATGTAATATTCTAATTTTCTGAGATTTTGAATTTGGGGTTTTCATGAGCTGTAAGCCATAAACATCAAAATTATAACAGGCTTGAAATATCTCGCTTTGCATGTAATGAGTCTATAAATTATATTAGTTTCACCTTTTAACCCTTGTGTTGACTTCGGGTCACGTTGGCCCGTTTTAAATTTTTGTTTTATATCAGAAAATATTGGACGTAGAAATAAGCGCTGAGAATGTGTAGAAGAAAAATTAAAAAATTTAAAACATTGGAAAAAGTAAAAACAAATTGTGAAAAAAGGCGTCACAAATTTCAGAAAAAAAAGTGTTTTTTTCAAGGTTGAAATGAGGATAACACAAGGGTTAAGTTGAATTACTGAAATAAATGAACTTTTGCACGATATTTTCACCTGTATATCCTGTCCTGTCCATCACAGACTCTAGTGGTTACTTTGTGTGTAGCTCAAACTGTACACCCGTGTAATGCAGTTTTTGTCTTGTTGCGTCAGCAGGTGCAGGACGAGCAGCTATCAGCAGTGGTGGACTGGCGCACAGCGCAGCCCAGAGCCGCTCAGCTGGTGGACAAAGACAGCAGCGTGGTGTCCACTCTGGAGTATCACCTCGGACACTACCTCAAGGATGTCAAGAGACACTACGTCAAAGCTGTCAAAATTTCCAACGGCGATAAGTATGGGTGTTACGATTCTCCAAATCCTCGATTTGATAACATTTTCGATTCTAAGGTCACCGTTCGATTCTCGATTTTTAATTATTTTTTTTAAAGAACAGGTTGCTATGCCATTTTTAGACTGGACTTTTATGCAATATAATATCTACGGTGGCCGTAAATATCTGACCTTTGTTCGCAATGTACCACTACATTGTCAAATTTAAAACATGTATGTAACAATAACTTATATCTATAACCTGCCATCTAGTTTCTCTTTTGTAACTGCAGTCTTCTTCACAGAAGATGACATTCAAGTTCACAACAAAACAAACAAAAAATGATAAAACAGCCATGTCCATAGTCTTCTCTGAAAAATGAAGTTTCTTAACAAACTATTTGAACATATACCACACAGATAATTATGTTGACAACGCGAACGTTGTCAACATAATTATCTGTGTGGTAACTCACTAGAAATCCAAAATACTTCCACACTGGCGACTTCAGTGAAAGAGGAGGGGGTTCAAGTTATGTCAATGGGTCTCCTGCATCTGCAGTTGCCATGCTATCTTTTGACTGGCTGTAGCTAAATTAGAGGAGGTTAACTGACAGCACTTCAACACTAGTGTTGATGAACTGACCCAAGAGCTGGTTAGTTAACCCGAGTAGTGACACTGAACCGGGAGAAAGAAACGACTCACTCCTGTTTTTTTACCTCATTCGTGCCAGCAGCGCATCCCATGAATGTATTAAGAAGATGTATTAAGATGTATGAAGATGTATTAAGAGAACATCCATGCCTTGAACAGGCTACACGTGTGTGTTTTTTCCGCTTGTCAATGTTGTCAAGCCGACCGGACGTGACATGGGGCCGTGGCAGCATCGACGATTTTATTTTATTATATAATAATATAATAAATAATAAGATCCCCATTAGCTGATGCAGAACATCAGCTACTCTTCCTGGGGTCCACACAAAACATAAAACATTACCACAGATAAGACATTTTCAGACAAAACAGCTATAAAAATAAGAAATTTTCAGGCAAAAACAGCCATATGATATAAAAATAAGAGCAGTAAAGCTAGTATTATTTTTCTTGCAAATATAAATATACATATTCCTCTTCAAGTACTCTATTAAATATCACAATAAATACATAAGCACAGAACATAGAAAAGTTAAATCTTACAACATCTTTGTTTACATATCAATATTCCTATACATAAACAAAGTACAAAATATGGTTACAGTCTTAGGGCTCTTAGATGTTGCTTTACTAGTTTTTTAAAGCTTGATTTATTGTGCGCTTTGGCAATCTCTGCTGGAAGTGAGTTCCATGCAACCATCCCTCGATACAATACTATACGTTGCATTGATTGTGTTCGGGCTCTAGGAACTTTGAAAAGACCTCTGGTGGCATGTCTGGTGAGGTATTTATGTGTGTTAGAGCTAAATGTAAGTTGACTGTACAAACAATTAGGAATTTTCAATTCATTAATGTTTCTAACAAAAGCCAGGAGCGATGCTGATAGTCTCTCCACAACTTCAACCAGGAGAGATTAACATGCATGTTATTTACATTAGACCTAAGTGGGCATTGAAGGGCAAGACGAGCTGCTCTGTTCTGAACCAGCTGTAGTTTTCCTAGATCTTTCTTTGCAGCACCTGACCGTATTATTGGGCAATAGTCTAGATGTGATAAAACTAGAGTCTGGAGGACTTGTTTGGTCAGGTGTGGTGTTAGAAAAGCAGAGCATCTTTTTATAACAGATATATTCCTCCCCATCTTTACAACAAGATAATCTATATGCCTTGTCCACAACAGTTTGCAATTTAAAATAACCCCAAGAAGCTTTGTTTCCTCTACTTGCTCAACCGTTACTCAGCTGAGGTCTAGAGCTCAACGAATGATTAGTACCAAATACAATGCTTTTAGTCTTTGACATGTTTAAGAATAATTTATTGTTAGTAACCCATTCTAGTGCTATCTGTAAATCTTTGTTGAGGGTTGCAGTTATTTCATCAATAGTAGGTGCATACATGTATATTGTTGTATCATCTGCATACATGGACACATGGGCTTTTTTAAAAGCAAGTGGAAGATCATTGATAAAAATAGAAAATAGTAAAGGGCCAAGCGAACTTCCTTGTGGAATTCCACACTAAATGTTTTGTATCAGAAAAGCTTCCATTAAAGAAAACTATTTGTGTTCTATAGGATAGATAATTTTCTATCCATGATAAAGCAGATGGAGCAAAACCATAACATACAAGTTTTTTCAATAATAATTTGTGACAAGGCAGCACTGAAGTCTAGCAGTACTGCTCCCACAATATTCCTCTGATCAATTTTTTTCAACCAATCATCCGTCATTTGTGTAAGTGCAGTGCATGTTGAGTGACCTACCCTATAAGCGTGCCGATACTCGCTTGTCAAATTGTTAACACGATTCCATTCCATTTTTTAATTCGAAATTCGAGATTGTGACTTAATTTTGGTCGTGACAATCGTGACACCCTTAGCGATAAGTACTTAGATACTAAGAAAAGGGTGGATGCTTCAATGCCCAAAATGTATTGTCTAAAAATTTCCAACGGCGATAAGTACTTTCTGTATGTTTCCATAAACAACAGATATCATGTGTATTGTACATTCATGTTTTGTCATGATGTCTAAGTAACAGCTTTGAACTCTGCTTGTCCTCAGGGATCCAGAGTTTGTATTCTACGACCAGCTTAAGCAGACTATGAATGCTTACAGGTACGCTGTAATGAGCTCCTCTTCTGAGATGCTTTAGTGCACTTCAAGCTGATTTACTGTAGCTTTGTAAAAGCTCACAGTTGTCTGTAAAGTCATGAGGCTATTATCTGGTTTCAATTAGTCCTCAGTTAACTGTATTTGAGACTTTCATCTTTTACTAGTATGGACCAAATCCAAACATTAAAACAGCCATTGCATAATGTTAAGAATGATTTTTGACTGTTTCTCTTTTAATAATCTCTCTACCTCTCAGAGTGAAGCCTGCTATTTTTGACTTGCTGCTGGCAGTCTGCATTGCAGCCTACTTAGGGATGATGTATCTTGCTATATAGGTAGGCCACTGTGTTCATGCAGTAGTCTGTGGCCTCTTTCAGACATGCACTACATTACATAAACGTGGTGTCAGTTTTAGATGTTTCAAGCTGCTACCGATGTTTTTACAGCAACAATTTGTTGTGATGAACCTACAGACAAATATCAGCTGAATAGTTTCAGTTTAATGTTTAGCTGTCTGGTCTGTAAATTCACTCTCACTGCTCTCATAACATTGCCTTCTTCCACAGTAGGCAGCTGTTTTCAGCAAAAATCTCTAGAAGGAAGAAAAAAAAATACTCTCCGCTACTTGCTCAGAACAGCAGACAGACACAGTTAGCAGAACATAGTGGAGCATTTAGCAGCTAAAGAGTCAGCTATTTCCCTGAGGAGTTGGTGGAGATCAAAACAGACTTAAATATTGGACTTACAGGCAGCCAGAAACACAACTCACGATAAATGATGATGTTGCTCCGTAACTGTTGGATGTGTAAACAAGCAACAAGTTTGCCATATCAACTTAAAAGGGGGTGGATTGATATGTGGAAATGTTTCTCCTGCTCCTAAGTTGCCAAAAAAATCTTACTGCAGAAGCAGCAATGTTAAACGTCCAGTGTGTAACGTGTTTAACTGTTAATTATCAAAATCTGTGTTGCCCGTTCACAAACTTGTCCTTTTTCATAAATATTTACCAACACCATCAATTCCAAGTATTCCTTTTGGCTTGAAATTTGACATTTGCGTTTGCATTAACTGGGGTAGACGCTCCATATTCATGCGCCATCTTGAAATACGTTTGCCGGTAAGGGACATACTGTTACGGGTTGAGAGATGGAGGACCCAAAAGCAAAGAAAAACGGCAGGCAGGAGATGGTGTGAGCTCGTAGGTTTTAATAAAACAATAACACGGCAGAACAGAGGCTGAAAAGCCCGAGGAGCAGGATGCAGAGGGGATACAAAAAAAAGACACGCAGGCTGACGGCACAGGAACACACATGAGGCAAAGGCAGGCAAAACAATCTGACACCCGACAAGGGGAACACGAGGGTTAAATACATGAGGTAATGAACTAATGAGGGACAGGTGACACAACAGGTGAAACACATCAGGGCGAGGCAGGACAATCAAAAAAGGCGGGAAAACAGAAAGTAAAACTAGACAAGATCGGACACAGACTATCAAAATAAAACAGGAACAAACCGACAGGAAACATGAAATGACCTAAACACAGAAACTTGACCAAGACTAAACACAAGGGAGAACAGAACACAGGGATTTGCCGAAACATACACAATTCACAAAAACGGATACAACGCGACAGGGAACAGAACTATACAGAATAAATATGAAAACACAGGAAACATACAGAAATAACTAAAGCAGGCAACAAACTTAGGCCTAAATAAAACAGGCAACATATATGTCCGAACCATAACACATACAGGATATACTGCTCGGCCTTTCGCGTTTTCGCTGTCACATGATAAACTCGCAGGTGCTGCTAATGCTGCTAATGGGTATCGTAGCCAAAATCCAAATTTCAAGAACAGGAGTCTTCTTCTTCGCCCAGAAAAAGAAAAAGGATATTGAAAAGAGCAAGAGACCGGCTTTTTGAAGCGTGAAGGCTACCGTAGCTGTAAAACGTACTTTGAACTGCGTGGCGCAAGAGAGTTGATTCTGATAGGCCTATATGATCTCAACGCTAGATGGGAGAAATTCCCACACATTGGACCTTTAAATAAACACAGAGGTATTCATTGCCTTCTTTAGAGCCCTGTAATACATGTATCACTATTGATCTTGAATGCCGATTGTATTTAAAAAACATCATCTCACCATTAGTATGCTTTCCTAGGTTTTCAGCTTTCTATCATACAGTGGGCTTGGATAAAATAAATGTCCTGCAAAACATACAGCGTGTGGAGAAGTAGGAATTAAATTAAGTAGCATTCTTGTGTGCTGAGGCACTTTCAGGCATTATTATTGTAAGGGAAGTTTATAAGGGTTTTCGGTAGATAGAAAAGGAGGGCAAGCATCCTTTGTGCTCACGATGGTCATTAATTAAGCGACGAGTTTGAAAATCCATCACTGATGCAGTGAAAAAGGCTGATGTCTGAAAAAGGCTTGTGAGTGTGCAGATGTTTTGTGGGTCTTGTCTGGATACATGAAATGGTCCGTAGAATCACCCAACCCAAGGCGAAGATCTACGGAGCCCCCCTGGTCCCACGTTGTCAAAAAAATAATTATAACTATCTCGTGGCCTCAAGGTAGTAAAGTGTCTGACACATGGACCCTTTGTTATTAAACTGGACCCTAGTGTAGTGCAATAGGCTACTTCACATTCTGTGCAATATTCTCTGTTTTAATATTCAGTGTGCAGTTCTACTTCTATTTATTTAGCCTACTAGTACTGTTCATCACAATTCTGTTAATACAGTAGGCTAATGTAAATCTTGTAGGCTGCATATTAGAGGGCTGCATTGGGATTGAGTCCCGCCGGGTCCCAACACAAATCTCACGGGAGCGGGCGGCTAAAAAAAACACTGCGGGATCGGGATGTAGCCTTGAATCCCCCCCACACCAGCAGAAACCATAGATATACATATATAGGCCTATATACTGACTGAGTATATACTGTATAGCCCATCTATGAGCAGACACCAGCGTGTCTGAGCCTCCCAGGACGGGGAGCTCCGAGCCAAGGCTCCGTGCACCGTCCGCCCGCTCCCTCATCCTCGGCTCCTTCCTCCCCCTCTCTCCCTTTCCTCTCTCCCTCATCCTCGGCTCCTTCCTCCCCCTCTCTCCCTTTCCTCTCTCCCTCATCCTCGGCTCCTTCCTCCCCCTCTCTCCCTTTCCTCTCTCCCTCATCCTCGGCTCCTTCCTCCCCGTCAGCAGCAAGCACCTGCCTTCTTTGCCTGCATCTTCTCCCTATTAACCTATAAAATGACGGGACGGGAGAAGACACAACATCAATGCATCTTTATTATTGTGCGGGCATAAATTCTCAGAGTTTTGCGGGTCCGGGCGGGAGTGGACGTACATATTGCGGGAGCGGGCGGGAGTGTAACACACATGTTGCGGGTCCGGGCGGTATGGTCAGAAATTCGCCGGGAGCGGGATGAAGAAAACAGTCCCACGCAGGGCTCTACTGCATATACATAGTCCTTTATAATTCTTCTTCATATTTTATAACCTATATTTATACTTTGTACATGTATATACTTGTAAAAAGCTGCTTCATTGTGCATTCTCCTTTTATAGCCTATAGGCCTACACTTATCTTGAGGCCACGAGATAGTTATAATTAATTTTTTTTTGACAAAGTGGGACCAGTGGGGCTCCGTAAAGATCCATTAAGGTGCACAACGCCATATTTCTTTTTCCGATCCCACCCATTTCCTCAAATCAAGAAACTTTAACCAGTAAGAACATAGAAGCTGGGCCGAGCTTCTGTCCTCGTGATGGTTTCAAACCAGCAGAATCTCTTCCTTTCATTGCCTTCATCCTGATACCACAAACTATGATGTCAGATCCTGTCCTGCTGCCAACTTAATCCATTTGGTCCCACAGACCAGAATAATCAGGAATCATTTTTCAATCTCCCTGTCTTCGTGAACACAGATGTCTTGTCATTCATTAAAAAAAGAATCCCTTGCGCGTTTTACTGTCGTGAGGGATGCAAAGCATCTGTCCACACCGCTGAGATCTAGATGAAATTAAGTGAGTTTCTGATGTTGCTGTTCCAGCGACCACTCCTCATTCCTCCTCTCGGTATACCGTACGAGTGATCGTTGTGCCAAACCGACGCCATGTGTTGTCTCAGGCAGCTACAGGGAGAAACTGACCACACAGAGCTTAGTCCAGAATTTCTTTTGTCGAGAGATGTGTTCACCCAACCTGATTGTTAAAGGACAGGTTCACATTTTCCAATCTGCTTAAATACAATACTCACATTCCCATAAAGACATTTATAGTCACTTAAATGGTTCTCTACATACTGACTGTTTAAAGAACCCCTCCTAAATCCACAGTCCTGGTTCTGTGCAAAAACCAATTTTTTTTTATTTTTGGTACGATATTCCCTCTTTGTGTCATTCTAAAAGACTGTAGCATCAGGCCAAACCCATTTTAGCTTCAGATGAACTGCACTTTGGCACAGAAAGGACTGTGGATTTTGTCTTCCATTCTCTTCGATCGCTTAGACTAAAAAATGTCAGAAAATAGTGCAAAATGCCCATTGCAGGTTGTCAGAGTCCTAGATGACATCAAGATGACATCAAATTGCATTTCCATAAAATTTACAATAATATAAAACAATGCAACAAATCACATTAAAAATGTTTGGTTGTTTGTGTTTGATGGCTTAAAGGATGAAGCGATTATCAAAATATTTGGTAATAATTTTCTTTTTTCTACCGACTTATGTCATAAAAAATGTATATGTATAATAATGTATTGTATGGTTTAATCTCCCCCTTTCTCCCTGTTGAATATACAACAATACAGAAATTTAAAGCAGATTCCACCTTGAAATTTTCCTTTTTGTGTAACTTTTTTCCTGTAGTCGAGGTTTGTTTTCTGTTGCTGTGTGACTTGATGTCTTATTTTTACTGCTCAAGTCTTCTTTTTGTAATCTAGAATAAAAAAGTCATGCTGGTGATGTTGACTTATCTTTAAGGCTCATGATAAAGAAAGGTCACATAGCAACAACAACAAAAATTCTAATCAGAGCACGTGTGTGTTAAGCGTATAAGAGTCCAACGCCAACACATCGTGACAAGATAAAACTCACCCTTTACTGCTTTTATCAGAAAATGGGCTGACTGCAGCAATGGGATTTGACTTGTTTCAAATGTTTTTATTTTGAAGCTTAATTTCAAAAATCAAGTTACAAAATTGTTATTACAGTGCTTATTTTTTATAGTATACAAACAAAGATAAGGAAGGGAAAGAAAGATAAATAAGTAAATAAAAACAAAAAACTAACAAACGAGAGGCCCTAATCCTCACCCGCAATAACCTACCCCGGACTGTGATCAGGATACTGCTTGTCCTGTAAGATAAGATTCTGTTATGGTTTTGGTATTTTGTCTTGTATTTTTGTTGCCTGGTTTAGTTATTTCTGTATGTTTCCTGTGTTTGTATATTTATTCTATATTTTTCTGTTATGTAGATTTTCTTCATGTTGTGTATTCCCCGGGTTATGTTACGTTTGTTCATTACCTCTTGTATTTAACCCCCGTATTCCCTTTGTCTCGTGTCAGATCATTTTGTGTCCTCGTGCTGCCAGTGTGTACTTCTCTGTGTTCCGTTCTGTGGATTTTCCAGGCCTCAGTTCTGCCTTTGCTTTTTCTTTATTAAAATCATTGAGCTCACACCATCTCCCGCCTGCCGTCTCTCTCTGCATTTGGGTCCACCTTCACTCACCATGTCACAAGATTCCAAAGGTTGCCAAATGTTCTCAAAGTCTTTAAGCTTGTCCCTAAGGATGAACTGGATCCTCCCGAGGTGGAGTGTGTCCATCATCTCTGTGAGCCATATCGTCAGTGTTGGTCCCTCTTTCTTTTTCCAGAATAATAGGATACGCTTCTTTGCAGTGAGAATTCCATATGCCAAGAAGCGCTGTTGTGCCAGTGTCAGTCTCTTTGCTTCATTGGATTTCCCCAAGATTACTAAAACTGGATCTGGGACAATTTTAATATTTAACACCTTAGACATGAAACTAAAGATATCACCCCAGTAATCTTGTTTTTTGCAACAAAGAACATAACTATAAAGTAAATTACCAACATGAGTGTCACATTTTTCACACAGAGGAGAGAGCTCAGGGAAGATCCTATGAAGTCTTTCTTTGGAATAATGTAGCCTATGTAGGATTTTAAACTGTATTAGACAATGATGTGTGTTTATGGAGCACTTGTGGATATATGCTAAACTCTCGTCCCATAGGTCATTTTGTATGTTCGTACCCAACTCCTTTTCCCAATCCGCTTTATCAGTGGCAGTATTTGGGCGGCTTATCTCTTATAAACTTATCATATAAACAGGATATATTGTGATCTGACCTCCCTAACTCAACTAGGCAGTCATCCAACTTATCTGGCCCTGCTTTCTCAAACTGAGGTAGATGTGTTCTAACATAATTTCTTACTTGAAAGAATCTGAATAAAGGGTGTTTTGGTAAACCATATTTTTGTTGTAGCTGATGAAAGAATGCAAATGATCCTTCCATATACAAATCACCTACATTACGAACACCGAGTTCTTTCCACATATCAAAGGCCGTGTCTAGACAAGAAGGAGGGAAGGAAGGGTTTGCTGCTTTTGGCAACCAGAGAGAGATCGCTCTGAGTTTTAAGTTCTTTGATATCTGTTTCCAACTCCTTATTGTGTTGTGTATTACCGGGTTGTGCTTGTAACATGTTCTGTTAAGAGGAATTGGAGATAAAATTACAGCACCGATTGAATATGGCAGACAGTCGTCTTGCTCAAGCTCCAGCCCGTTCGACAACAAAGCATCAAACACTGATGCAATGGAACGGATAGCCCAATAATAATTTATAAATTTATAAAATTTGGAAGTGCAAGTCCTCCATGTGATCTGGACTTACACAAACGTTCTTTTTTATTCTATGGGATTTACAATTCCAGACAAAAGGAAGAACTATTGAGTCAAACTTTTTAAAGTATGACTTTGAAAGGAGTATTGGTATGTTTTGGAGGAGGTAAAGTAGTTGTGGGAGAAACATCATCTTAATTGCATTCACCCTGCCCACTAGTGATAATGGAAGAGTCCTCCAGAACTGAATTCCATTTTTTAG
The DNA here is from genome assembly GCA_023566125.1 of Zingel zingel. Classification (NCBI taxonomy): domain Eukaryota; kingdom Metazoa; phylum Chordata; class Actinopteri; order Perciformes; family Percidae; genus Zingel; species Zingel zingel. The sequence continues at coordinate 20,998,806 of CM042322.1, read as the reverse complement.
TTTGTCTAAAATGGGAAGAAAGTTTTCTTTGAATATAGAGCTTAATTTTTTAGTAATGACGATTCCCAGATAGGTGAATTTTTCTGATGTTATCTTAAAAGGGAGTGACCTGAGCCAATTATAATCTTCTAGATATAAGGGCATCAGTTTGCTTTTACCCCAATTGATCCTATATCCAGTGAAGGTGTCGAATAGCTTAATAACTGCTAAAACATTTAACAGGGTAATTTTCGGTTGGGATATAAATAACAGAATATCATCAGCGTACAAGGTTATTTTGTTTGCCGTGCACTCTGTGTTATATCTGCCAGTAATTTCCTGTTTTTTCTGTGATTTACAGTAAAGTCCTGTTAAAAAACATTACGGGGAGTGCACTGTAAAAAGACATTAACAGGAATAAACTGTTAAAATAACATGAAAATAATGGTAACCATGCTGCCAGTAATTTCCTGTTTTTTCTGTGATTTACAGTAAGGTCCTGTTAAAAAACATTACGGGAAGTGCACTGTAAAAAGACATTAACAGGAATAAACTGTTAAAATAACATATAATGGTAACCCTGCTGCCAGTTATTTCCTGTTATTTAACAGGGAAATAATTAACAGTGATATCAGGATGGCATCTAATGGTCTCTACTAGTGGTTCCAAAGCCAAAGCAAACAATAAAGGGCTTAGCACACAACCTTGCCTTGTGTCTCTGTGGAGTCAGAACTGGGCCGAAAGCATTTGATTTGTGAGTATTCTAGCAGTGGGGCTGCTGTACAGTAATCAGATCCATGCAACAAACTTGTCACCCATCTGAAATTTTTCCAGGACAGCAAAGAGGTAGGGCCATTCTACTTGATCAAAAGCTTTCTCCGCATTGAGGCTTAACGGAACAAAATCCTTTGAAATTCTAGGCAAGTATATTATATTGAAAAGGTGTCTGAAGTTGAGAAAGGAGCTCCTTCCAGCGACAAAACCTGTTTGATTGGCGTGCAAAAGCTTATTTATTAGCAAACTAAGTTTTCGGGAAGAGTCTTAGCCAAAATCTTTTGATCCATATTTAAAAGAGAGATAGGTCTATAGGAGCCTACAATGTGATTTGACTTAATCAGACGTTTTTAAAGCTGTTAAGATTTTGGTCAAGCCAGCACTGCAGTTTTTGTGAGAGATATTAGTGTGTGTGTGTGTGTGTGTGTGTGTGTGTGTGTGTGTGTGTGTGTGTGTGTGTGTGTGTGTGTGTGTGTGTGTGTATGTATGTAAAACTAATACTGCAGTGTTTCCTTGACCCTTTCTCTGCCCTGGTCTTGCCTTGTTGTGGATGAACGGTGTTTATTTACCATTTTGTATTTTCCATGTTTTTCTGCATGACTTGTGACCCCCACGTTCCCATGGTAACAATGACAGGATTATTTTTATTTACCACTATGAGGGAAAGACTGTGTGGTACATATGAATTTTTAATTTATTGAAGCGGTTGGTTTTCATTTGTGCACTGAACTGAACTATTCTCTGGTCTGAACCTCATCCACAACACTTGATCTTTGCAATGAAAATGATCTCAGGTGTGATTAAAATAAATAAAGAAATCACAATGAGCAAGTCTCTTATTTACTGACACGTTTTATTTTATGGGAAAAAAATGAAACGAAAACATTGGCTGAATGGTATTAAAATAGTATTACAAAAGAACAAGTATGTGTCTTTATCAAGTGGTCAGATTTAAAAAGTGATCAAGTTGAGTTTGAAAGAAAAAAAAGGGTCAATTTGTATCCATTACAGTGCATCAATGGTCCAGAAAACAAATAATTAAAATCCATTTTAAATTTTAAAAGTTTTAGTTACTGATTCCTCCAAGAAAGTAAAGTAAAAATTCCCAAATTATCCCTTCCCTTTTCCAATTTTGATCTACTAATAAACAATAATAATAATAATAAATTACAGTGCAATTTATAAGAAATACCTGCAGGGCTTCTTCTGCCCGACGTTCTCTACTAGATCTCCTCTTCGCTCGTCACCAGCACCCACAAACACTTGCCTCATAATTTGGGTGGACATTTTGGCACAATCAAAGCACTCATGAAGATACTTTGTGTCATAAGGAAGGCGAACCCTGCAAGCTACAGTTCAGGCAGACAACTCACACGTCATATTTAGTACAAAACATATGACACAGCTTTTACTGCTCAGTTAGCACATTTTATCAAGCCTTTGCAAACTGGTCAGTAAAGCAGCAGTACAGACAGGGCTGCCTTACTGCAAACACTGCTTCACGTTTTTATCGTCACTCCCTAATCTGCTTTGAGCTGATCTTCGTCTATGCAAACTGAGAGTGATGAGGTCAGAGCCGAGACGTCAAACATCAAGTCTGTACATTTACAAAAACTGAGTTGTCTGACTGAACTGAGCTTAACACGCAACATGTTTCCAATATTTTGGATGTTTAAATAAGAATCAGCCACATCCATACAGGAAGTAAAAATATACAATTTCAGATTTCATTACATCTGGGTAGTAGTGAGGGGTGGACGACATGGATACAATTTCTTTCATATCATACGGACATACATGATGATTTCATAAACTTTCAGAAAAATCTGTTGAGTATTATCTAATGTACACCTGGTAGTTGCTGCAGCTGTTTTTTGGTAATCCATCAATGTAAATTCCTGAAAAGACAAAATACTTTAGATGCAAAATTATCAAATCCAATATTTCCATAAAACAGCTCATTGATTTAAAACATTGACACCACGGTGTAAACAGTACATCAAATTAATATTGTCTGATGGTGTATTTCACATTCATATCGCCTACCCCTAATACTAGTTATTCAGTCTCACATCACAGGACTATTTGTAGCGTGACACAGTTGGGAGAGAGATTGAAGGTGCACCTTTTTTGCACACAGTACCATACCAGACTTGAGGGATGAGTCACACCTAATCCAGATCACAGGTCTTTGTGGGTTCACTGCAAACTTCACATATGCCATCATATCACACAAATATCAGCAAACTATGGATCATCTAGTCTCACAGTTGAATAGTCAAGACCGCAGAGGTCACTTCCTGCCAGAACACCATGCTACAGGACGTCTGATATATTACACACAGCAAAATGTTTGATGAACTGTTAGTTTTACAGATGTATAATGATCAGAATACAGTAAAATGAGTGTGAGCCAGCATTTAGATTAAAAGGAAGATATCTGATATTAATCCAGATGTTTGTAATGTAGATGAACATAACAACTCTCCCAGAAAATATCTGATCTAAGCAGACGATCACCGACTCATACACAAGCAGAAGAAGACAACTAAACTGGGATTCCAGCAGTGCTCTCAGAGGAAGCAAAAAAAACAGCAGCAATTCAAAAACAAATCAACAATGATAACCTTAACTACAGCAATAATAGTGATAGTTTAATTTAAAATTAAAAGTAGTTTGAACTCCCCCCACATGTGCTGATGTGGGGATTGTGGAAGACAAACAGATGAACTAAAACAGAACGACATCTGCGGCCTGCTCCGGCAGCACAAGCATGCTGTTCATCGAAACAAGAGCTTGAATTTGATCGAGAAGGTAGGAAAAATAGAAATATACCTTATTTACTCGGGTGCAGCAGCTGTTTCCACTAACAGTAAACCAGTGGGATCCAGGAAAACCTTTCCACTGTAGTTTAATTTAACGTGTTCGAATTACAGGTGACATAAAAAATCTTTCCATATGTGGGATTTCTGGGACATAATAGACTTTAATTTGATCTCTTAATGTGTGTCTGAAATAAATTTCAATGCCACATAAAGGTTTATCACACTCTGGTTTGTCAGCCAATTTATGCGTGTTCAGTGGTCACTGTTGCTTCAAAGAAAGATCACTTTTAGGATGGTTATTTTAGACATTAATGAAGACATTATGATTACATAGCCAGAGAAATTTTTTCTTCATTGTTTGTAAGACAATTTCATAGTATATTTCCAAAATCATTCAATGTCATGCATTCCTGAATACCATAATGTGTGCATACATAATGTTTTTTTTTAAATTGTATTTCAATCATACTGATCTTTATCTTGACACAAGTTCTGGGATATTGTTAAAATTATCTGTGAACCCGATAGCCGTCATCACCACCCACGAAACTGGTTATAAGTGTTAATTAAACATATTGTTTAAACAAATTAAATGATGAGGATGATACTGAAACCCAGTCAATCAATTCTAGCTATTTGCTGTCATTAAACCAGCAACCAGCTTGTATGCCCTCATGTCAGTGCAGCAACAGATGCTTTGCAACACATACAAAAAAAAGAAGCTATTTCCATACAATTAAATATTTCCAATGCCTGTTGATCATCAGTGCAAGAGATAAAATGTAAAAAGAAATCAAACAGAGGCGAAATGTTGTGAAGGATTTTGAGTTTAAAAGATTCGGCTACATCCATCCTGGAATGTCTAACACACGCACTTACCTACACACACACACCAACGTGGCTTTTCAATTCAAACTAATGGACGCCAGAAGCTGTGTGGTCGCCACCACTGACTTGTGCAGTGATATGGAAATCAATACATGTGGTGAAACGGCTCTCCTGCATCACTGCAGCCGTGAAAAATGATACTGAGAACAACACAATGTTTCCCATTTGAATCATGATTTTTTTTAGCCTTTTCTCTTCATGTCTGACATCAGAGAAGTTGGACGGAGGTTAAAGGAGGAAATTAATTCATTATTTCACTGACTGACAAACACAGCTCACCCCTATTAGAATTAGCTGCTTGTTTACCAGGTTGCTAATGGTTACTGTCGGTCTAAATGTCTACAGACTGCAGTCTGGGTGCTGTGGCGCTGTTCAGTGTGACAGTGATTATTATGACACCCTGTCCGACTGTACGTAACAATCACAGCCCAACTCTTACTCAGTCCAAATCTTACTCAAACTGTTTTTTTCTTTCTACTGAATCTATCAAATGTAAAGTTAGCAACAATAATAATAAAGTCACCTGAAATAACATTCACATTGCTCTAATAAAAACAAAACGACAGCAATGAAATGAAATGTTGTAAAACAAACAAAAAAAAAAAAAAAAAAAAAAAAAAAAAAGAGTAAAAACTTGCTATTTTCCTTCCTTTTTTCTTTTTGTGATCCTCTTCCCTTCAGCCATGCTTTTTGAGCGTGAGCCGTCCAAGGAGGGCATCTTGTCTTGCTTGTAGTTGTAGCCTAGTGCCAAGTGGTGGCGACGGAGAGCCTGTTATAGATGCTTCTTTTTGTTGATTCCATTCTGCAGGTGCTTTCTACAACAGAGAGACAACAGAGAGAGTCAGTGTAATGAGAGAAAAGGACAGGACGGGGATGGAGAGAATAAGCTCGTCAGAAGAGGCGATCAGCAGATGTGAGGCATTAGCAGGCAGAGAGGATATCAGCAGTGGTCAAGGCCAGGCAGATAAGGAGTGCCACATAATCACATCTCCATACGGTCTCAGGCTCTTTGATCCTATCTACCTGTGAGGGCTGCTAGTTACACAAGCTCAGTGGGAGACCTGCTCTCTCTGCATCTACACCTGAACTTCAGGAGCAAGCAGTGGTGTAGTCTATGTGATACGCAGGTATAAGCAGTATACCCACTAAGAAAGCTCCAGGATTTCCATATACCCACTTAAAAATGCCCAATGACACGCAACAACATACTTTCCATTATATTTTTGATATATTTTGAATTGTCATCGTCATTGTTTTTCTTTTTCACATAGGCTAAAAAAAGGTATTTCCACTGTAAATTGGAATCACCCATTAAGAGCGTGCATCAAACCCGGTCCGGGTTTGAGTCCGACCTGTGGCCCTTTGCTGCGTGTCATCCCCCATCTCTCTCCCACCTTTCTTGTCTATCCACTGTCACTATCTAATAAAGGGAAATGCCCGAAAAATAATCTTAAAAAATAAAAAATTGGTGCAGAAAAGTGTATCAGAATACAGGAAATTAAGTCGTTGATGCTCCAAACTTCACTGGGGGAGGACACCCCCCCCCCCACTATGATATGCCCCCCCCCCCCCCCCCCCCCCCAAAAGGCAGATTCTGGCCAATATATAGTACAGTATACCCACTACAATACATTAGACTACACCACTGGGAGCAAGTGTCTACTTGAGTTATCAAATCTTTGGATTGTACCACCACATCAGTTTAGAGACAGTGTCAGTTTTTTTCTGTGAATATTCCAAACTAATAGAAAAGTGATAGAGATGTCGCCAGTTTCACAGTCTTCAGAGTTCCAGTGGTCAAAGGCTACCATGATAATCAGCAGCAGATGATAGAGGTGCACATGACAACAATAAGGCAACTCCTTAGATAAAGAGATGAATCCATAAGTTCAGATAAAAAGGCACAACTTTGTTTTTAGTCAAGTTAGCATTTTCTTGTTTTAAGCTCAATATTGCAAAGCGGTGAGTACTTTTTTCCACATTAGAAGAGACCCCCATTATGTAACACATACATTAAACTATGTGTAAATCTCATAAAAATCCCTGTATCATTCTAGACAATCTACTTAAACCTTTTATATAGGCATAGTAATTATTACAATAACTGCTAAGATGGGTATAGTAAGGACACTTGATTGGCTACAAAACTGCCAAAACTGACTTTGAAAAGTGGGAGCCAGAGCCTTCAGCTACCAGGCTCCTCTCCTGTGGAACCAGCTCCCAGTCTGGGTTCAGGGGGCAGACACTGTCACCACATTTAAGAATAAACTGAAAACCCTCCTCTTTGATAAAGCATATTTAGGGAGTGAGGAGATCCGGAAATGCTTGTTACTAACCTAGCTCTGGGGAGTTTATTCCCCGGAGTCCTTATGTTTCTTTTTCCCAGCATATTTCCTTGGATTAGGATGGCACCAAGATCTTGGTTGCAGCTGTCTCCATGGTCCTGCTTCACTACACCCTGCTACGTCCAGCCATGGCCTGCTGTGCCACGCTACATACTGTAATGCCCTGCAGTGCCCTGCTATGACATGAACTACTACGACTACCATTTTCTAGTCACTGTTGCATTATCTTTATTGTGACTATTATTGCCACTGTTCATCACATCCCCAAACCGCACCGTCAGACACTGCCTACCAAGAGCCTGGGTCTGGCCGAGGTTTCTTCCAAAGAGGTTTCTGTCGCACGCTATGCTTGCTCTTGGGGGAATTACTAGAATTTTTGGGACTTTATAAATTATAGAGTGTGGTCTAGACCTACTCTATCTGTAAAGTGTCTCGAGATAACTCTTGTTATGATTTGATACTATAAATAAAATTGAATTGAATTGAATTGAATTAAAGTTCCCTGTCTTGTGGCATTAGGTCAACCATTGGCATTAGACAGGGTTTCTGCAGGTTTCAACAAGTCAAATCTAAGACTTTTATGACCTTTATGAATTAAATTTAAGACCTATATCATGACATTAAAGTACAACGAAATGCAGAGTCACAAAAGTACTTGCAAAGTAAACAAAATCATTCAAATTACATAAAAGCGACAATCTGTACATATACAGCGAATTATATGTGGACTATCAAAAGAAAGAACTACAACACCATGGAATAATAAAAAAACATTTCAATGAGCATTAGAGGCGTTACATGGACGTAGGGAAACTAAGACCTGTTTAAAATACAATACTTTAGAGAATTTAGGACTTTTAAAGGCCTAAAACTTTTTAAGACCCCTGATTAGAACCACCTACACTAGTGTAAAACTACACTGCAACCATCGTACTGTTTTCTGTAGTTCACTTCTCCATAATGACCTGTCTTACAACTAATGACTTATTGATGTGGAAATTCTTCAAATAGCACGTTGTAGCTACTGCTGGTTTGGCTTCAAACTCAACATTTACGCTGCGCTGAAGTCTCGAGCGACACGCAGTCTGTTAGTGTTAGCTCACCCCTGGGCAGAGTTGTGATGTCCAGCATCATCATCATCGTGGTTTTCTGCCTGAGATTCCCCGAGCTGGACAGCTGCCGCGTTATCGCCTTCCTCGTCCTCGTACTCCCTGACGTCGTTCACCTCCTTCACTTTTAGCACCTTCACTACGAAAACAACAATGAACTACACACAGAACACGGGAGAAACAGGATACACGACAGAGGTCAGATTGTGTCATCATTGTGGCAGTTTAAGACAAAAACAAACATTGACCATAAATGCTTTTTGGGTTTGAATTAACCTCACCAAGAACCAGTAGATGTTCATGAGCAGCAGTGCCAGGAGAAGAGTGTTGAAGAAGAAGTAGAAGGGGATGTTGGGGACAGACTGGAGGCTGGACACACATGTGGCGTACAGCACTTTGAGAGGGAACCAGTAGAGACGGAACCAGAACCTGAGAGAACACAATAGAAATGAATGTCTATTCATCTGCAGATCAAGTGTGTGTGTGTGTGTATGTGTGTGTGTGTGTGCTGAACCTCACCAGGTGATGCTAAAGCTGACGGAGCCCATGTTGGACAGCATGTCGTTAAGCAGGTGATAGCCTTCTCCTCTAGACTTCAGGTAGACGTTGAGCTTGGTGAACTCCAGCTGGATGTCATTGATGTCGTGGAGGAACAACACCAGAATCCCTACGTTGTGGTATCTGAGGGCCAGGGAACACACGTTACAGTATGTGTATATATTTCTTACCATTTCAACCATTTCTTATTTCTAATACAAGTCAATTACAAGCAGGCACCTGCCAATGTAAATGTTTGGATGGTCCTACCAGAAATATTTACAATAAACCAACAAAGTCACTTTCTTTTTATCTATATTTGATCTATTTTGCCTGCCATTTGGGAGCTGAAAGCATATTAATGGACTACAATGACCAAAGTTGAATTCATCACACATATGACATGAATCTATGCTGACCATGTGGTAATATAACATAAACTGAATGGTACTGTAGGACACTTTATGCTAATAGAAAAACTAAAAGAGTCAACAATAGATCTTTTAAGACTTAACAAAAGGTACCTAAAGGCGTAGGAAAAACTAATGAGTGCCAGCGTGATGATGTGGTGCACCACCATGACAGCTGAGTCCTTCCTCCACGCGTCCATGTAGACCGTAGCATAGATGGAGTGGCCGTAGAAGCTACCCTGGATCAGGTAGGCTATGGCGATGTCTGTAGGCACCGACATACCACTCTTCCAGTCTGGAGGAAAAGTGAGGAGAGGTCACAAGCTGAGACGCACTGAGAGCACATTGAGGATGTCAGCTTTTACTTTAAAACCAACCTAATTCAGATGCAGATTAGAAATTAAACATTTTATAAAATTAATGTAGAGCGTTATGCAGCCTTTGGCAGAGAGGTGTGCACTCTGTGAGCTTTCTCGTATGTATTGTAATTGCACTCAATTGTTCCTAGTTGAGTGTCTGACCTTTGGCTCACACAGTAAAACAGAAGGTGGTGATTGTATCACAACTATCAGTTGAAAACAGGTGATGCCAACAGAAGTATTTACTGCAGACTCACTACTACTCACTACTGCAAGAAAATGGAGGAGGCAAGGTCTTTTAGCAAGTGTGTAGACGACAAGACTCATTGTCTCACAAAACTCTCAAACATTGTGGATACATTTCTAACACATTTTAGATTACAGATGACTGTGGAGGCTGAAGAAATGTAAATATTTAAATGGTTAATCATATTATCATTAATGTGAATTCATTTGCATTACACTGATCCAATAAATAAAATCATTAAATGTTAAATGTGCTAATTATTCTATTTCAGTATTCTGTGTTTTAGTGATGAGTTAACCCACAGAAAAGTAATAGAAAATTCATCTTGTGTAGATGATAAATATGTTGTAGATACAGCAGGATCATTGTTTTATACACACATACACTGTACACCCATTTGTATTCCCAATATGTCCAGATACTGAGCTATATGCAGTGACTTCTGGGAAGGATACCAGATGTGGAGGAGGCTGGAGGGATCAGGTTTAACCTCGGGGGAATTAAAGGGGGTTTCTAAAGTAACGGAAACTTTCTCCTCCGATGTTTGAGTAAGGTATATCTCTGGTGGGATGGGGTTATGTTTGGGCCGTGTGCAATGTTTATTGATTGGACCTTCCCTCATTACATCTCCGGCTGGCAGCTATCAGAGGTGATGCAGCTATTGAAGATGAACCTGTCAACCAGTCTTTGCTAACTCCACTCAGAGCGATTGAGCCCTGACACTTCCGTGTCTGATGGAGGAGGCAGAGAGACTATAAAAGACATTGCTGGATTTTAAGTGGAAGCCACCTTACACATCTATCCTACATTAGCAGTGATAGTCATCCATTACGTGCTATTATGGAGATAAGTGTACTTGATAGAAATGTATTCTATCATAAAACGTTGCTCTATTTAGGATTGTTGGTATATCATTTCTGTCCTTTTGGTTACTATAAAAAGAAGTTTGGATTTTTTTTTATGAATAACACAGAATCACTGATGATTAGATAATAAGTGATTCAATTCAAGGCTCAGAATATGCATGAATATCCACTAGGCACTGCTAAAATACCTCTCTATTTGAATACTCAAAGTGACATTTAACCCCCACAGAGTCTCTACAGGATTAAGACGTGCTGCTTGCTGTTTCATTAGATTAAAATGACTTCCGCTCCTTGAGAGGTTAGGTAGGAACATTACATTACATTACGTGTCATTTAGCTGACGCTTTTACCCAAAGCAACTTCCAATGAGATAATGGCTCAGCTACAGTACTATTAAAGCTCCATTGTGTAATTTTTTGAGTTGATTCTTGGCAAAAACCCTTTTGTTCTTTCACACATATGTGCTCATTCATGTGTAATTACTTCCACCAACTACTCAAAGTATTCTCGTACGCGTAGAATCTGCCATTCAGAATCATTCAGAATACATACGAGCGAGTCGCTCGAATGACGGCCGCCATGTTGCGCCTCCATCTTTATAATACATTAGCCAAAGAGGGACATACCTCCTGCCTTTCGCGCTTTTAAACTCAATGGCACCGTGACAAATGCCAGGGAGAGGGAGAAGATAACGGAGTCGCCAAGGAAGTTAAAAAGAGAATTAAAACGACAACGCGACTTATTGGAGTGGCTTTTCCAAGATGGAAAGAGCTCATAAGGAGCAAGGATTTTAAAAAGGGACGAAGTTTCCTGCTTTCTTCTGAAAAGGTAATTCTGCCTATTTGTGTAAATTCAAAGTTGTATAGTTGCTTGACTAACTATAGCATGGTTGTGCATAACGCTAGAACGACATCTAGGATACTTTTCCTTTTACCTTGTAACATAAACGTAATCATATGTGTCGTGATTTCCATGGCAGACAACTCACGTCATGTGCAGTTCTAACACAGACTAGCTACAGCTAGAACAGCTGCATGTAAATGATGGGGATACTAAGAGCTCATTTTGGTTTCATTGACATGATTGTTCATAGTGCTCAGAGAAATATATTAAAAACACAAACTTCCGTTGCTTCTCTCCTAGGCTGTAAGCATTGCCTTACAATCTCGTACAATATACAGAATAAGGATAGCACTGATACTTTACTAACATTAGCTTGCCTATGTTTGGGAACCTGATAGCTGATGTTAGCAATGAAATGGTACCAAAATAATGTGAAACTATTATTACACTGGAAGGAACACTCATGAACGAAGTCGTACTTCTTGGAATAATACGGCCACCGTAGGAGTTAAAAAGTGCTCGGGGCTAGAAAGTAATATTCAGTTGGTTGTCATATACAATTTCACCGCTAGATGGGAGAAATTCTTACACAATGGGCTTTAAATATGCTTTTTCTGAGGTCAATTTTGATCTAGTATGTACTGGCTTCAAAACTTCAAAAGGAATTAAAGTAAATTCAGTAATCTAATTTCAATTCAACATATTGAATACTGACAGATTATTTAAACCATTAAAGGCTCTTTTCTTTTAACGTGATCAGGAGCAGAGTCAATCAATTAACAGATCACTAAGAGGACTAGTGCACAAACTGCTAAATAAATGACCTGTATATGACGTTACGTGTTCACACTGTTGTGTATCTTACTGTAGAAGACAGAGGGTGGGTCATGGAAAAAGGAGTAGGAGGTGAAGAAGAGCAGGTAGGTGCTGTATGACCAGGACATGGTGTAGAAGGCCAGCTTCCACACGCTCTCTGGCATCTTGGCAGCATCTTTGGGCAGCAGCCTGCACCACTGTGCTAGAGGCTGCAGGGACAGAGCAGAAAGAAGAACCACAGTCAGACAGAGGAGAGGAGGTGTGAGGAAGTCACGCTCAGAATTAATTTAGCTGCTTCTTTAAGCATGCGGCTGGGTGAGCTGCTGGGAGGTCCTTTAGACACTGATTAATTTAGATGGTGTTCTTTTACGGAATTGTAAAATTCAATACAATGGCTCTTAATTCAATGTGTGGTGAAGCAAAGAATTCACCACATGGGTTCTTTAAAGTCTTTTAATGCACTAGTGTCTTCTGAGCTGAAATCATTTGTCTTCGTTTTTTTATTGCAAAGAACCGTTTATGTTGTTCCATGATGTAAAGGCTGATAAATTAAATATTTTGGCCAGTTGGCACACAGATGTTTTTAGGGATTGCAACAACCTGAACTCTGGCTGCAGAAAACAAATGGGCCTAAAAGGAAGCTTGAATGAAGACATTAAGAGGGTAGTGTACACTGTGTCTTTATAATAAACATTTGAACTACCACACATGCATCACGTGAAATACTGTGCTATGGTGCACAAAGTTCAAACCAATGGTAGATTTTTGCAGGAAAGATTAACTAAAGTCAACATCCTCTAGTTTATATGGTGGTTTATATTGAGAAATTGATAGTGTAAGATGACACTAATGAGATGTAAGATGAATATTGGCCTGTTGCCAGCACTACTGACAGGGTCAGGATGTTGTTTAGATGCCAGATTACAGATACAGCAGATGCCATTTTTAGGCAGAAACACATGCTCTCTTTCTGACACACACACACACACACGTACACCTTCATCAGTAAGCAACACTTCATACATTCATACAACGATGTGACCGCCCACAGAAACGTGTCTTTCACAAGTCTGCTTATGGTTTGCTGTGTAAGCAGTAGTGGACGTGGGAAAGAAGGCTTCCTCCATCCACCCCCCCGTAATCTTGCTGCCTCCTCACTCTGACTCCCCCCCCCCCCCCCTTTTTCTCTCTCTCCCTCTTCTCTCTCTCCAATGAAATTGTGTAACAGGAGGCAGAAAAGTGAAAGTGGCCGGTGTCAGTGCTACAGTACATCTCAGTCAGTTGTTACCAAGCAGCTAGTCTACAGGATATGATACGACAGGGCTCAGTAACCGACCACATTACATATTAATAGAGGGAGTCGCAAGTTCTCAGAAAGTCACATTCACAGGGATTCAGGAACTGTATATGTATGATACTTTGCCTGTCTGTGTGACAAAAAGCACAACGCCTTTAGAGTCGTTTATCTCTTGTTTATCATCTTACTCATTTCTCTTCATTCTTTTCCTCTTTTTTCCCCCCTTTCTCTTTGCCTTCATTCTTATGTTTCTGACTCTTCTGCTGATTTCTGGGTTTGATGGAATCCCTGTGTCACACGCAAGAGAGTCAAAACAAGACAAGGGAAGGAAGCTGACAGGGCAACACTGATGGTGAGATAAATTCTAACGGCAACGCTTTGTGGCCCTCAAGTCGTATCACATGAAGAAGAAGATGATGATAGGCAGAGGCAGGAGGCACATGATCCCACCAGGGGCAGCTGATTGGTTGAGACGGTGGTGACATGTGGAGTGTGTTTAGTGAGTCATGACCGGAGCTCAGGACACTCACCACATTCTTTTGAGTTTCTCAGTACATCTGTATCACTCCCTCTCTATCAGCCCTCCCATCCGCTGTCTCATCCCCTCCTTCCCCTTTATTTCTCGCTCTTCTTTCGTTTCTCTCTCTCCAACCCGTCCCCCCCCCCCCCCCGGCCTGCAACATTTATTTATAGAAACCAGCTGTCAACACACAGCATACCCCGCCAGTCTTCCAACACATCACCCCCTCCGATACACAAAAACATAGTCTTATGCACACTCACGCAGGCTGTAGCACACTTGTGGCTGATACAGGTTACTGCATACACCAGCCAATGCCTCTGCAGCTCATACCTTACTTGTTAATCACTAGTACTGCCGTCTCACTGCTGCTCGTACTTCTCCATATATACATCTCCTATTTGCATCTATAACACCACTGGTCTAGCTTTCATGCCCTTTCCTCTGTCGTCGTTTGTAGCTACGTTTACACTGCAACTAAACTCATGCGACAAGTAGTGACACAGTTTTCTTTGGAAAGGGTGTCAGCTGCATTTTACAACCAAAGTGGTATTTTTTGTGTTACTTTTGCACCTGAGATGTGTGCACACTTGGTCCCTCTTATATAACTTTATATGACAATATAAGAATAACTGTCACAATAACTTTGCAAAGTTGCCAGAGCCTTCCACACAGTAACATAAACCGCTCTTTTGGTGTCTGATGAGCTTTCAAACTCATGGATCTGATACTCAAACTGGACTCCCTGGATCACATTTCCTCTTCTAATCTGTACCTGTCACAACACTCCTTCACCAAAGCAGCCCCATGCATTTTTTAATGCAGTGCTCTGTCTGGATTATCACCCAGCATGATTATAGAGCAAGAAATTCCTGATTACACCCAGTTTCAAAGTTTAAACTACTTGCAACACCTGTTTTAAGAGTAAGTAAACCCCAAACCTAAATTTGTACGAAATTTCCTATTTGCAGCGGCATGACCCGGCACCAGCTGATAGCAGATTTGTCTTCAGGGTTCAGTTACTGGTATTTGTTAGGGAAATGTGATCTTTTTACTTCCTGACTAATTTTGGACCCGGCCTTTAAGTGACCAAAATCACACAGCAGGGACATAATCTTTGTTTGAAATGCAGATTCTGAGAGATTATATAACAGCCTGCCAATGGCTGCATTATTGTCTCTCTGTGCCAGCCAGCCCACCGTCACACTGGGTCCTATCCACCCACTCTATCCACCTTTAGTTATCTATGCCAGCATACAAAGTTGGGGTTTAGTGGGTCAAGGACACTGAGATAATCCACTCGTCCTCTGTCGGATAAATGACAGGGCCTTGAATTACTCAGTTGGGACCTGCGACCATTTAACAGTATGGTAGCTCACGGCACGGCATGGCTCCTCTGTTTCTCTGCAGCTGCACCCCATTGCCCTCCCGTTCACCCTCCTCTCTAAAAAGCCCCCTCCCCTGTGCCCTTCCTCGAAGTAAGTGATGAGAGAGGAGAGAGGGTGAATGCACTCCAATGGCCTGTTGCGTAAGAACATAAACTGGGCCACTGAGTCAGGATACTGGCTCGTGTGGATCTGTTCAATAAGGCCCTCTCTCTCACCCTCTTTCATTCCTTCGATCTCTCTCGTTGATCTGACGTCACTTTGTCAGTCTCAGTGGCCCTTTTAAACCCAATTCTGTCACGGATTCCCTCTGTTCTCTTTACATCTATTTCTAGACTGGGGACTAATGGGATTTTCAGAAGCTAATCCAATGGATGGCCCGAGTTTTAGACTATATTTACATATGCAAGCAAATATAGCCTATTTATCTGTGATTAACAACACTATTTGGGGTATCTTCTAGACTTTTCTGGTGCTCTTTGTAGGTTTGAATCGATTGTTTTTATCTTCTTCATTGCACATTTATTATATAACCTGTATATAATCAGAATATCTGCTTCTATAAAGATAAAATGATCTCACCCACCCCCACATCCCCCCGTTGTTCTTAAAAACGTAATGAGCGGACAGCTGTCATTAGGAATAAAGCTCTTGCCCAGATGGAGGCAGAAGCATCCAGAGTTTTTCCTTCACTGAATTTCTATTTTGTTGGTTTTACATGTAACAAGAATTACATGGTAAAATGTGTGTCAATGATCTGTTGGAGGTTTTAGGTTCAAAATGTAATAAAGCACATGTTGCTACAATATTTAATTTGTATTTACCAACAAATGGTACTAGAATCTTTCAAATCCAACTGTGGATTGATTTTTAGTAGCCTGACAATCAGAGTAACCTGCCGTTTTGTTTCACTTCATTCATTCTGACGTTGTGTCCATGTTAACCGATATCTTGTTGGAAGGAGGGTTATTTTGTTTTATTGTACCCTAACCAATCCGTAGCGAGTAATGTATCCATCCTACTGTCAGTTGACAGTGAGGCTGTTGTAGTGTTTGCTAAGAGCAGTTCAAGTTATCCACATTGATCATCTAATCATGTTGGTTTAAACATTGTTTCTGTGTGTAGACTTAAAACAACTTGTACAGCAGCACTGTCTCATCCACCCATTCCCCTATTTTTCTGTTAGTATTTTTCATGGATGTAGCTACGAAGGAAAATGTCCCCATTCTTGATCCCACCTACTTAGGTCTGATTAGTCAAATGTTTCTCAGACTGGCGGAAACAGCCATAAATGGGCACAACACCTATTGAATTGCTGAACATGAGTCAGAGGTCTGGAACTAGGCTTCATTAGCAGTCATCACCATCAGTGGCCCTCAAGTAGTTAGTTCACTAGTGGAAGGCTTTTAATGTGAAGCAGCGACATGGAAGTCTTGGCATTATCAACAGCTTAACACAGCAACAGGCTTCATCACAGTGAGGCTGCTATCTGTATGATAAAAGTAACGATAATGTGGAAGTGAAGTCACAGCGAGAAGTGTGGTTCACAGTTAAAGCGAATACCACATTATCTTAACGTCACTGATTCAAAAACTGGGACAATGAGAAAATGGGTTCTCTCTCTCTCCCTCTCTCTCTAGGTCACTAATGTTGGGTAATGGCAGCTTTTTCAGTCCTGACCTCTTCACATCCATATCCTGCCTTCTGATGGATTTCGATGAAACAGACTCAATAAAAAGGACTACAGATGAAAGACATTCAATCAGAGGAATGTGAGTGACTTAGTAGAGAAACTCAATCTAATCTCATTGAGAAGGAACACACACACACACACACACACACACACACACACACACACACACACACACACACACACACACACACACACACACACACACACACACACACACACACACACACACACACACACACACACACACACACACACACACACACACACACACACACACACACACACACATATATACACACAAAAACAATCTATACTGCACTTTTCAGGTCAGATCAAGCTACCAGATGGTCAATGAAACATTTTCATTGTTCCTTCTGCACATGGAAAATTCCAAGTGAAAAGCAACAAACAATCATTTCCATTTTTATTCCATTTGGGTAAAACTTTGTGAATATCCCGACTATATTTACTCGGGGCTAGTGTAAAAACCTAGACAACATTCAACAAGTTCAAGGTGTTTGCAGGTCTTGTTGTCTCTACACAAATTTAATTACTTCAACTAAATCGCAAAACATATTCAATAATGCTGTGAAACACAGCATTTAAGTCTTTGAATCAGGTCTAAGTTGATGGCATGGCAACTATTATACACGTACAAAACTTTTTCTAACACTCACAGCGAAGGAACCATCAACAACCTATTTTTAGTCAGAATTAAACATGCAGTGGTTTCAGTTCCTGCTGTGTAAATACATGAGATGTATTCATATAAAGACTGGGTTTGAAACCTTTCTGTCTTGTGTGTGTGAGCATGCGTATGATTTACCAGCATATATGTGTCACAATTTGTGTGCGCATGAGAGCAGGTGCACCTGTTAGGAGGAGGTCTATCCCATTAGTTGATCCCAGTGGAGGCATTAACCCCCTACTTAGTTCTCAGCACAGCAATGATCAGAAAGGCTAAAGCTACCTAACAGAGAGCTGGAGAGTACATTTCAAGAAAAGCTAGCTGGGCAGATTTCATACACCTCATTTACACTGAACCAAAAATGATAAAGGTGTTTCTAATCATATTGAATACATGATATGTGAAATACATGACATAAGCAACAGCACTGCTGATATAAATCAACATGAGTTAAATCCGTAAATGTATCATACAAAAAAAAGGCTCATTCTTGAACCCTTTTCCATGTATCCAGGTCTTATTACAAACATTCATTCACCACCCGTGCTGTTGGCACCCTGTTACATTTACTCCACACAGACAACAGAAATAGTCTATATCAGTACAGACACATTGTGGCATTTAAGTAGCACACAGTGAGCTCTTTATTTGATGATTCTTTCCATTTTGCTGTGAGCAGGGAACAGGGCTTGTGATGTTTGGTCATATGTTTTTTATTTGTGTGTACGTTCCAACACTGCAGAAAGAACAACATTATGTGAATTGATGTGTTATTTATGTGAATATACAATACAATTTAAAATCCTGGCTAGTTAACAAAGCGACAGAAAGAGAGTGGAAAAACACCCCAACATAAAAGGTTCAGTCTCAGTGACATTTTAAGATATTCACTCAAGCTGCTCCCTGTCCAGACTGACAGCTAGAAGACATATGGCTGTCATTTATAATGCACTAGCCATGCAATTGGCAACACAAAGAGAATGTGTGTGTAGGAGTATATATATATATATTAGGGATCGACCAATATGAATTTTTTAGTGCCGATTTCATCAGCCTTAGCCGATGACCGATACGGGCTGCCGATTTTCTTGAGCCGATATTTGGAGCCGATACTGCTTTTGTCAGTTTACATCATAAAAATGTAAATCCAGCCACATTGGATTTGTTTTCGGAATCTGCTCTGCCATTTCTTTAAAAATAATAAACAAAAACACAGTGTCACTTCTGCAATCATCTTACATTCATATCACCCAAATGATGTGTGCAATGTGCATCATATGTGCACTGCATATGGTTAACTGTGAAAGGGTAAAAGGCTTTCATCAACATCTACAACACAGCCTTGATGATTCATTGCTTGCTGACATATTATGAGACAGATATAATCAGGTCATCACAAAATGTCCTTTGTCAACACATTTAAATAATTTAAGAAAACAAAACTGAAAAGTAGCCATTGAAATAAAGTGCTTGATTTGTAATTTAAGACTGCCATGGTGCTAGTGGTGGAGGGGCAGTGCATGGTCTGCACGTGAACTGCAGCGTCTCCAGCAACACAGAGCTGCCTGTGGACGCCTGTCTGTAAATATATGTCACTTAAAACCTCAGTAAAACATGCTTTGATCCCCAAATCACTGTCAAAGTGTAAAATACATACTGTAAAATGATTTAATACTAATAGCCCTAAATCTAGATAATTCAATTTCACTTGCCTTTCAAAGACCTTTAAAAAATATATATATATACTCTATATACTGTTGATCACCGCCTCTTACAAAACATCCACATACAAACACAATGTTCCAGAGTTTAGACATGTGATCTCCACTGGAAGATACTTATCATTCTTTGCCAAAATATAATGTCTCCAGGAGATTAAATTAAGATACAGAAAAAAAGAAGGAAAGGTGAGATTAGGTGAATTGAGGGGGGAGGAGGACAATTACATTTAGCATAAGAAAGTGCACCCTTTCTGATTACTAGTCCATGCAGATGTACCAGTTCATCCACAAACAGAGGGAGAGAGACTGGAATGGAGAAACTGATCTAATTGCATCTGAAGAATGCTTCTAAGATCCTACCCATGAACTAAAGTAAAGAGAAGCACACAAATAATGATAAACACCCTGTGGACACACACACACACACACACACACACACACACACACACACACACACACACACACACACACACACACACACACATGGCCTAAGAGTGCATGAAGATGACCACAAAATGTCCTCCAACCACTGCACTCTCACACTGTTATAGAGTGGCCTTGTTAGAGGAAAGACATCTACTAAGTGTGAAGCCTACAGTGTGTTCTTGTCAAATTATAGCCTGTCCACTGTGTCTATCGGGAGGCAAGTAAGGGAGACAGAAAGTGAGAGGAAGAGAAAAAAAGGTTGAGAGGCTGACCACAGCAGCTCTGTAGCGGTCAAGGCCTCACAGCACATTCCAGTTGACCAGAGGAGAGTCAAGACTGTCACAATCAGCAAACAGAGCTGAGTTCTGATCCTGCTTTGTACCTGGTGTTACATATGGCTGCTTTGGCTGTGATTCACCATGTTAAAGAGTATACAGGCCATCCCGCTGTTTCTACCATCAGTTACATCATCAATACATCTGGGTTTTATACAACAACTCCAGGCTTGTACTGAATTATGGTCTATGAAAGAGTATTCTACAAAATACTGCATTAAATATGGAATACATCAAATATGGAGAAACACATCTGAAGGCTGCACTCTCTTCTGTTCACCTGATGGAGAGCATAAGAGTAGGGATGCAACGAACGCTTGTTGCACGGGTTAGGTTGCGGCCCTTTGCTGCATGTCATTTCCCCTCTCTCTCCCCTTTGATGTCTAAGCTGTCCTGTCACAAATAAAGGCCTAAAATGCCAAAAAAAAAGTTATCTTAAGAGTTCTTCAATTTACCAAACTTTAAAGTTGTTGATACATAATTCAAATCTGTCTGTCTTAACAAATAATATTTGCTGATAATGCAAATGGCTGGCAAAAATAGTTTGTATAAAGGGACCAAAAAGTTAAAAAAGGCAGTGATATGGGAACCTGCTCCTAAACTTGACAAGCAAGACACCAAATACGTCAGTAGGAAATTTGAACTGGGCAGCTTGATGCTGAGTGCATTACAGGTTGGAACAATCCTGCAGGAGGCCAACCCTACAAGTGCACAAAGCCATCAGACATTCAACTTTTTGCAGACACACAAGGTTTAGAACATATTGTAGCACTGAAATTAGGCATAATTAAAAACATACACAAATATTAAAGGTGCAACGATGAATCAATTAGTTGTCAAATATTAAATTAATCGTCAACTATTTTGATAATCGATTAATCGTTTGAGTCATTTTTTTATTAAAAAAAAATAAGATTTCTCTGATTCTAGCTTGTTAAATGTCAATATCGTCTAGTTTATTCTCTCCTTTGTGACAGTAAACTGAATATCTTTGAGTTTTGGACAAAACAAGACATTTGAGGACGTCATCTTATGCTTTGGGAAACACTGATCCACATTTTTCACCATGTTTTGACATTTTTATAGATCAAACAACTAATCGATTAATCGAGAAAATAATCGACAGATTAATCGACTATGAAAATAATAGTTAGTTGCAGCCCTAACAAATATGATGGATAATTAGACTTATATAACACAGCTATCACAGTGACAAATTGTGATTTATTGAAGCACAACCTGTGTGTGGGAAACAAAGGGTCTGACAGTTTTGTGAACCCATAAGTGCTCTCAGTATGTATGATGTATGACACGCTGAAGCACACAGAGCAGAGCAATAGATCACGTGTCAAGTGATGGCGAAAGTACTGCTCGCTTAAACGTTATGTGGTGATAAATTAGATAGCTGAAAAGAGAGGAGAGGAGGATGTAACTAATAATAACCAAACTTCCGAGCAATTGCTTGCAATCAGTGTCAAAATTACAAGCAAGTTTCACTTGAGTGGGCACTTTTCGCTGAATGGAAAGCACTTCCCCTTTACCACAAATTCAGTATCAGGTTTCTCTCTGTTGCTCGAATGCAGAACAATGAGCAGGGGCTCACTGGAAGGTGATCTGAGATTTGTAGTTGGATGACCATGTCAAACCTCAGGCTGTATCACATTTAAAACAGCAGCATGCTACTCGGCTCTATGCAGGGAGATAAGCTCTGCAACAAGACTGGAGTTGGCAAGCATACTGCTGCTCTCCTCTTTGAGTGACTGCTTCAGAGTGTGAGTGTGTGTGTGTGGCCATGGGAGGCATTTATGAGAGTGGTTATAAACTGCTGCAGCTAGGAGGGATTGACCACTGTCTGCCTTAAGCCTTTCCCAATTCAAGTCTTTTCACCCATGGCATGTAAACATAGATGTGTGACAGAGAGAGAGAGAGAGAGAGAGAGAGAGAGAGAGAGAGAGAGAGAGAGAGAGAGAGAGAGAGAGAGGGTGTGTGGGGGGGGGGGTATGAATACTTTATATTCATACTTCACTTTATACACAAAGTAGTGATGTGGATTGCAGTTATAGCTGCGGATCGGGCCAGTCAGGTCATATCAATTACTCATTAAGTAACAATTAATGAAGTAGCAAAGCTGCAGCAGACGAGTGCGTCCCCATTAACAGAGACGCTGTGCGCATTTACGCGCAAGGAAGAGCAGCATAACTCAATTATTATATTTACTATTATTTCAGAAGCCAAAAGTTTTCTTCTGTGTCTACGGTCAAGTTTGTAACTAAAGTTTTTAGTTTTGCTACTTAAATGTCCCACGATATTAGCTGAACTGACATTACTGCATGCATGGAAACGTTTACAATTACTGAAAGCAGCCTCTATAATCATCATTAAAGTCAATCGTTAAAGAAAACCCTTACACAGCAATACAATAAATCATTTTAAAAGAAAGATAGACTACAAGGACTGGTAGAGGGGCAGTGAAATGTCCATGCAGGTCTCTAAATCGGAGAAAATAATTAATTCAGGTGGGTGGAGGGTGGATGATTTTTAGCACTGTTCTCAACTGACAGATATCATAAAATGCAGCATATGACAAAACAATGGACAGCTGATGCAGCTGTGCCACACATCATATTTAATTGACGTTGCCTTAAAATGATGGCTCAGAGGCACGGATGTCCAAATTTGCTCTCTTTTTTTCTCCTCTCTTCACTATTTTCTCACCACCTTCTCCACTTTGCATTAATATAGCAGGAAGTTGCACGTGCATGCTTGAATGCACACACAAACATAACTGAAACCTCACACAGACACTTAAACACAAACACACAAGCATATAAATGCAATGCACAACTCATAGACTACCATATGAACACCTATTTAAATCATGCAAGCAAACAGAGACATAAACCTTTACACGACAAATGTGTGCAGAGTAAAGCTGAAAAAACAAAAAGGGAGTACAGCCACTTTCACACGACATGTCACATGCCATTTAGAAGATAACAAGGTACATTTTCTTTAGAAGTCAGGTCATATAGGCAGAGTGAAGCATTTCACCATCCGTTTCCCTAAAATGAATTGAAAGCTTTTCGCCACCTAACTTAAAGGACACAATATAAAATGCCAGTGTCAGTAATGCCAATGGATGAGTCAGGAGATTATGCAGATTATTTTTATGTAACAGTAGAGCTCAAGTGGTTTATCAACAAGTTGTGTTTATTTTAACCTGAAAAGGTGGCGCTCTGGCTCATACACTCAAGCATCAAACCAAAAGTGAAACATGATGGAAACCACTCACTAAAGCAAACAGTACTGTGCACGGCGACCATCCCCATTCCCAACACACTCGCCTTAGCTCACCCAACAGCATGCTCACAGACATTTGAAAAGATGGTATGTGGAACCTGGTTTCCTTGTTAGGTTAACATAAACACAGAACGGTTGACACATATAAAAAAGTTGATCCATCCGACCTCAGCGTTTGCAATCTTGACCTTATTTCCCAGCTTTTGAACAGCCGTGTTCATGGACCAAGTTCAGCCACCATAAAAGCAAGCGTCCATCCACAGTCTTATGTCTAGCAGTGTGCTTGAGGACACTAAATCCTTGATTGAATTGATCAGCTGTGAAAATAAATCTTCTCAATGCAGAAGATTGAATATCTCATTCTCAGTGAGAGGGTTCCACCAGAAGGCTAGTCTCACACTTTTATGGGTTACACATTGTAACAAGATGAGACTGCTGTCTTTGTGGTACTACTGACTGAGTGCAGTGACCTGAGCATACAAAATCAAGTATCACTCTGCTGCTTTCACAATTGGAATCTCACTGTACAGTGAAAAACTCAGAGAGTAAGTGGATATTTTAAGTGGGTCAAACTTCATTTGTCAACCATGACTGGGAGTACTGTAAGTAACAAAACAGGAAACTAATTATTTTTCATCTATCAACTCTTGTGCCAGATGTGTTCTGAAATTCAACAGCAAGGTAACTAAGGTAACACAGACTCATTGCCTTTACTACGCGGACTGATCATACTTACTGCTGTGTGTAGTCCGCCCCCCCAAAGGCCCATTCTGAGCCAGGAAAAATCCTGATATTGATGCCTATGTCATTTCTTTAGCACAACATTATTTGAGGTCCAAAAAGTGTTTTCATAGTATGCCAGAAGAACCAACATGCACTCCTCACATCAGATTACACAGGGCTTTGTCTACTGATGTCCATAAGGTTTCATGAGCTCTGAACCTAATTAAGTATGTGTGCTCAGGATTGTCTGTGCTGTCATCTATTCTGCTTATTGTGCACACATTAGAGCCCATAGCTGCTATTGTGTAGTGCAACAAAAAAAAGAATTCAAGCATTACTGACATGGTAATAAATGTGTTTACTTAACGTCCAACTAAACAAGTGAGAAAACATCCTGTATAGTTCAAATCAGTGTAATTAGCTGAGCTCACATACAACCTCAAATAATGTAGTTGTACGCTTCTGACAACCCACCCCAGCTTTTGTGATGTATAACAGCAATATTCATATTGCATTAGCTCAGCACGACTGACCTTACACTGAACCCATCCTCTTCATCCCTAATGTAAGCTCTGCAAAGGTGCACTAAATACATTACACATGCACTAAATAACCAAGGTATCACTGACCGATTCTTAATTCTCCCAACATAAAAAAATCTCACCTTATCCTTCACAGACCGCCCTTAAATGGGGTTTGTTCCATAGGACACACACACACACACACACACACACACACACACACACACACACACACACACACACACACACACACACACACACACACACACACACACACACACACACACACACACACACACACACACACACACACACACACACACACACACACACACACACACACAGCCTCGTTCTTTGCATTCTCAGGCCACATCTGGCTTCACACATGGGGCAGTATACTGCTGTAGTATCATCGTCGTAGCATCTACTATGTGTAGACTCTCCACCCCCATCCACAATCATAGCATAATAACGAGCCACATCCTGGCTATCTGTCAAGAAGGGCCCTTCCTTGGCAGCACCAACAGGGTGGAGGTACTCAGGACTGGGGGAGGGAATATAGGAGACCCAGGCATAGGGCCAGTCTGTCAGAGCACAGCTTAAGCTTCTGGTTTCTGAGTGGCATATTAATATAATGTAGATGCAATAGTTCAAATTCGTTATTGTGTCATTCCATTTAAACCGAGATTAGCCATTTCTTTATGTAGCATATCTTGGTGTATTTGGGCAATCAACGCGCACGACGATGAGTGATGGCACTTTAATTTGTATATGATTTTTGTATCAATGTGAAGAAACACTTTGAACAGTTAGGTACTGGATTAGCCAAAATACACATCTTGCTTTTTGGTTATTATATTTTAACAGTTTAATAAAGTTTATAGGAAATGTATTATTTTAGGATATTGTGATCTTAATTTTATCCACATTCCCCACCCCTGATTTCAGCATAATTTGTGTGTGAAATAGAGAAAGAGACAGAGGGGGAGCTCAAAAGTATAGATAAGGGTGATAACTGTCTAACATGCACACATTCTGTTCCTCCTGACTTGCTGACTTGCCTACAGCTGGATCTAATTTGTTACCATGTGTTATAGCCTACTCGCTCTCAACTGGTGCCTCACATTCAGTCTGCCCAGAGCATGTGCCTTCAGTCACAACGCCTGAGAGATGGAAGACACAGAGGCCACACTTCTGCAGTGCTGGGGCTCTAATTAGAGGAATATAAGCTACTAAACCCTTTAATTAAGGGTGTCTGTAAATTAACTTTGGGGAGATGGGAGGATCAGATCAGTATGATAGTGTGTCACCCACCTGAAACAGACATTCTGTTAGTCCCCGCCTGACCTGTGTCCACAAAAAGGCGCAAAAGAAGAACAGGGTGATCTCGGTCAAGGTAATGTTTGCATTATCCAGGAGAGTCCGTTTAGAGAGCTCCAAACCGCAAGGACTACAGTCTCTCCATGCGCCCAGCATTACGGTGGAGGCTCTAGTGATGAGGTCCAAGTATCCTGGCATGGGCTCCACTTCCACGGGTCCGGCGTCCCCAGTATGACCGCTCATTGTGGTGCGGCGCAGGAAGAACAAAAACGTGGAAACCGGGAGGTGGGGAAAAAAGGGGCAGAGGGAGTGCAGGGAGCAATACTGTCCAGACTGAGTGTCTAATCCGTGAACCAGCTTGCTAGCTCACATAAAAACGCTAAAACAAGCTTATCTAACCAGTTTATCCTCTTCAGTAGCTTAATTCTTTGTTTTCCAATTTAAGACATGGGCCCATTCTTCGCGACCAGGACACAGTTTTATGAATGATAGCAGGGCCTACCCGGTCTGACCAGAAACACCTGCTATAATGCTGTATTTGATAGTCACACAAGCCAATTATCAATTGAGGTTTTGACAATTAATGTGAGCCCTTAGAGCCTCTCTGGTGGAGGTTTATTCTGATCGTCATTCCGCTACGCACACAGGCTCATCAGCGCGTCCTGGTTGGCCGCCTAGCTAAGTTATATCAAACGCACACAATAGCGAATGGACCAGCATTGGCTGCAGTTTCCAAGCTAATCTAGTTGAATACTTGAATAAATTGCCCTAAAACGTGATGGAGTTCACACACATGAACGATTTCAGCTTGCGATCTGACTTGGCCTTTCCTGCGCCAACCCCAGCCAGCACATGCGATTATTGCGCCGCTACACTGTAGCGTCTAATCTTTCCGTTACTCGCCTTATGTATCGTTAATGTCTCTGTACCGTTTCATAAGTGAGAACAGCAGATTCCTCACCGGCACACAGAGCCAAGTTATTCCAGCGAAGGGGGGAAAAGAATAGATAAGAATATGCCGTCGCTTCTTCTTCTCCTCCTCTTCCGCTGCTGCTGCCGCCGCTCTGGCCTGGTCAACGTGTCCGTAGCTGCGTTGTGGCAAGCCGCGCTTCGCTTTCAATGGGTATCAACTGGTAAATTGAAGAGAGTACAGCGTACGTTCATGCGAAATGAAGTAGAAAAAAACCGAGGGGCGTGACGTAATTAGTGGCCGCTAGCTTCGTTCTGAACCCTCTGCTTGAGGATTAAAAAGGATGACTTAAAGAGACAGTGCAGACAAATGCTTCTTACAAGACTAGATGCAACACACTTAGATCACAAAAATGTGAAAGAAATCACCAATAAACACTTTAACTGAATTGGCTTAATTTCATGGTGTTTGCATGCACACACAAAACCACACTTCAAACACAACACAGGTTTTAAACATTTATTATAATTTCAAAGGAATGCTTACATTACAACAGATGTGATGATTTCAAATAAGAGAAAGTCAAATTAATAAAGAATGGACAGGTTTCATCTACTCCCAGGGGAAATGATGACATCTGGTCTGGTTTAAATATTACAGCCAAAAGTGAATTTTTTTTTCTGACAAGTAGAAATATCAAAAGAAATACAGTTATGCAGGTTAGACTTGCTAACTCTATGGTGTTATACTAAAGTCTATTGTTGAGGTGTCTCAGTAAAAGCAGATGTCCTATGCAGTAGCGATGGGAGCATACTGCATCACTAGTCTGTCAAACTCATTCTCCTGCAGGGAAACAAAGAACAGAGAAACCAGTTAAACACCAGGAAAAACATCTGACCAGCTGTGTATCACGTGGTTTGTTTTGGTAATGGTATAATCCAGTTTTAGTATGTTTATGTACATCTGCACTCCTGTGTAATTAAAACATGCTGTGTGTGTAAATATTCAGAGTTTAATGCACTTTGACTTTGCTCCAAGGACATCTGCTGCCCAACATTTAAAACAACCAAGCCAGGTAATTCAATAATAACAGAGTAAAGGTTATGAAGGCTTGTCAACAACTGAGTGGAACTTGTGAACCTAAATAGCCCTGCCCCTGGCCAAAGGTCAGAGGCCTCCCTCAGAATAAAATGCATTGAATAACAAATAGACACAATCAAGTTACCTTGGCTAAGTAGTCTCTGAGAAATGGGTGGGCTCTGTGCGCATCTTTCAGCTGAGAGAGGTACCGATTGGTTACCTGAGGGCAGACGTAAACAGATGTTGCAAAGGTTAGAAAGTTAAAGCATATATATATATATATATATATATATATATATATATATATATATATATATATATATATATATATATATATATATATATTTTTTTTTTCCCAGGGACTTTAAAACTGAAGAGATTGATCAAGACAACTAACAATATGTGAACATTTATCATTAGTCAGGAAGCCATATAGCCTAAAAAAAGTAAATTCAAAAGTTACTCTCTACTACCACACTTGAGGATTAGATGCGTTGTCTACATGATTCCAGTTAACCTTGAATGAGATGTGCTAATTAGTGGTTATCACAGTTGGACACCTTTTAATGAAGGCTTAAAGTCAATGCACAGCATTCTATCACATTCCTATCAAGTCTTTCAAACATTGAGATAGATAATTGAGTCTTTAGCTTATTAACTTGATGTTGAGTTGAGTTCCAGGATGTACTACTCATACAGCACTAAACCAGTGGAAATGCTTAGATAACACTTTTCATGATAGAGGACAAACGCAATCAAGAAATTGCTTGGTTGAATGCTTTTGCCGGCTTCAATCAAAGCAAACACACAAAATTGCTGAGAAGAACATCTTTCACTCTTAGCGTAGAGTGTTATTGGATAAAGAGATTTCAAGTCCTCTTTGACTGAAGACGAAGTTTGTCTAAAGGAAACTGCTAAAGTGAAGGCTGTTGAAGAGTTGGGTTGGCATTGGGTCCAAAGTCTCACCTCGGGAGCTTTGCCCATGTGCTGAGTTAGCACTATGAGGTTGATCAACGTCTCAGGGTGACTGCTGTCCTAAAAGGGGGTGGGGGAGGGGGGAAGAGAGAGAGAGAGATGGACAGAAAGGAAGAGACTCAAAAACACAAAAACATGGATTCAAGACAGTGAAAGAAAATATAGTACCTTCTGTTTCATGTTCAAGTTTCACGTCACTTACTGAGAGGACTTTAATTTCCTTTATCACAAGTACAGCAGACAAGGTGGCGTAGGTTGCTGTGCAGTATTTCAATCCAATGTTAACATCTGCCATGAATTGAATTATGCGCCAAATGTTCATATTTCTACATACACGTCAAATTCTGTTTATCTTTTCATTTTTATTTATTCCACTTGCTAGGCAGAATGTGTGCATTGACATTGACGTAAAGTCACATAATACTCTTGTGTATGTTCTGTATGTTTAGTGAAAAAGAACATCAATGAATAACCATCATCAATAAATGAACCAATAAAAAAAAACATTTGTGAAAGACTTCACTCACACTGGAGTCTGACTGAGGTCTGGTTTTAACAGTCAACATAACTGAGCTTGTACAACTTTAAAAACAAACCTGACATCCATTTGGACACTAATTTGCAATATTTGTAAAAGGTGAGATAGAGCATTGTATATTTAATATTCATATCGTTTAAAATATTAAAATGTACAAACTTTAAAAGCAAAACTACTGCAAAGTGAATATTTTGTTGCCAACTTATTATGGATAGCATACAATAACTGTAGACTAGAAAATAGTTTGTGGTGCCCTCTTCTGTTACAATGTGAACAGTTAAAATGTTTAAATTGTTGTGAGAAGCATCCACAGAAAACGTTTGGCTTATTTCTGAGACCTGTGATATTAGAGCGTAAGTCTGTTAGAATAAATAGCCTTATTACTTAGTTAAACATGTTTTGTGACAAATTGGTATGCTAGTGTGTGTCTATAAAAACACATATTAAATCATATTGTTTTCCAGTTTTATTTTTAATTATTTTCAGTTGTGAAAGTTGTGATCTATTTTAATCTGAGTTTACTCAAAAATCATTTTGATTGCCTTTAGTAATGGGTTTAACCCTGTATGCATATTACACCTCCAGCACAACTCCCCTGTATAAGCAGGTATTCATTAGGGATTTAATTATGAAGGATATGAATCTAATACGAGCCTCAGAAACAAGCTACCAAAAGCTTCAGCTGAATTAACTGTGCGTGTAAGTACTCGGAAGTGAGTTTAGTATGTCAGAAAATGTGTGATGAAGAGACAAGAGGGATAAAAACTAAAACACAAACTATTGTCATCTAACCTTGTCAAGTGCCTCCTGTAGCACTCCCTCTGCCTCCTCCCACTTGTTCTGAGCCATGTAACAGGCCGCCTGCCCGTTGAGGAGCAGCAGGGTAGATGAGTACTTGTCCGACATCTCCTGGAAAATGTAGTAGGCATCCTGCAGCTTCTCTCCACCCTGGAACAACAAGCAGAATGCAATAAAATGTAGGCAAGAAGAAATCTGAGTGTTCAGCGGTGATAATGCTGAAAAGTCAATAATAAGTGAACAACACATGCTTTTTTTAGAAATGGTGTCAAGGGTGCTCACTGCTCCTGAAGAGTTGGAAGAACTCCAATGTGCAAATGAAATGGAAACACAGTCTGTCTTAGACCTGGTGAGATTAGCTTTATACTGCACCAAGAATTGCTACATACTTCTACCCAACATACAAATCAAATATACATATCCCCCCCCACTGACTGAACTCTTTATTGTGCAATTTGTCCATATGTTTATACTCTATTGTTACACTGCTACCGAAATGTGTTTGCAGCTGGTGTTGCTAAATGTGTAGCTTATTTGAATACCGGATTGCACTTTGAGTACTGCTCTTATTTTGACTTTCTTTTACATTGTTTTTATTTATCAGGGAGTGCCATCATAATTGTGTTGTGTTGTTGTCTTGCACAGCAGTATAATGACAATAAAGCTTTTTTATCATTTCTTAACCTGCCACCTAATTTTTTCAAACCTGATTGCAGCATCAGTCAATCACAATACCACTTGGATGCTGATAATGGGACAATTAGGAGTTTACTTCCTTTATTTACTTGTAAATTGAATATGTGTATCTTGGTGATGTCAAACAAATGTAACTGTCTCCTCACCACTGCAATATTAACCCAGGCTGTGGCCAGCTGGGTTAGAGTAGCATCCTCATCCTGCTCCTGCATCTTCTTCAGCTCTTTCCTGTCAATGAGAAGATAATGTCATAGGTATTAGAGGAATACAGTCCCATTTCAAAGAGGCAGTATATATTTTTGTGTATGCAGTCTCTTAGTTGTTATTTAGTAAGTCCAGACTTGGCAAATTTCATTACTAAACAAATTCAAAAAAGCACCTGGATGTTTTCCATGAGACAATAAACAAATCTAACCTTACAAATCAATGCAAATCATCCATTGTTTATATGTTTTGCCATACCTTGCCAGGTCAACACGATCCAGACTCAGCAACACCTGAATGGTCATGGCCATGCTGAATAATAAACAAATGTTCAGGTCAGTTTAGTCATGAAAACAACCACAAGTGACCAGCCAGAGAGTATTGTAGAGCAGATATGAGTATAATGACTTCAGAATGCAAGAAGTTTGTTAATCTCTCTCTCTTACACACATGCCAATACATGTGTAGTACACCTTTTTTATTATTTCGGGGAATTTAAATCGGACAGTGAGTCAAGAAGCAAGTTACCTTTTTGAGAAAAATCCATACTTCTTTCTCAATAAACATGCAAAAATGATTTGACCTGACCTCATAATTAACCTGTGCATCATGAGCATCTATTAAACCAAAGGTGTTTTTTTTTTATGAATTAACATTAAAGCTAGGGGGTGTAATGTTGAATAATATATTATTGTGCTAATTATTTATTAAAATGTGGTGAGAAACAAAACCTGGAGCACTTTCTGGAGACACCCTTCATTTAATGTCTTGTCAGAACGGGCCTATTTAGTGAAGATGGCGATGCAGTCAAAGTTGATAATTTTAGTCATTCGGATACTGTTCACATTAGCTGGGTGGTTGATGACAGTTCAAAGCAAGGACGAAACTAATTCCATTATCTTTATTTTAGATGGAATGGAAGTACTGTGTGGAAAGTAACAGATTTTATTTTCTCTGCAGATATATTTACTAGAAATTAGTTTGTAACATGAACTAAATCTTTCTGAGACTTTTTAAAAGTAAAACCTTGATCCCTTCTTACCACTCGAGGCTTTCTCCTTGGTGCAGACTCCTGAGAGCAGCATCAGTGTTCATCTCATGGTAGTAGATGGAGGCAGCCATGAGGAGGAAGGTGGTGTTGGAAGCATCCACGCTCCTTGCCATCTTTTGGTCTAGATCAGCAACAATAGCATCCCTGTGAGAGAAAAAAATAGCAACAGGGAAATTGTTTAGACATTGAGAACTTTAAACTCAAGAAAATCCTTGAATCACAATCAGGCACTAAGGTAGAAGGTGTTGTTTAGTAATCTTAACACACAATTTCATTTAGACTTAAAGATTGAGGCTGGATGATTTATTGAATATATTTTGGATACTTAAGTATATTCTTTATTTCTGTTGAGCTTACTAAAAGTATATAATTAAATATAATTATAATAAATGAAGTGGTAAAGTCTCTGTTGTGAAGACAATAGGCTCGTTCGAGATGAGCCAGGTCTGCGTAGAATAGATCACCGGTGATCGCCGCTCAATGCATGCCGGTTAAATTTGTGTCTGACTTGTGCTGCGTTCATGCCACCTGGGAATAACAGGGGCCGCCCCCGTGGTTACGTTGTTTTTCCGACTGGCAGCATTCACATGGTTGGGATGCGTGTTCTTCTTCTTCTGTTATATTGGCGTTTGGGATAACAACTTGTTGCATGACTGCCACCAACGGTTGGCCGTAGCCTTAGAGCATCAGGTGTGTGAAAACATGGAGGTCACAATAACAAAAGATTTGCTGCTGTTTTCTTATGCAAGCATACAAACAGCACATGGACAGGTGTTTGTTTGTGTTATCTGCAGGACAACGGACGGGAAAGGACACGGATAATGTGTTTTCTTTTATACATGGGCCTATTTATGAATAATTTTAAACATATTATGTCTCTGTATGTTTCTCAGCAGAGGCGTTTGTCCACAATAAACAGTTTATTGTCATTGAAATATGTTCAGTGAACCAAAGTCGCCTACATCAAACGTCAGTTGTCAACAACGCGTCACCAACTGGGAAACTCGGTTAGCAAAATCCAGCCTGAGTTTCCCACCTCTGATTCCCACAGGAAGTGACGTGAATGGTGACGTTTTCACTCGGAAAAATGTTTTTCCGATGTCTATGAACGCAGCATTGATCCCGACTTGCTCTGACGTCATGCACACGTGGGCAACGATAACCTCACAAGATCAAGGCGGCCGCAGTTCTGAGACACAGGCAGCAGAGTTGCTTTTCACCGACTGCAAGACCCAGGGCATGCTGGGAAACGCCGGCTTCTCAGCTGATTGGTTCAGAATCGACTCAACATGATGACGTTTTATATAAACTTTTTATTGATTTTGAATTGGAGGGGTTTTAGCTGCTATTTGTCTTTTTCACAGGCTTATTCTGTACAAACCACATGTTGTGTGGCTGATAGTGACGTTTAGAAGTCAGAGAGACTAAATCTGTTCAGATTACGGATCGTCTACAGTGTGTTGTTAATTAAAATCAGCAACAGATCGCATGTAGAGCATTTTGAGAGCTACTCTGTCATAATTAAAACAACTGAGGCTGTTTATATGGGTCTGATAACATTTTATTAAATCGGAATTGGACCACAGTGTTTCTGTGACTTCCTGTTCAGCCTGAAGGTTGCTTGAATCTGCTGGAAACTGTCCAACTTGAGTGGATTTTTGTCCCCGCCCCCAGCTGCTGCCGCCTGCTCTTGTCCACTTTACAGGCGAGGCGCAGTTCATCTCGAACGAGCCTACAGTTTCTGGAGTGTGACTGCCTGTAATGTTTGGTGCTTAGTCTAATTGAAAGCTTCCTCAGCCAAAAGTGTTCAGATGTTAATGAATGTATTGAGTAACTGTCTACACAGCTATGCACCTTCCATGGCGACCTGAAAGTCAAATGCAAGCTCTTACCTTTTGCCATCACTGGACAGATACTCAGCTAACATCTTGACAGCCTGGAGCTCTGGTGGAGAGTTGCCCTTGATGTCATCCAGGACCACAGCATACTTTCTCTGCAATAACACAAAGCACAAGGTGTGGGTGAGCAGGGTTTTAAACTGCCAAACAACAGTGATAGCGATGAATATAAAGTAGCTGTCGGCTAATAACAAGAAACTGAACTCAGTGTGATACATAACATTTCTACTGGAGAAAATTACACTTAAAAAACAAGGTTTACCTGGGCAATGTATGCTCTGTACAAAAACATGTCCCTTTCAGTCTCCTTCTCCGGTGCTGATGGCTTTAAAGAAACAGTATGTTATAGAGAAACATTCGCTA
Organism: Zingel zingel; assembly: GCA_023566125.1. Taxonomy (NCBI): domain Eukaryota; kingdom Metazoa; phylum Chordata; class Actinopteri; order Perciformes; family Percidae; genus Zingel; species Zingel zingel. The sequence continues at coordinate 20,964,366 of CM042322.1, read as the reverse complement.
ACAAGAGCACTGATGCTCGAAAACGCCATTGACTGCAGTTAGACAGAGGTAAATAATGGCCGAAAGAGTTTATTTTAAAACGTTCAACTGATGCCAGGTTAGATACTTACCTTCACCTTCTGAGCCTCGTTAATACACTGTTGATAACTGCCAATATAATAGGCATTTTTTACATCGAAGAGTTCATCAACATCACCCTGCTGCGCCGCCATCTTTGATTACAGAACGTCCTGACACGTAGCAAAAATACGTCACCTTCCTGCTTTTTACTGAGGATTGTGGGAAGTTGAGTTCAACAACAAAAGCACAGGTGAGTGGTGTATATATATATATATATATATATATATATATATATATATATATATATATATATATATATATATATATATATAAAAAAATCATTTTTTTCTTATTGTCCAATAAACTGAATATGTTTTAAATTTGGGCTCAGGGGAATTGTAATCAGCATTTTTCACAATTGTATGACATTTTTTAGACCAAGTGATATCGATCAATGGAGAAAATAATCTTCAGATTAATCGACAATGAAAATAAGTGTTTGTTGCAGCCCTAAACATTACACTATCACCCATTAAAAATGTCATATTACAAGACAAAGTATCATTGTGGAATAGAGCAATTCTAAAAAGATGAACATTATTTCACGTTGTTTATGTAGGCTATGTAACTATATTTCTGTATTTATTTTTTATATGTTTTTATAAAGGCAGGCAGGCCGATTGCACATTTCACCTCTCCTACCCATGAGTTTTTCCCTATGGTTATCCCCAATTAATCACATTATACCACTAGAGGGCGCGCCAGATTAATTTCACCACTGCAGGTGTCCTATATTACTATGACGGAGATTTGCAGCAACACAATACTTACAGTACAAGATATAAATAATAATAATAATAATAATAATAATAATAATAATAATAATAATAATAATAATAATAGGCTTAGTTTTTAGGGTAGTATAAATAATACTTGCTTTAATAACACTAAGGTAGGACCTGCGGCTTCTGGCAGTGTAGGCCCAAAACTCGCAGTAATTAGGCAATAGGCTACTATTACCTCAGTGTTAGAATAACAATGCAAGAATGCTATTTTGATCTCGGCAATTCCTGTTTCCTCATTACACAGATGACAAACTTCCTATCCTAAAAACATCCGCTGACACTTAATATCTGTGTGTGTGTGTGTGTGTGTGTGTGTGTGTGTGTGTGTGTGTGTGTGTGTGTGTGTGTGTGTGTACGCGCGCGCGTGCGTGTGTTTTCATTACTAATTAAATGTTATGAAACAATTACAATTTTGTAAGAGAACTGTGGTGTAACTAAAACAGTTTATTTCATGATTGTGTAACTAAACAAGTCAGTACATCATTTAGTCCATGACAGAATAACTGCTACCCAGAGTTCCTGCTCATTGTTCCCTTAACACCATTTCCTCTGAGAACTTTACAGCCTTGGGACTGGGGGGACTGGACAAGGATAATTACTGGAAACCGTAATGGGGGCTGGGGGTGTAAATGGCCCTTTCTTTCGGCCTGATTGGGTTGGGCCACTCCCCTTGTTGCTCCTTCATTGGCCCAAGCCAACATCAATCTAGTTATTTTAAGTCCCCCTCAAGTTTGAAACTTTTTTTTACGAGTAGGCGGAGGACTCGGGTTACAACTCTCTTGTAACCTATCTCAGGGCAGCCGAGAGAAGAAAACACTCTTTCAATTATTTACACATCTGTGTCTGAGACACGGTTACAAACTTCCAGAACAAGAAGGAGCTGCGAGGGGAGGACGTGTTTCTTTATCGCACAAACAGCGGAGCTCCAACAAAACAAGCGAACAAACAAAACATGCTGTGAATGGACTTTTCCCTGCGCTGCCAGGATGAAGACTTGAGATATTTAGTTCAGATTAACTTGTCATCTCGTTGGCTGACCACTCCTGTGTCCCGCTGAGGTGAGAGAAAGGCAAATCCATTTCGCTGGAACCGGTCATTTAAACGGTCGAGCAGTTTATAATGGAACATCTCATGAACACACTAACGGTCACCTATTATCAGAGGCCTGTGGTAAAATCACACGCAGTTGTTTGGCCGTTAAATAGTTTACTGTTGTCAGCTTAGAGCTGAGCTTTTTCACGGTCAACGGACTGATATGAATTTAATGAAACTCATTTTGTTGGCCAGGTCTCTTGTCTTTCTTTGACAGACTTTATTTTCTGCTACGAAGTTAGCGGAAGTAACGGTCCGTCATATCAGGACGTGATTCAAATATAGCATTTTGATTATTAACAATCTCAGAGTTCATTGGCTGGCCGTTTTGTTGGTAAGGCTATTGAAAATAATGCTTTTTATTAGCAGCTATCCATATTGATATTATTTGAAGACAAATTGAGGAACTGTGTCACTCATGAATTAAGGAGTTTGTATCCATCATGTAGATGACTATAAAGATTACCATCTCACAAGAGATTGAGTAAATGGGGAAGAACAAGAAAAAAAGAGATAAAGAAGATGCTTTAATTCCTGCTAGTTTAAACCCCTAATATGCCTCTTTGTAGTTCCAGTGTGATCCACTGCATATCCAGACTGAGACTGAAAATGGGGAAGACATATGTTTTGCAAACACTGGTATGTTTTGTAACACATTGCTGTGTTTACATTGAAAAGCTTCGCTCCAGAACAAGGTTCAGGGTGTGGATGAATAGCTTCACTGTGCAGCCAGGGCTCTGGCAGGTAGCAGCACACGTTATCATGCACAGCCTCAACAGACATGTCAAATGAATTATGGCCTTGGACCAGGACTTGGAGTTGCCTCTCTCCTTGCTTTAGCTGTATCAGTGGTGAAATGATTTGGTGTTTTTCGACCTACTCTGTTTTAGTTGCCGAGGCATCCTTGTGTCTTGTTGTTGGTAGCAATAGCTGACAACCACTGAGCTGAGGCAGGGCCAAAATCATTATCACAGAATAACTGCAGGACTTTATTTCAACATCTGTATAATTTATATCAGCCAGAATGTAACAATATTTACTAAATAAGCTGGAACTCTCATGATTAGTCAATTCATCTATTGGTAGAGTGGCAGTAAATGAATCCGCAGCTATTTTGGTTATTGATTAATTGTTTAAGTCATTTTTAAAGCAAAATGCCAAATCATTCCTCTTTTCAGCTTCTCGGTTGCAAGGATTTGCTGATTTTCTCTAATATCATCATACTTTGCATATGTTTGGTTTTCAGATGATCAGATAATTGTCTTATGGGCTTTTTTTGCACTATTCTCTGATATTTTTTACACTAACACAGTAGTTCCCAATCTATTTGGCATGTGACCCCTTCAAAAGAAGCAATATCTTTATTGTAAATTAAATATAGTTGGGTTTCCGACTGCTGGTCGGACAAAACAAACAATCCGAAGGTACCAACTTAAGCTTTAGGGAATCATCATGAGCATTTATGACTATTTTCTGACATTTTGTTGTATCAAAGATTAATCAGTTACTTAATATGATACTTGATAATGAAAACTATCGTTATTTACAGCCCTTAAATAATCAAATTGATCATTGAAATAATCCATTGCTTTGGAAGGCATGAAGATATAGTGAAAATGAAATACAGTACAAAAAAGTTCATTTTTGGTTTAGATTTCATCCATGACTAGTTTTAATGAGTATTTGCTTTTCGTCATTGATCATAGCTTTGTCTTTCGCAACAGCTTTATTATTGTTTCAGCACAATGTGATTCTGAAAGACAAGAAATAATAACAATGATACGATAATTGCCAGTCAATAGCAGGATTAAGCAAATGCTGGTGAGCCTCGTCTATGTATATTTTAGTGTAACTGTATCTGTGCTGATCCCCTCCTTCGGGTTTCTTTTAGAATAGGACAATACAGTCACGTTGCCAGGCATCCCCCTTGCAGTGTTATTAAAGGCAGAGCTTGAAATTGCAGCAGTAATGCTAGAGACACTGTTGTTCCTGCTGAGGAGAATCCATGGTAACTCATTGACAAGACAAGAGAGGTGTTTGACCTGCTTTTACTAGGCTGCAAAGTTCAGCCGAGCATGCAGGTGGCCTCCAGTTTCCCTGGAAACCCAAAACACTGAGTATGTGGCCTTGTCTGATAGCAGAGCCGCATGACTTGCAGATATCATGGCATTTGTTTAAAATGGAGATAGTGAGGGATGGCTATATCTGCCTATAGGCCGGACTCATTTGAGATCGCACTTGAGTCTTCTATTAGTCCCAGTCATGTCCTCTCATATTGGTCCCCTTCTGTTTTCACTGATCTCCATCCCTGCTGTACTTACAGCCAAGCACTTTTTGCCACTCCATTGCATGTCGAGTTAACAAATTATGCTCACCTGAGGCTTGAGGTGAAGAAAATTACTTATAATGTGCCCCGCTCTTATGGTGGCCTTAATTAAAATGTCATAGGCCCAGACATCACTCATCGCTCAAGCACCAGTTAGCACCTTGATTATGTCTTGCATTATGTGCAGCGCCATTAAGATGCTAATTATATTGCAAATAATATGTAATTAAAACTGGGACATAGCACTCAAAGTGAAGTCCTGTGATAGTGGACTGCTTTTCTTTTTATTCATTATTAATCTTTCTTTTTTTCACAGATGTGGTTATTCCAAATCAGCTCAGTTGTAACCATAAAACAACTACCCACTTCTGAATTTTAACGCTTGAACAAATGTTGTCAGTGAGTGTTGTGTTGGCCCTCGGGCAGCGCAGCAGCTACTGTATTCCCAGCCTCATTAAACATGCGTAACAATGACTGATGTTCCTAAATTAACTTTATCTGCTCACAGTCACCGTCTCTTACTGTATGTGCTGGCAGTCCACCCTTTATCCCCGATCCTCATCTCTGCCCCAACCTGTTGCACCGCAGACTCTTCTTAGCCTCCGGTCTATTTTAGTCCAAATCGGCAGACTGAATTATTAATCCCCAATCCATTATATGCTGATGTGTTAATTATTAATTGTTCAGCGGGCTATGGCAGATCTGAGAAAACTGTTAAAAAGGGTAGGGGGGCCTAGTGTCTAAGCGAAAGGCACTGATTGCCTCGTTTCTCAGTAGATCTTCACAGATGATGACTGTGGAAGGATGAGAAAGTGACAGCACATACAAAGATCTACTTCATCCAAAGCATGCATGTAGTGTGTTTGCATCTGTTGTGTATCTGTTGATGTATGTATACGTGGTTTAATTATGGCTCTCATGTCAGAGCTGCTAAGCACCGGCTCTCTTATCAGCCGAGTCAGCACCTCCTCTGTTATGCAACATCTCAAATGAAGAGTGAGACAAACACTACAAAACTTGATGAAAGATGAAACTGCAGCGTTCACTTGTCCTGAACTCCTGCTGTTGATTCCCTAACAGTGGAGTGGTTCCAGTAGTTCATTTGAGTGGTTACTTGTCCTGTCTGAACACAAAGCACGGATGTGCCTTATATAATAGCCCAGATTGTCTATTGTTTCTCAAAGTGGAGACGGAGTATACTGTATCATACAGCTGGGGACAATCTGTGGAGAAAGAAGTTTTCTGATTCAAGATTTCCCGATAAGAATACATTTTAATGACCTCCGTAATGCCTTTGGTCATGATCATGGAGCTTTTTCAGACTTTCTCTCAAGGGTCCGCAGTTTTTGTGCAGTATTCTGAGGCACTTTTATTCAAACTAGCATAGGAAAAGATAGGGTTATAATGGTTTCTTAGACTTCACATGTTGGCTATTTTTTATTCACCTTTTACTCGTGGGAGTTCTACCAAAAGGCAGCAAAGGAAATACAAATGTTCAGGGAGTGTACACAGTATGTATGAATGTTTCCTTGAAATGTATTAGAAAGTGTTTATATTAGAGTTGAATTGATAGTTAATCGACAGAAAAATAATTAGTAACTACGTGTTTTGATAATTTATTAATCGTTTAACAAATTTTTTAATCAAACATGCCACAAATTTCTTAGTTCCTGCTTCTCAAATGAAAGGATTTGCGACTCACCTTTTTATAATATGTGATAGTAAACTGAAAATCTTTTGGTTGTCGACTGTTGCTCTGATTAAAAAAATAAATAAATAATAATAATTAGGCTTCTGAATGTTGACATATGTTCAGTACACAGCGGAAAAAAGATTACTGTGAAACATCAGAGGTAATCACAAACACTCATTAAGTTGAGGGCTTATTATAGGGTTGTTTGTGTTGTGTGGTGCATGATTGTGGTGAGATTTGCACTATTCTTAGTGATTTGTTTAGTTTTTGCCAGGTTAATGCTTTTAAAATATTACATTTTTGGTATTTTGCATTTATTAAACACCAGCAGCAGGAAACAGGACAGAGGAGTTAGGGAGGAGTAGACGGTGAAGGAGGACAAATGGTAAAGGTCATCGACCAGACTCTGTCACATAATGATTTATGCTTTTGAAAATGTAAAGGACTAAAAATGGGGGGGGAATAATTACGCTTCTGAATGTTGACATATGTTCAGTACACAGCGGAAAAAAAGATTACTGTGAAACATCAGAGGTAATCACGGACACGCATTACGTTGTGGCCATATAATAAGGTTGTTTGTGTTGTATGGTGCATGATTATGGTGAGATTTATGTCTATTGAGAAAGTTAGAGTGCTAAATCCCTAGAAATTACAGTGCTGTTCTGAGTAATCGGTTCCTTCCTATAGGAGTGAAGATTTTCTCTGCTGATGGAGTCATCTCTGTCAGGGTCACAGAGCCCCAATCCATGTGACTACTCATCCCTGAAGAATATGAAAGTCGTGACATTTTCTGCTGCTATCAACCAATCACTTTTAGACAAAGTGTCATGGAAAGTTCTACAATCTCTGCCAAAGCTTTTTTAGCAACTTGTGGTGGCCAAGCAGTGTAGAAAGGCATTCTTTATTGTTGTTTTTTTTATGCTGGCTGTTATCAGCACCCACCAAGCTGTCAAGATTGGCAGCAGGTATAACAGTGGTGATATTTTAGGTGCTGTGGCCTCTTCTTCTTCATGTGCCTTGATGACATGCGTTAGAGTGGGCGGGAGCCACAGGTGTATCCGATTTCAGGCTCTTTCTTACCTGTCACACCTCAGCTTTGGTTTGACAGTGAGTGCAGTCGATGCCGAGGTTGCATCCTGGATCCTGCTCAATGCCCCCTTTTGGAATACCAATGCCACGCTCACATCATGTTGAATTAAATCTAAATTTGAGCAACCAGAAGAAAACAAAATGTTCATGTCAAGTAGCATGTGTGGAATCTTTTTTTCTTTTTACTATCCTGTAGATTTCTCCTTTTTGGTTTTATTTATTGGTAAGTGAGTCAACAGAGACCACAAATACTGCAGCTAGTTCAGTCAAGCATTCACTATTTTCATTTTTTCTCTGTTTTATATCCTTATAATTTCAATATCTTTGGGTTTGGGACTGTTGGTTAGACAAAAGAAGCATTTTTAAGTTGTCTTCTTGGGACACAGTCTTTACAGCCCTTGTTCAATTCATCAGTCTCGAAGGTCCTTTCCCCCAAAATGAATTAAGAAAGGCTGTTGGCTGAAGTGTCCCCAATGCAGACATCAGCTTTACCTGCCCTGAAACTCAAAGAGGTAAAGCAAATTAAAGCCACATGTGCGCGTCACCTGACCCAGCTTCAAAAATCCTCCAAGGACTAGAGACAGAGGACAGGTTGGTTATGTTTTTGTCATTGCAGCCTCTTTTTGCCTCGATCCCTCAGTCAGGCTGTCACACAGGGCTGACAAGGCTGTATGCACCTGCTGGAAGATGTGAGCGTGCCTGGGTATATTACCCAGACTCCCTCACTGTCACGAGACATCCATCCAACACTGTGTTGTAGGGTCTGGTTTCATTTCCATGAGTCAGGTTTGCTGAGCTTTTGCTCGCTCGTCTTTGTGAGTGAATGTATGCTTGCTTGTTCTGAGCAAGTTGATTATTTTGTAGCTTGTCTAACTGCTGTAATTATGCTGAGGGGCTGTTGGCTGCTGCGATCTGTCTTTGTTTTTCATTTCCTTTTCAGCTGCTCAAACCAGATCTTTCAGTAATGTGTGCAGATATTTGTTTGCGTGGCTTCTGTATGCAGCGATGGCTGTGGCTTGTGTATTTTGCAACAACACGCAGTTTTTGCTGCTGTCATGTCTTGTTCCGCCTTAAATCCGTTAAAGTTTTGCCTCTATAAATACTATGGAGACGCTGTGTCAGTGTTGGCCAGGCTGTCCCTGGGCACCAGACTTCACAGGCCATTTAAATCTGGCAGTAACCACTCTCATGCTGCAAAATCACAAGGAAAAAAAAAGATTCCTTGATTGAAAACCTTTTCATCACTCCAAGCACTTCTTCCCTGAGGACCTTTTTTTCATGAGGCCTTTCATTTTCTTGTTTTGGGGAAATGGAGGGGGAGAGTAAGGATCTCCCTCCATCCTTAAGATAAGAGCGTTTGTCGGCCGGCTACACAGAGTTGTGATTGGCTCCGGTTCGAGACAAGAGTGGACTTTAATGAGCAATATGAAATCAGCCTCCAATCTGTCTAAGAGTTTGCCTTTCCTCTTGTGCCCATTATCCTGTTGCACTTTTCTAAACTATTAAACGTCCATCAGCTAGTAGTTCCCTGCGAAGTGGACTGCACAGAGTGTTCAGCCATGTTAAGTAAGATTCCAACAGTAGGGAGCAAAAACGCTCAGTTCAAAGGGAACTGTGAACTGTTCATCAGTCATTGTGCCTCGCTGGAATGACACCGTACATCTTGTAAATTAATCAAATCACATTTATTCAAAAGTTACATATTACAATAGAATACGTTTTGTAATGAGATCAGTTTCCACAGTAGCAGCATCGTATCAGGGTAAGAAGGAGGTGATATCTACATTGGTGACGTTGCTGGGTGTTCCGAATGGAGGAATTTTGTCGAGGGGCATTCCCTGACCAGGGAGAAGGGAGTACTGTTAATGTACATTGTGGAACAGAACGCAGCTTTACTCTTAAGTGTTGCGATAAGCGAATGTCCTCTTCTTGAGGCTCACCGTTGTGATTAAAGGGTGACAGCAGGACTAAGTGATTGTTTTCAATTGCTGCTCACATAGAAATAAAGCTCTCAAGTTCGTTTTTCTTTTTTTTTAGTCTGATCATTAGTTTAGCATTCTCCTTGTTATCCATTTCACACACATTGCATCACAGCAGGATTTTCTGTAACAAGGGCAGCATGGCAAGTTACAATCATGGTGAATCGGTCGATGCGGATCTGCCAGGGATTCTTGTTCAGCACAGCCAGAAGCCCGATTAAACGTCCAACACCTGCACAGAGAGAGGGAGTAAAACTAGATTCAGCATGAGACAGTATATAAATGACCTCTCATTCAACACCTACATTTTCCCCGGTGTTTCAGGATTGATATGTAGCACCCCACCGCCCTTTCTCCCCTCCATCTCTGTGCCTCTGTCTTTGCTCTCCCTCTCCTCATGTGACTCCTCCCTGGGAAGCATCCTGCTGACACTCTCCAAGGAGTCTCAGAGAGAGAGAGACGCACTGCCTTCTAGTATCAACAGTAAAAATCACAAGTTACCCAGCAGGGATGTGTCACCGTTCATTTTGTCTGCTGCACTAATAGAAAATCTCCTGCTTTGGATTTTTATTATTCTCATGCACGTGGAAAGGCAATTTGCCAATAATGCAGATTTTCAGTTAAGCTTTAGGGATACTTGCACGTGGAGGAGAATAAATCCCTATTGTGATGTGAATGAGACATTAAATATAATTTTCAGTTGCCAATTAGGCTACATGTAGCATGTCAGTGACAGGGAGATGTATGACTGTTTTTTTCCCCTGAGGTGAAGACATTTTTCCTTTTTTTGCATGAATATTATCTTGATTCCTGAGAGGCAACACAATGGGTATTGGTATTGTTTAAAAATGTTTTTATTACTGGTGCCGATTCAACACTTGAGTTTTGGGATGGATACCAAAACTTACTATACTTCGCTTACTATGAGGAATATAAACGTGTTTTGTCCATAGAGCGTGCGTGCTCTGTACACTGCCCTTGCAATATCATTTTAAATAATCAATTGGGGGTGCCTGGATAGCTCAGTTGGTAGAGCGGGCGCCCATATATAGAGGTTTACTCCTTGACGCATGAGGCCTTTTGCTGCATGTCATTCCCCCGGTCTCTCCCCTTTCATGTCTTAAATAAAGGCCGAAAATGCCCCAAAAAAGAATCTTAAAAAAAAAATTTCATCTATAAAATTCTACGGGCAATATTGGGAAAAATCACTTCATAAGTTTAAGATTTGCTGCTTTTTTCTTTTGTTGTATCATCATACAAAATCTTTGGGTTTTAAATTATTTGTTGAACAAAGCAAGCAATTTGAAGTCATCACCTTGGGCTCTGGTAAATTGTAACAGGCACCCCCCCCCCTTTTATCCTCATTCATTTCTGGCAGTGGAGGGCAGTTGTGGAAAGCAGCTTTTTGTTGTCTGTTTACAGAAAAAGCTGCTTTTGAAATCTGTGAAGGTTAGAAAGGGAGTGTACAGGAAAATAGATTAATTTTATTATTCAAAAAGCGTATGTACAAACCTGAAGTAGTGACCTGCAGAACACATTGAGATGCGGCTGGTGAAATGATCAGGCGTGTTGTGTGGACCTGCCTCATTTGATAGGAGACATCGGAGGGGGTGTGAAAGCCGGTGGCCCCTGTGACCTACACTATTCATGAGCCTCCATCATGGGGGCAGCCTTTCACTGAGGCACTCTGCTTTAGAACACAAACACACACTCAGAAATAACATCATACATAAATAAAGCAACACACGTGCAGTGAATGAGTTGGCGCTGTCTGTGTCACCTTCACACACACATGAACACACCTTGTTCTCTGAATGCATTCAGCAGATAAGACGTCCAGATTACATTGTCTGCTTTGCGTGGTCGTGCTGTGACTGACTTTACTCTTGCACACACGTAGTGACACATTCTTCTCTAACTACCTTGTAGGCTCTGAGCCAGAGGGTTGCTGGGACTAATTTGACAGCTGCCACGGCTCATTATCTCATAAAGGCGACCGTTCTTGGCCCTGCAGTTTAAAGAGTGTTAGTGTAGATGTTATTTGCAATAACCTCACACATTGCAGGCTGTCTGCTTGTTATGTTTGGCCCTTCTTGCTTTAGAGTCTGGGCTGCCAACGGTTTCATATCACCTGTTAAAAAAAGAAAGAGGAAACAACCATGTTTTTCATCATTTGGAAAAGGAAATATGTCCACTCATTACATGCATAACCATTTACCTAAATCTTTTTTTCTCATCTTGACCCAGACTTGACCATGGACTCCTTCAGCACCAAGAGCTTAGCCCTGCAGGCGCAAAAGAAGCTGATGAGCAAGATGGCCACCAAGAGCATGGCCAACCTCTTCATCGATGACACCAGCAGCGAAGTGTTGGACGAGCTCTACCGCGTCACCAAGGAGTACACCCGCAACCGCAAAGAGTCACAGAAGATCATCAAGAACTTGATCAAGATGGTGGTGAAGCTGGGAGTGCTCTACAGAAACAACCAGTTCAACAGTGAGGAGCTGATCCTGGTGGAGAACTTCAGGTAGGCAGCAAGAGCCGGAAAAAGCACTGTTTTTCTTTTTTTCTTTTCGAGAGTTGGATGAGAAGAATGAATCTACTCTCATGTCGTTGCGTTAAAGCTGCAGTGGGTAGAATGTGAAAACCGGCAGAATATGAGGTAGAGTAAGACCCCTTACTGCAGCTCTCCCTCTCCCCTTTTTGCTGCACGGGCAATGCATGCACATCCATCCATCCATCCATCCATCCATCCGTCCATCCGTCCGATTGGCTAAAGTCTCCTGTGATGGCTAGATTTTCTGAAGCCTTTAAAACAAAGCCAATAGTAGGTGCAGAAGTCTAGTTCTCTTTAAGTCTACTTGAATTACAATATGCTGAAAGATTATTATTTTGGAAGTTTTGCCCAACAACGGCAAAAAATGAAGTGCCTACCACAACTTTATTTGCAGAGCAAAAGCCAGGTAGCGATTAGCTTAGCATAAAGACTGAAAGCAACAGCTAGCCTAGCTCTGTTCAAAGTTCAGAAATACGGCTACCAACACTAAAGCTTATCTTGTTTATTTGATATGTACACAAATATACAAAAATACAATTTGTGGTTGGAGGAATTTACATCCTGGATCTCTTGACAGATAACATGTTATCAATCCGCCCAGCATTTCTGTGCAGTGTCTAGACAATTCTCTAAATAAGTGTATTTCCCAAAATGTTTGAATTAAGGGCTTTTGTTTTGTCACATCCTGCCATACATTTAAATATTGTTATATTTTGTCAGTAGGTGACAACTTGAGAAACAACAATGAGTTCTGGTTGAGAGCTTCAACTGGTGATAACTGCAGTTCAAGTACATTTTTGTGTGCTGATGGAAGCAAATTAAGGAAATTTACTTTTACATCAGTTTATATATTTTCCACTAAAATAATAAAACTGTCGGCTTGGAGGCATGTGAAGCTGACATAAGTGCACAGTATAGAGAATGTGGATTATATCAGCATGGAGATGCATCGCTGCGAAGGACAACACTATAGCTGAAACTTTTCTGAAGAATATCATAAGACAGCAGTTTCTATTTTTACTCCCTTCTGCTGCACCAGTCAGAATTAGAAACTGACAGCCTCTCTTGTCGTCTCACAGGAAGAAAGTCCACACTCTGGCCATGACGGCGGTCAGTTTCCACCAGATTGAGTTCACCTTTGACCGGCGCATCATGAGCGCTATTTTGAATGATTGCCGTGAGCTGCTGCACCAGGCCATCAAACGCCACCTGACAGCCAAAAGCCACTCGCGAGTCAACCACGTGTTCAATCACTTCGCCGACTGTGACTTCCTGGCGTGTCTCTACGGGCCCTCGGAGGTTTACCGTGCCCACCTGCAGAGGATCTGTAACGGGGTTAACAAGATGCTTGATGAAGGGAACCTCTGACCTCCGCTGGCCTCATCATCAGGCACCTTCCCCTCTAGTCACCCCTCATGTACCATTTTGCAATATTTCTTTTTAAGGTGACATGAACGTTTATATTTTCCATTTGTTGCTTTATGTTTGTGTGCCTTTTCAGCCGTTACTGTAACACTGAAAGAATCTCGGCTAGTTAGTCCAAAGTCTGTTTCTTCTCCAGTCTGACTTTTTGTAATTTCACAGTAAACAAAGCAGATGTTTATTTTTTATTTTATTTTTTATTGAATTTAAAACTTCATGCTCCTATCGGTATATATTTAGGGATAGGAGCCTTGACAACTGTGCCTTGAAAAAACATTTTTGTCTTCATTCCAAGGGCACTATGCTCGCTCTTTCAAAAAGACATGAATCAGGCACATGCCTTCTGTCATATCTCTGTGAGGAGCTTTTAATGGACCAAAATGGTTTTGGGGGCACCAGGAGAGGGGAAAAAAGTGAATTTCCATCTTTTCCAAATACCCAAGGACATAAAGAAGTGATATTTTTTTGGTTTGTTTGTTTTTTCCAAAAGTAGTATTGCACTCGATTCTGAACAAGCGCTGTACTGTACTTTCCTGCAATAATGAAACCATGTGAAAAACTGCAGTTGAGTAATCCTGCTTAGCCTGCATTTTACAGCTTTCACCATAATGCACTGAACTCCACTTTGTAGAGAGGCCAGGCCTTTTGTTTAGAAGGCACCTATAAACCCAGTTTTTGCTTTTTATAGTCTGGTTTATAGCCACGACAACAAAGACGACATATTTGGGCCATAGGGGGACCATAAACATGAAGGAATTTGATTGTGCTGTGTATTGTTAAATATGTTGCAGGCTATATGCTCATCTGCTCAGCAAACATCAAGTTTGTGTCTATAAATGTCATAATCACAGCAGGGAGGTAGCACAATGTGGCACCAGCCATAGAGGTTGCTCTGGAATTTTTTCAGAGCGGAATAAAGATCAATCACGGTTCAAGTACTCGTCATTATAGATGTTGGAGCCCATGGTCAGTTGTGTTCCAGATTTACCGGTATTGCCTCAGGTTTATCCAAAAAGCGCTAAAACTCTGGTTTGAATTCTGACCGATTTGAACTAAAACAACTCCCTATGAGCAGTCAGATGAAAGGCTGGATGAAAAACTGCAGTTCTGTCTATTAAAAGGGCCAGGCAGGGTATAGAGATTAGAGCAGAGACAAACACAGTACCTGATTGTACTCTCCCACTGCAATTACAGTTCCGCACTCTGGGGTGGCATAATGGCACGGAGCCTGCCTCTGTCGAGCAGCCACTCCATTTCACCACACAGCAGCCTCATGTAATGTGATGGAGATAACCATCTCTGTTTGCGCAATGCAAGTCCTTTTAATGGAGTGAAAGATGTTGTTGTTGTTTCTTCCTAATAAAGGAGAATATGAATAGTTACTACTATACCTCCCCCCCCCCCGAACCTCACAGAATAGCTGTTTTTCCTTTTTGTCTATGTGTTTTTGTATCACTGAGCCTTTCTGGGAGATTGTTTTGTGCTGCGGACTCATTTTGTATTCTGTGTGAGAGTGTGAGTGTTTGTGTGCGTACCTGTGAGAGAATTGGAAATTGAGCCGTGTAATAAGCGCTGTGCTTTTCCAGATAGGATTGCTGAAACTTTAACTTCATCCACAGCAGCTCTGCCAAAGAAACGAAGACTGATGTTACTCAAAATGCAATCTTTCTTCCAGAGGAATATTTCAGATAACAGTATGCACTTGATAATTATAACTCTGGTAACGATGATAATGAAGACAAAGCTGGTGGCTGTTGTGGTTTCGGCCCTTTTTTCTTTATTCACATTTTCAATTCTTAGATGACTTCCTGAGTATATTCTCTTTTGTTAGACCCAATTGACTTTCACTGCATCATTTTGGGAGGCTTCAAAGTCAATCATTTTCCCTAAATCCCCCCAAAGCAGTTGACTTTAATTCTCTTTGGATGCTATTTTCTCCAATCCCTCCACATCTCAGGGTTAGTTTGAATCTCCCTCAGTTTTTAAATCCATGACACACTAAGTACAAATCGCCACGGACCTCTGCAACAGCCCCACTTATTTTACTAAAACCCCACAACTAAGCATACTTATCATGTTGCATTTCTACTATTGTAAATTGTGAATCATTTTTATTTTCACTAATGTACATATGATTGTTTTTGTGTCCCTGTATTGTATCCAGACGCAACAAATATAATACAATTTACTTTTTTTAAAGAATACATTTCTTGTCTTTTTTGCCCCTCAATCAAGTACAGAACGTCTTCTCGTTAGTATGTCGGAGGGTGGAATTTTCCAGGCCAGTTCAGAGGGTAATCTGACTATGTCTGACCTGGATTTAGTCAGCCAAATCCCTTTCCTCCTGCTCCCGGCATTGTTAGTAAGCCATGAAAGCAAACACAAACCCATCTGACTGACAAACAATTGAACTTTGGGTCGTTTCTTTCCACTTCCTGCAGGCCCACGCCACGGTCAAAGGTAGAACAGGATATTTGTAAGATGGAAAGACTTCTTGCTTCTGTTTTTGGAAACATCAACACTCAGCTGCAGTTTAATTTCAAGTGTTGCATGAGTACCACTCCCCCGGTTTGGGTTTAATCCATCATTAACTTTGCCACTTTTCAGACTTCGGAATGATAATTTGGTCTGTAGCACGTCTGCAGATCCTCTCTGCAGCACAGCCTGAAAGGCTACTGAAGTACCAAGTGCCCAATTATCATTTAATGGTCATGCATAATTTTTTTTTGTGAATGCACCCTTGAGTTCAGAGAGTAATGTTATGACTATTCTGGGATGTGAGTACAGTCACATCTTATTGTCTCTCTGTGTACATCTTTCTCTTCTTATTTGACTGCAATGTCAAATAAAGCAAAAACATCCTGACCTCAACTTTAATGATTCATTTCTGCCAATGTTTTATTTTAGGGTAGTATTTTTTGGGTGGGAGGGCTATAAAAATTGAGAATTTCAGGATGCTTATTTTTTCCTTTCCAATGTCAGTGTGTCTCTCTCAAATACTTTCTGAAAATTAAAAATTTGAAAATGACAGTCACGATGTGATTATCACTGGCTCTAATACATTTTGGTGAAGCTAGCCTCCACTGGGGCATAATTATCATTTCTACATAATGAAGTGACTACAAAGGAGCTGTCCTGCATCCTAAGAAGGAGAGCGCTGAAAAGAAGAAGTGTGCAGAGGACCCATTACTCTTTCCACTTGTGTTCAAGCACAAATTACTGAGCTATGATATGTGCTACAGACTTCTAACCTGAACTAAACAGTTTAGCGGAGCTATTGTAGCATCATACTTTCCTTTAGAATCAATTATGATAAAGGTATGATTCTCTTGCTTAGCTCTGCATACGTCCAAGGACAAACCAAGCCAGACTTTCATGTCCATCCCTGCAAGGATACAGGCGGTTGGTTTTGGCATTAACACTGCTAAGTCTGGCTGGCTTTCAATATGGGCGCAAACACCCTAATGTTTGAGTTGTGGGTGGTGCTACAAAACAAACCACAGGGCATTGTGTTTAAACAGCAGGCAATGCTCTGCACTCGTACAACATCACACAGTCATATTTCTCCATTTTCTTTTATCATTAATGCCAGTAAAAATGCCTTTCAGGCTTAATAAGTGAAACAGGACTGGGAATGCAGTCAAAAGATGAGTGGCACTAAAGAAGAAAATGATTCAGCTATTTCAACGATGATCACTTTATTGTACTTTTCAAACAAAACCAGCAGAGAAATGTGCATTTGTTGATTTATACCGATGCATAGAAGTAGGTTTATATCCTGAAGCAGCAGATATTGCGAAGTGAATTATTGCGCGAGTATAACTGAGGTTACCTACGGTATGTAATTGTATGTAATATTTTGTTACATTTTGATTTCACCACATTGTCTTTGTTTCTCATTTCTATGGAAATCTATGCATCGAACCCAACGTCCCAATCTAACAGTTACGTCCATGCTTTCTGAATCTTATTACAGTGTGTGCAGAGTGCTAAAGGAGGAGCCTCTTTTACATGAGGTCTTTGCTGACCATTCAAGCACTCCCAAAATTTCTCTCAACACCAATCTCATGTAGGTTACTGGTAACTGGCAGAGGTGCAGAGCAGAGCGAGCGCTGCTTATTATGTATTACTTTGCTTTTGTAGTCCCTCCACATCGTTACTCATCCAGTATGCTTAAAGGTGCTCTCCCCTCTGGCAAGCATTGCTATGACAGTCAGCTTGGAAGTCTTTCAAAACTCTTTTCCCCCTGTCTTCTTTCCCTTTTCTCTGTCTCTCTTTTACTCTTTCTTGGTGTCCCCACGTCTCTGTCTCTTCCTCTCTCACTCTACTCCTCAGAGAGCACCTTACTGACAAGTTGTTTAAAGATGAAAAGCACGGCGGAGGGGAATCCAAAAGCAAACACAAAAATATACACAAGAGGACAGGAAAGACACTGCTGTACACACACACATAGAGCACTGAAGCCCTGAGGATTATCACCAGCGTGACACTGGACACTTCAGGGAAGACAGCATCTGCTCACTTCCATATTTAATACTACAAAAAGAGAACATTGTGTTCTCAGGAAACTTCCCATTTCACTTTGTGTGAATACAGAGACAAATACATTGGTGTGAACACATAATTCTCTCCAAACTACACATTTGTGCTGTCCAGGTGGCTATAGAAAGTTCCCAAGTGCCCACCAGCATTCACGCTGTGACTAAAAGCCATTTTGCACAGGACACTTTGACAGACCGGCGGTTCTTCGCCCTTCAAAGCACTACTTTTACATCTATCTTTTACACCCAGTTATGTAAGGTGTTCAGTGATGCTCTCTCTCTCTCTCTCTCTCTCTCTCTCTCTCTCTCTCTCTCTCTCTCTCTCTCTCTCTCTCTCTCTCTGCCTGAAGAAATTCAACAAGGAAACGGTATCTGCAGTGGCAGTAAAGTTCAGCAGACACACTTCTTCTTCTTCTTCACCATCGCCTAATGTTTTGATAACATGTCTTCGCGCACATGCCGAACCAAATGAAGCCCACCAGTGGTGAAATGGTTAAACTGAGTGAAGCTCCTTGCTGATATTTTGATAAAAGCATTTTTCTGAGTAACTCACTAAAAACATTTGAAGATGTCTCAGCCCAATCTCTCTCTCTCTCTCTCTCTCTCTCTCTCTCTCTCTCTCTCTCTGCCTGAAGAAATTCAATAAGGAAACGGTATCTGCAGTGGCAGTAAAGTTCAGCAGACACACATGCTGAAGTGTCCCTGCACACTCGCTCTGCTGCTTCTCGATGGGCAGTCTGCCTGTTACAGGACTAAAATCAAGTGAGGGAGCGCTACAGGAGGCAGCAGACAAGGTTACAAAGTGAGGCCATATGCTCTGTCTGTCGTCCCCCTACTCCCAACTGTTCCACCAATATTGAAAACTACATGATGGTGACAAAAACATCCTGTTTGAGAGTCAGAAGAGGAGGACATGTAAAAAAAAAAAAACACTGCACCGAACTGAAAAGGAGAATTTCTCCTGCTGTAGACCAGTTTTGTCCTTCAATCACACACAGCACATTACTATAATGGATGGTATGATATAAAGGCAACCGGACTTAAGAGGCTGCGCAGCCAGACTGCAAATGGACCAACTCTGACAGCTACTTATTATTCCACATTGACTTTAAAATGAGCAATGATTGTGTGTATTATGCCATGTTATTTATGGACCTTACAACGTGGGTGGCTAATTGGAGGGGAACCTTTAAGAAGCATGAATTCAAGGTCTTGAACACACACACACATTCAGGTAGGGTTATATGTTTTCAAATGTAATCAATCACATATGGACAGTTGCCACCTTATTGGAAGGTTATTTAAATGCATAGCCTTACAATACTTTGCCAAATGAACAAGGAATATTTTTTCACTGTCCTCTGTGAAAACCATGTATCTCCAACAAAAGGTCAACTTTTTGTGAGCTGAGATAAACAACCTTGTTTTTAGCTTTGTGCATGCACTTTTTAGTTAGAGAAATGGGCTTTTAAATGGGTCCAATGGTTATATTTAGTTTAAGAAATAGGAGGATTTTCTCAACCCATAAAGTGACACTTAATTAAAAAATGTGGAGATACATGGTTTTCATGGACAGCGACTTACAACATCTTCAACAATCAGGTCTGCACCAACACTGAACCAACCCTAGACAAAGCTTAGCTTTTGTTTAGCCTTTATGTGTGTGTGTGTGTGTGTGTGTGTGTGTGTGTGTGTGTGTGTGTGTGTGTGTGTGTGTGTGTGTGTGTGTGTGTGTGTGTTAAATGATTAAACATTATTTCAAAGTGAAATACAGGTTGAAATCCTTATTATATAAAACCTTTTAAACATTAACATGCACATACACGTATAGATATGCATTCAGAGTTAAATCTTTAAATGCAACCCCACCATAGCATAGAAATAGACTTTGCGTGCATCAGCATGCCGTGAGGAAAAGGAAGGATTAATAGCCGCTCTATTACTTTCACTCTTGTTTTTTTTTATCCAGACTAGTGGTCATTACTGGATGACAGCAGTCTGTCGACATGCAGGCAGGCCCGCAGATTACACCAAGCCTGTGTCTGTTTTCGCTCCCCCCACATACCTGTATGTCAGTGAATTAAGTCATATTTTAACAGGGCACTACCAGAGGAATAGATTGCTATGCTGACTAACAGAATGACGGATGCTTTGAGTGCCTCACTGCTGAGTGACAGCAAACTGTCAGGGCTTTAGTGTGGCTGGGCTGCTGTCTTTTTATTTTGGATACTGCCAGAAATGGAGGGACCCATCCATGCAGGCGCAGTTGAGTGAAAAGACACCTAGGAGGCATTTTTGGGCATGTCAGACAAAAGAAACCTGATCCAGACAGCCAAGAATGGGAATTTGAACAAAAAACCCGAATAGAGCAGCTGTCTCTGCATAATTGGAACAAATGGAAGTTGTATATGCGGCAGAAAATAAAACAAGAAAACAACTTGGATGTAACTCGACACTTGCTGACAGTTACAATAATCTGGGGAGAGCTGTGCCATAGGCAAGCTGTTGTTTGTAGCCGGGCAGCTTATAGTTTCTGTCAAACTGTTGCTGATCTTGGAGGGTCGCAATTATGTGCCCCCTATTATTCCTCTTCCATCCCTTCCTGCTGCCATCTTCCCCTACTCCTTTAAAACCCCTAAGCAGCATTTAATTGTGAAGGGCTGAGCCGGGGAAGGAGTAATCAGATGAGAATGGAGGCAGGGGGAATCACGTGTGTATACACCAGCTAACAGAGGATTAATAACAGTGGCGTCTTGATTGAAGTTCAGCAGCTCTCCCTGCCAAATGGGAGGTTGGTATGAGGGAGAGAGTGCGACAGAAAAGGGAGGAAAAGAGAGTAAAAAAGAGTTGCAAAGACAGAAGACGTACAGGGTTCTCAGATGAGAGCAGAGAGTTACAGGCAAAAGAGACAGAAATGGGGAGAGAAGAGGGAAATAGAGAAAGGGAGTTAGAGCAGTGAGAGGGAGTGGGAGGAAGAAAGAGCGAGGATAGGAGGCAGTGCAGCGCAGTGTGGAGGAGGGGAGGGGGGGAGAGAGAGAGAGAGAGAGATGTAGAGACAGGAAGCCTCCACTGCTACTGAGCCAGTGAGACGCAGGCAGGCAGAGAGAGAAGACGGAGAGAGCGAGAGAGAGAGAGAGGCCCTTGGCATCTCCAAGGCCGGCCCAATGAGGGGGTGAGGGGCTCAAGTGCAATACAAAAGGGAGGATAGTGGGAGGAGAAGCAGAAACGGAGGGGGAAAAAGAAGAGGGAAAAAGGCAGGGAGATAAAATCAGAAACAGGTTTCAGCAGGGAAAGGGGAGTGGGTGGGTGGGGTCTGAGATGAGGAGGGAAAAAGCAGATAAAAGTTTTGGAGACAGAGTCGGAGAGAGAGAGGGAAAGGGAAAAGAGACTAAAGATTCTTGGATTGAGTCTGTTAATGGAAAAGGTAGGAGGGGATTCATGGAAAAAGAGGAGGACCTGCTCTGTGTCTCAGGAGTCCTCCTGTTCCTCTTCTGCTTCTTCTTCTTTCTGTGAGGCTGCTGGACATCATCCATCACCATGTTCTCTGATAGCAGGACTCCAGCGCCTGGGGAGCAGAAAGGCTTCAAGCCCCACGCACCTCACTTCATACCGTGGCTGCGCAATAGTCTTAAGCCCCACCACAGCAGTGACCTGGGGCTCAATGGACCGTACAAATCCAGCTCAGAGGCCTGCAATAACCTGACCCCGCTGGAGAGAGCCAAAGGGATCGGGTTCTTCTCTATCCAGGGAAGGGACCGGGCAAAGAAGGGGGAGGTTCGGTGTAATGGCGTAGGGATGGCGAGAATGCTGCCAGTGGTGCTGCGTGGGCACCACATCCTGCCTGGGAGTCTGAGGAAGCGGAGGGAGGACAGTCCTGCCAGGTGGAACGAGTCTCCAGAGCTGGACCCACCCACCAACACGCAGAGCAGTCTGGGGGACGGACCGCATGGTCTGAGCAACAGCTCCACCTCTGCCCAGGACAACCACACCTTTGTTAGGAACCACGGCAGCCACCTGAGCCCACTTCAGTCGCAGAATGATGTGACTAGCACCTCAGTCAGGAAATATGGGCCACTAGTGAGACCCCCTCCTCTTCCTGTTTCTGGACTGCTCATTGAGGGGCCAAACTGTAAGGTGCCTGTTGTGGTGGACATTGAGAACAGGAGGGGGAAAGTGTGGGACTATGCCAGCAGTACAACCTACCGCAAGAGAGACCTCCATTCATCCAGCTGGGTGTGCTCAGACACTCAGGGACTAACAGAAAGGCAGCATGGCTTCCCCACCAGCTTCAGCTACAACAAACAACAGAGCAGGAACTCCCAGAGCCAGAGAGACCTGAGGGAACCACCTGTTGAGGGTTTCAACGGGCCCCTAAATGGAGTCATCTTCTCCACTGAGGTTCCTCAGAGAGGCCTGGGCTGCACCACAACACTACGACACCCCAGGAAAGCTAGACCAAGCTTGGAGCGTATCGCGGCCCTGGGCCAGAATCAGACATGGGTCCAATACAGGTCGACCATTGAAGGGGAGCCACAGAGGAAGGAATCAGGCTGCAGCAGGAAGGTTCGAAACCAGATTAAACGGGTGGTGGACAACCTGGAACATGTTCTTACAGCGCTGAGGGACGTTCACCAGGAAATGAAAGAGGTAACTTGTTATGTTGATTCTGCATAACATTTCACCATTTTCACCAATCATGTATTTCTTGGACAAAATGGAAATGGTAGAAAAAGAATAGGAGCAGAGAAGTTACTGTATCCTCTCATATTCATTTAGGTATTTTACTCTTGGAGGAAACGTTCATGCTTATGCTATAAAACCTTGAGGGCTCTAACAGATAACGATGTGGGCTACACACAACTAGCCATACTGAGCAGAATTTACATGCATTAAAAAGTCAGCAGCAGGGTTGGTTGAATCCACCACAGTCTGCAAACTGTTTGTGCAACTCTCCTCTGTCACTGTGCTTAATTCATGCGTACATTATCATAGAGGTGAACCAGACAATAGTTATGCCCCATTTGTATGATGCATTCAGAGTCTGCTGAGATGTGACATTAGGCAAAGCAGTCGCCTTTCTCTCTGCATCTCCCTTTCTGTCCTCCTCCAACATCCTCTCTCAACTATTCCGCCACTCTCCCTCCTCATGGACAGATGCTGCTCCAGGCACAGCTGGATAACGTTTTATAATCCATTTATGTCTGAGTATTTCTGCCTCGTATTCCTCATCCAGTAAAAGTGACACGTAAATCTCGCCTCTTGGCATTTGATCTGCATCTGAAGGGTCGTGGCTAAACCTGAGGTAGTAACCTCATCATTCTGGCTGTGAGGTTTTAGTGTGACAGTATTAATATAACACTGATGAAAGAGCATGTAGGCTACACAAAAAGAGGGGAACGGAGGGGGTTCAGAAGCAGACTGTGATAGAAAATAAAAAATTTCACAACAGAGATGACAGATCAAAGGAGGATAAGGCACCAGAGAAGACTTTGGTTGCATATTAGTTTCAAAGCCCTGTTTTATGATTCTGTTGCATGAGAAGCAACCCTCAGTTTTATTCAATAATCAATCCCTGTTATTAAAATGAGCTGGAGTGAGACTTAAAAGCATTTTAGACAGATACTATACAAATATTAAAGCAACACTAAAGACTGCCGTCTCAGGAAAAACATCACAAAAGCAAGCTCACGCATGAATATGGTTTTCTGCTAAGACATTTTGATGGATCAAAAACTGCTCTGTGACTCAGAACTAAAAGCAGAACAACAGTAGAGTTAAACTGAAAGAGGTATGAAACTTACATGACTGAGCTCTACAACAAACGTCTCTCAGCACTCATCAGCACTACATGTAAACCTGAGGGGTCAAAAAACATCATTTTAAATAAACACTCTCAGGAACAGCAGATGAAACCAGGGTCCTCTGCTCTTTTATCTCCTCTGGTTTCTGACATTAACAAGCAGCACCTGCCCAGAGTCACTTGATGTGCATATGCACACGGTACTTCAAAGAAATATGAAATGCCTCGCCCAAAAAAGCTGCAGCATTAAAAGAAAAGAAAAAAAAGGCAAAGCAGGTCATCTTTTGACAAGGATGTTGTTGAACACAGAGAACAAAACAATAATTCATCTGTTCCAGCGGGGGCTGAGGATTTATCTGTGAACGTAGAGCAGGTGAAGAGATAGGTCAAACATTTTCCCCAGTGTAATTTTCTACAATCTCCTCTGCCTTTATCATTGTACATTGTATGTGTCTTTGTGTTAAGCATTTATGTTGTGTTAAGCATTTATGTGTGTTGTGCATACACTCATTTGATACATGTTCTGCACGCTTTTAGATACAGTGCATGCATCTGGACTTGTATGCCTGTGATATATTGTATAGTGTGCTTTTCACTATCACAAGTATCAGAAGGGAAACCGACCTAAATTTAGCTTACACAGTTCCTGTAATATCACCGTTTCTAGGCTGAGGTAAACATTTTTTGCACTAGGTTGTAGCTTGTGTGACACACTTAAAGATTAGAGCTATACACCTGCAGAGAGTCCACTTCGGTAAGAGTCGGAAATGCTTCAAATTATAGATGGGG
Source organism: Zingel zingel (assembly GCA_023566125.1). NCBI lineage: Eukaryota > Metazoa > Chordata > Actinopteri > Perciformes > Percidae > Zingel > Zingel zingel. Next base: position 20,940,170 of record CM042322.1, on the reverse strand, counting down.
ACATGCAAAAGCAGAAACAATTAATATGCAAACTTTTAATATTGCCATTACTATATTGAGGCTACAGTGCCAAGGTTTTGTATGTTATCAATATTTTTTATTAGAAAAGACTCAAATTGGAATAAAAGTCATTGGATTAATAGTGTTGGAGCGTCCTGGTGGAAAAGTTGTTGAAGCTGCTGATCTTGTAAAACCCGATTCAAATCTGGCTGGATCTCTCTCTTTCCTCTTTATTTCCTGTCACCTCTGTACTATTATCCAAATAAAGGCTCAAAATGGCCAAAAATACAATATAGAAGTATATATTCTATAAGTATTCTATTCCTATATTTTTAGAAGTGATTAGTAACTCAATTGAGTTATGTAAATTAAAAATCTTTGGTTTTAGTGTTTTGGTCGGAGTGTTTATTTGCAGAAGTCACCTTAATTGCACAAACATTCAGCAGATTAAACAACAATGAAAATAATCATATGTTTCAGGTTATCATTAGTGGTACTCCAGGGACTTTTGTATTGCACTTTTATAAAGTTGTGGGACTCAGAATAGACATAATTGAGAGTTTGAGATATCCAGACTTTTAGTCCCTAGTGTGAGTCAAGCTCCAAAAACACTTGATCCTACATTTCCCATAGTGCAGTCTTTCGTTAGCCCTTCCCCACCTGATAAACATGCACATATTTCAAACTGATTTCTTGTGTCCAGTTTGTAACTCAGACTTTCCGGTAAAAAAGTCCCCACAGGAGACATTATAAAACTGTTTTCACAGGTTGAAAGTTAAAGGATCAGATGATAAGGTAAAGGATCTTTGTCTAAAATCAGGGAAGTGCCCCTTTTCCAAACTACTTCAATTCTTTGTATTCATCACCATGTATTTATCCATCATAGGTGGTGCAGCAGATTGACCATCTAACCTCATCCATTGATCTGAATGTGGAGGAGCAGCAGGGGAATGAAAGAGGTGACAGCGCCAACCCTCCCAGCGACAGCAGCTCCAGTTCAGGTTCCAGCTCCAGTAAAGTGACGTTAGGCAGTACCCATCAATGGCCGTCAGAGCCTGGAGACCAGCCAGGAACCACAGACTCATTTGGCACCCTCAGGAGAGATCATCACAAGTGTCACTTTCCACCAAATGTGCTGCTATGCCCGGTAACCTCTGGGTTTTCATCAGAGAGGAGTCAAACTCTTCGGTTCACCTGCAGCCTACTGTCTTCTCACAGACAAGGTGGGCCGCTCCAGTACACCAATAGTCTCCCTTTATCCAATCCCCCTCAAAACCTCACCTCCCATGATCTTACTTTGTCTCCCCGAAGAAGCCTCCCTGTTCGGCCTCCCACTCCTGGTCTCTCCCCTCTAACAGTAAACCTCCATCACCCCAACAGCCCTGGTTCTCAGCCTCACTCCCCTGGTCCTTCCTCCCCCATCAGGGTCAGCCCTGTGTCCTCTCTGCCTGCAAAGCCTCTGCCACCCCCCACTCTTAGCCCTTCTGTCATCATAGAGAACAAGGTTGGGTCTTATCAGACCCCACAAAGTGACAACCCATCTGCCAGTTTGCTCTCTCCATCATCAACCCAGTCTCCGTCTGCCAGCTGCCCACCCGTCAACTCAGAAACTCAAACTGTGTCCAACACTGACAGAGAGAGGCGATCATCCTCAGCAGGACCCGTTCACAGACCTTCACAGGTATGCTCTGCCCCTGCAGCCACAGCTAAACCACCAACAGCACAAGGCTGCAGGGGTCGCAAGCCTCCTCCGTACCCAAACCACAGACCTTCTGAACACACAAAGAAGGTGAAGGAACCCCGCAAAGCTCCTCCATACCCTGAGAAAAGAAGGCTTCTCTCGACCACAGTGTGAGACAATGCAGCAGGAGGGGGAGGCTGATCGAACAGAGCCACATTCACAGCAACAGCCGCAAGAGTGGAGAGTGAATTAAGGCTCGCTAAGATGAGCTGAGACCAAGTTTCCAAGGTGACGGGATGCAAACGCAACTCGGGGTGAGTATGTCAAGAAGAACAGCTTGGTTCTGCAGACGTACTTTTCCCGTCTCTCCTTCTATACCAATCTCTTGAGTATATAAACTGAACATACAAATGACACCATAACATCTGTCTGGGTTACTGCTCTGGTAACAAGAGCCTCTATACAGATGCTCAGTTTGCCCCACGGTTCTCAGACTCCCACAGATTGCACCGTTAAAGGGCAAAGGAGAAGGCCTAATTAAATAGAAATATGAACAAAATTATAATTACTGCAAGATGACAAGTCAAAGTAAGAACTGATTACTTCAGTGCACTTCAACCTAAGCAGCCAGACACATCCACTCACATGTGTCAGCATTGTCTAGGTTAGATAATTGCTGTCAAGAGTCGTGATGGTTTAACGAGAACTCAGTGCAGCTCAGGGTACTTTGGCTCGGTGGTGAAAAAAGCACAGACTGGGGATAACAGGCTGTGATCTGTGATATATCTGGGAACAGAAAAGGTCTCGTGATATGAGGAACTTAGCAAGGCCAGATAAGAAGTGAACAGGCAGAGTAGCGCCGAGCTGACTGGGTCACCGGCCCAGCGCCTGGGTGTGCATCAGGAGAGACAGGGGGCAGCTGGCCATTCGTTTTACCCTTCACCGAGCCCCTGGTGTTACAAAAATCCCATCTCCTTTGCTGCCTCTGGCTTGACTGACCTGGCCACAATCTCCATCTGTTCCCCTCCTAATGTCAGAAGATGCAAAGAAAGAGAAATAGGGGGCAGGTGTGTGTGAGAGAAAAGAGAGGAAAACAGACACTGCAATGTCTGCCGGATTGATTACATAAATACAGCTCAGAAAATCGATGGCTTATTCATTTAGGTCCTCTGATGTTGTCCTCTCTGAAATGTTATTTCAATGCCTGCTTGTGGCTCTTTTCTTGTGAAGAATAAAGCTGGTGTTATTCTATAGCCTATTTTCTGTTATTGTTAACAGATAAAATGAAAAGACCAAAACCAACAGTGTGTTAGTCCGTCTCTCAATACTTTTTGACTTCTCTACCCTGTCTGTGGTACTCAGCACCGAGCCAATTTCTTCCTCCTGAAGAGCTAAATCTTTAAAAAAAAAAAAAAAAAAAAAAAAAAAGTATGCACAAATGTATCAAAGCTCAGTAATTTCCTAAAATAGCTGGAAACTGTAGATTTTAGCATGGATTAATACACATTTCGTGCTCTCGTGAGTATTTACAGCAGCAGGACGGTGTCGGAGTAAATCAAAATAAACTACAATGCCACATTCATGCTAATGAAGGAACATCATGTGCAGCATTGATGTGTTTTTGAGGTCTGTGGCACAGAGGATATCAGGCATTGGATACACAGAAAATACTAGTTAGTAGGCTTAATGAATTGTTGTTCTGGTCTTTTCATAGACTTTATTGACATGAAGAAAAATATAGAATATCACCTCACTTATCGGTGAGGTGATATTCTATCTTATATCTTTAACAAGATTAAGAGTCTAAGTTATGTTAGCAGCTGTGTGAGGATGTACTTAGGTGTTTTTAGCTGGGGGGGGGGGGAGTTGAAAGTAAACTTCTCTACTGGTACCAGATGGTAAACAGTAGTGATATGTGTTTAGTGTTTGGATGACAGCATAGAGGCAGCTTTGAGTCTCAGAGACACAGTGAACTGGCAGTAAACAAACAGATATTGTGCTACAGAGATGTATTATTCAATGGAACAACCACCTTGAAAACAGTGTTAAATTCTTTATTCACAGGGCCACGTCTTTGCTATAAGATGCTTTACATACAGGTAGGAGACTGAGGGAGTTTCTTGGCACAGCTCTGCCAAAGTGCTACTACACAGTAGATCTTCTCAGATGTTTTAGTTTACAGTCATGATTATATTTTACATTAAAGCACTGGTAAATTGTGCGGTTGTAAAATAAATGTGTAATCTTTGTATCACAGAATTCAAATGTCAATTTGACTACAATCAAGATGACTGATTTTCTCATGGCTTAACATAAAATGAATAAGTCCCTCTTGACTCTCTATCTCTATAAGCCCACAAAGATCAACGCTCTTTACATTCCCATATGTGCCTCTGGAATTAGTAGATCCTCCCTGCAAAGCCGTTCTACCCAGAAATTAATAAGAAACAATGAAAGCTCTTTATCACATTTATTCGAGGACAATAAATGTTAATTGAGCAATTTTTCATAATGCTTATTTTAATATAAAGTTTCATATGAAGTCTCATTTGTATGCTGAAAACCTGGCTGTTTTCTGCAGCATACAAACTGGTTTTAAATAAATACATTAGTGCTGGTACTAAAATTACTGTTACTTTAGACAGATATGACAGGGGCATAAAAAACGCTCTCCGCCATGTTCAGAATATTTAATGGCTCTATGCTGGCACTCAAATTTCTCCTCTCTTTTCATGTTTACCCTTTAACGAGGCTGTGGGAGGTTCAATCAGATCATGACTGACATAACAAGACAAAAACATTGAATTATCTCCAGAACAATGACATGTCTTTATTCAAACATCCATCACGAATCAGAACAGTCAAGAAGTAGACAAAAAAAGAAAACATGTACAAAATAAGCAACATCTTGTGTGTATCTTTCTATTGTGGATCAGCATCTGGATGTGCTTACTTCCTGTTGTGACCCCAGAGGGAGGACGGTGACAAAGGGACACACTAACGTTCCCAGCTGAGTGTTTACTCAACTCCAGAGGATCATCGCTAGACAGATGAGAGGATCCAAACCCAGACCAAACAAGGTACGAATCTCAGTGAGTAATCCGACCACAGAATCAAATCGGCACAATCCTCAAATCTGAAATCAATCCCTAGAACTCATCTTCTGTAGATCTAAGAAGATTGGATCAATGTGAGGAATATAAAGGCAATTCTACTCGCTACATAAGGGAGCATGTACTTCTGAAACCTGCACAATATCCTCGCTGATCCATACATGTGCCACTGAAGGATGAAAGCAGACAGTTCAAGAAAGGCCCAGGAATATGTGATGGCAGCTCCTGCACGACCTTAAATATACATTTTTGGGGGTAAATCTCAAACAGTGTAATTGTGAAGTCATTGAAATATCCTGAAATTAGAAAAGACAAATAAGTAAACGGTTGTATCTTCTGCTTCGGGTGCCTTATTAAAATGATCAAGATTAAGGTAATTTCAAATAAAATAATAATCATTTATACCATATATCATATTTTCTCTTAATTTTGTGTTATGAAGCTGTTATCTGATCTATTACGAGTATCCCTTCTGGCCAAAAACACAAACATAACAAAAAAGTGATCACAAGTGGTACGGATTGATGATTTAGGGGATAAAATGTGTGCTTACAGTTATCAAGGACGCATCAATATTAACAGACAGAGAGCGAGGAGCTCAGCTCAGAACAGAACCAGATTGAGGAAAATGTAATTGTTTATGTGCGTGCATGACGCTATTGGAGATTATTCACTTTCCTCTCAGGATTATATGAGATGGTTAAATCCTTCCCTACTCTAAATGAGTTATCTATACTCTACAAGCCCCCAGACACCAGTCCTTTATACATTTACAAATGTCCTCAGTGGATCAGAACAGATTTGCTCTCTGAAAATCTTATAGCCTCAGAAACTAAGAAACAACCATGGAAGCACTTTATTTTATGGCAGAATTTTAACTAGGACATTATGTAGTAAAAAAAAAAAAAAAAAGAATACTAAACCGATGCCTTTCTGTTTTTTTTAACAGCATTTTCAAATCCATTACAAAAATATACCAGGTAATTTGTGTATTGACACACAAAGTGCGATATCAGTATCATCCCACTTCAATTTTAAGTTGTTACACCCACAAATCCATCCTTCACTGACTACTACACAGAAGCCCAACGTAGGGCTCAAAACATGACCAAAACCAAGTCAGACTTCTGACCAATTACAGCTCATCGTGTCGTGTCCGTCCAATGGCAGTCAGTTTGGAGAGTTGAGCGTTAAACTTTCCATCTCTGTGGGTCACTGGGGGTCAGAGAGGAGAGCAAATTACTGTCACAGAAAATATTAAAAACAAAACAAGGACACAGAGCGTCACTTATGCAAAGCACCTGAATCCAACCAGTATCATCTAACTGCAGAGCCAGCAGTTTGAGACCTACAGGTCTAGTCCAACCTGCACTGCCTGTTGGCAAGAGCAGTATAAGCAGCAGCAGATCAGATCTGTAGATGTGCGGCATCTACAGGTAAGGAAAGTAATAGCTGCTACAATTTTTACACTAGTGCCACCTACAAAACAATGAGTGTTAGAACTGCTACCTCATCTCATTCTTCGAACAGTAGGTGCTGCTTGTGGTTTTATACTTGACATATAAAACCTAACAAATGTAATAGTTTTGTTCACTAGAGCATATTTTCTGCTGAATAAAGAAGCCCTTAGTGTTGATGCCTCCTGCAGTTCACCAGATTACTTTGAACAAAAGGGGTGGTTCATTGCTCATTGTCGACTCTAAGAAATCGGTGTGGGATGCAGAGAAAAACAATGAACTTAAGTGTTACTGTATTAATTCATATAAACTGAACTGTTTATGGGTCTGAAAATGTGAAGTTCAGTGAATGAATGAACTAAAAGGGAGATAAACAGTAAATTTGTTTGCAAAATCGTCCAAATATTTTGCATTTTACAGCCCCAAGTTGAACTGTGTTTATATCTACATTATCTACTGTAGGTGAGGGTGGTACAGTAATGTCATACATTTGTATCAATTATTTATAACTTTTTATACAAATGAATGGCTGCCACCTTGGAGTAAGTCCTTAATACACATGCAGTAAAACCTCAAACAAAAAACTATCAGCATCTATAACAATCTACAGTTGCTAACATTGCAAAAACTACCACTTGTTTTGCCTGTAGGTGGCAACATCTACAGGCATCTGCAGGTCAAAACTACAGTGACTTTTCTTTCATGTAGGGGGTGCAGGGCATGTTGGGCATGTGTAGAACTGCTCTGTTAGTGACTGAACATCTCCCCCCTTATCTACAGCCTGCTAAATGTGAACATATAAGCTTGTGAGTGAGTTAAAAGCCAGTTTATTTATATATTTTGCATTAAAAAAAAACAATTTACCTACTGTGTATTGATAAGAAGTTTATCCCTCGAAATCATGACTGGAAGTGTTTCCCAGAGGTCTCACAGAAATGGGATTATCCTAAAGTCTGTGATAGTTGCAGGAAATTGAGTCGATAAGCCTCTGTACTGTCGTGTCTAATCTGCTGTTACAGAAAATTGCTGTGCGACTTGTCAAATCCTGCTAATCACAGTCCGGAACTTGAGCCACAGTGGGGATTTGTGCAAAAACTAAATAACAAATAATAATGCTACAGGGACAAATGGCAACCCACTCACAGCTGGAGCATATGCTTCAGAGGGAAATCAACAGAGAACTCGCAACGTGATGGAGGGGATGGGAGGGAGGGAGCGAGAGATTGACGTGACAAGCAGAGGGAGTTGATTGAACACTTGGAAATACAATCAATTTCTCACCTGTTGAGTCTCCTACGGTAAATTCCTCCGGCTTCAAAGGCATGTCACTCTGTCCTGCTGCCGCCGTCTGAGACTGGAGACAAATACAGCAGCAATGATGAAGAGGAGGATGAAAGGGAGGAAAGGAAAGAAGGAGGAAAAAATCAAAAAATAAACAAAAACAGGATGGGAGGCGGCACAGGGGACGATTTTTTGCAACAGACGGGCCGGGAGAGTAGAAGGATGTGGCGACAAGGTCAAGGAGATGCTGTGCGGGGGTGGCAGGTGTGTTTGTTTGTGTATTTGAGGTTATTTTTGTCGCATCATTTAGTGAAGTTATTTTCTGTGCGTTTGTCTTCTGCTTGCAGGGCATGGAGCCAGAACAGGAGGAGGAAACATGTGCTCTCACTAATGACAGAGAGTCAGAACTGCCCTTGCTGGGGGAAGGAGGCGTGTCAAGGTGTGCTTCACTTCAGCGACGACCACATCAGACACAGCAGACCTCCGCTAAGTGACTGAGGTCAGGAAGAGTCCAGAGACATTAACCTTCCATGAAACATTATGTGCAAAGACACGGCGGGTTTGTCTTCCAGGAGAAATAAAGCTTTTCTGTTACTTTGCCTGTCTCTGCCTGCCTTGTTTTTCAAAGTTGGTACTAGGTGGCATGTAGCTCGAACCACCATTAGAGTAAAATAGATTTAAAAATGCAGGGACATGATGCACATGATGGGTTTCCATGGATACATAAGTATTAGTGGAGGGAATGTACAGTAAAGCAAGGATCCAAAGTGCAAGTGGCAGCTGATTTTACTCAATTCTACTCAGGACTATGTAACCAGGAACATTCGGCGATGCTCTGGCTCTCAGATGATGTTAGGTGACATTTAATCTTGAGTAGCCGGACCTTCTAATCTGACGGAGGTCTGGAGGAAACCTCATTTAAATAATTTTGGGGGAAAACTTGTCCATAGCAGTTGGTTCAAAGTATTAAAACGGAAAACTGTTGAAGCTTTTTCAAACTGACAGTGGGTTTTAGACTGTTGGTCAGACAAAACAAGCAATTGTAAGGCCTCACGTTTGGGCTCTGGGAAACTAATGGACGTTTTGGCTATTATAAACAATTAATTCATACTTTGAATCATTAAATTGAAGACTTCTCCTAACCCCATTTATATAAAAATGTTACATGCATTTCACATTTGCATGCATATCCTGGAAAGAGGCCAAATAAAAGAAATTGTGTCATTACATGTGATGACTTTTTCACAGAAGACAAGATCCAAGTGTTGACAGTCACCAGCTTTGCAGTCAAAAAAAGCAAAGTTAAAACAAAAAAAAAACTGCAATACCGAAAAATCCTGCCTTAATGTTAGCCATGAGCTTGACAAATGTATTGCTGGTGCATAGGTGGATGGTTTATTATTTGCAGGCTATGCAAAAATGTTCATCAAGTGTGTTTTCTACACAAGATCTAAACAGCAACAGTGCCTCTTCTCAAACTGACAATGACACAAGAAACTATCAAGATGTTACTGACTGATATATAGGCTCAGATTCATGTAAACAGGACAGGCAACATTTGCATCTAACAGTTGAGGGAATTTGTGTTTCTTTTATACTTACATATGCACTTGCATATTCAATTTTGGTTCCCTTAAGTTCAGCTTTGAATTGAGTGAAAAACAGGTAAGACTTCCCCTGGGGCCTGGCAGGAATGAAAAAAAAAGTTTGTTACCAATATTAAGTCATTTGCATACATTAATTTGCTTATTAAGTCAGTCCTGGACATGAATACATTTAAACTATGAGGTTAGAACCTCTACTGGGGCTGTCACGATAACTACAACCATTAGAGTGACTCAACGGACACATGGGACAAATTTTCACTGAAGACACACTGAATATCAGGGTCAGGGTGTGTGCGTGTGTGTGTGTGTGTGCTTGTTTTACTATATTCGTGTGGTCCAAAAACCGGGGAATACAGTATACTTGTGGGGTCTGCACAGCCTTGTGGGGCCCAAAATGCTGGACCCCACAAGGTTAAAGAGCTGTTTGAGGGTTAAGACTTGGTTTTAGGGTTAGGGTTAGAATTAGGTTATGGTTAGGGTGAGGGTAAGGGTTAAGGTTAGGGAATGCATTATGTCAATGACGGGTCCCCACAAAGATAGTGAAACAAATGTGTGTGTGTGTGTGTGTGTGTGTGTGTGTGTGTGTGTGTGTGTGTGTGTGTGTGTGTGTGTGTGTGTGTGTGTGTGTGTGTGTGTGTGTGTGTGTGTGTGTGTGTGTGTGTGTGTGTGTGTGTGTGTGTGTGTGTGTGTGTGTGTGTGTGTGTGTGTGTGTGTGTGTGTGTGTGCGTGCGTGCGTGCGTGCGTGCGCGCGCGTCACCTCCACACAGAGCAGGAAAACAGTCTGTCGTCATCACTCAAACCCACACTCATCAACCATTGCTGTTTGGGAAAAAAAAGAATATTTATGCATAAAACCTGCTGTAATTAAAACTCTATAATATGATGCTGGAGACTGAGAGAAAGAGAGACTCACCTCATTGGTTCCCCCTTGTGAAGCATAAGTGAATGAGCATTCATACTCCCTCTGAAATAAGAGTGTAACATCAGTGCCTTGTTAAATCTTCATATTATTTTCATTTTTTATCTAACAATTACTTTTACATGCTATTATCAGATTGCTGCTCGGTTTCATACGTGTGTGTGTCAGTGTCGATTTGATAGTTTACATTTTTATAGTGAAATTTCTGCAGCTTTGCAAAGGCAAAGATTAGCTTTATTTTCTATGTTTCATATTATTCTAAATGCAAAGGTCTGTTGTGGCTGCTGGTCTAATAACAATGTTTTGTCTGCTGGTAAAGACCATAAGGACGTTTCTCACAGCAGACATGTTTTGACATGTTCTAGAAGAAAGCACAGGTGTAAATGTTACACCTGATATTGTGCATGAGGAATCACTACCAAGCTAGGGCAGAGCAATAAATCAATATTATCGCTTCTCGTCTTTCAGCAAAATCACAACATGATGAAATAATTTATATTGTCCAAAGTAATGACTTTTACAAAACTGTAATCAGAAACTTAATTAGTTATTAACTACACATATAAACAGTTAGTCTTGTGTAATGCATAACGTTATAGACATTGCTTTCAAAATATGTTTGATTGTTTTATATATGACTTTGCAAACATTTGCCTTATTAAAATATATATCAATATTGGAAAAGATCCTTATTCTAGAAAAATATGATAATGGTTTCAACCATATTGCCAGCCCTACCTAGAGCCACCATGTTATTAGTAACACCTGTTTTTTTTCTGCTATGTCATGTCAAAATGTCTGCAGTGAAAAAGCTCTATTGTAATCATAGACTATATAGTCTATGATTGTAATGGGCATTTGTTATTATTTTAGCCCATTTATGGACAAATGATTAAGCCATTAATTAATAAATAAAAAGAAGAATTGACAGAGAAGTTACAGCCTTTATGTAAAGACAGGATATTGCTTTCAAACTAAATACAAAAAAATGCTGTTCACAGTCATTAAAATGTCCACCAATGAATGAAGCCATTGTGGCAATGTAGCAACGACGTGTCAGCTTCTCACAGGCTGTTTCGTCATCACACTGCGACTACAGCTGACCAGAGGAATGTAGTTTTTCACATATGTCATTATAAATACCAAATGCATTGAATGTAACAAACTAATGAAAGAAATACACCTCACAACCTTACACACACAATACAATCCGTGGTATGTTTCAGTCTGTAATTATTATGTCCACTACTTAACAATCAATATAAGAATAGATAGAATTAACCTTAACGGTGAATTAACCTACATTCAAACTTGCACGTTTAGAGTTAGCATAGCCTAACTGTAGCTCTGTGTCCGGGTGGTGTTTAAAAACGTTAGCTAATTGTGTAAAATAAAGACAATGCTTTATAATTTCACTCACAATCGCCTCAGTGAAAGTGTGCACCACTCCTCCCGGTTTAACGTTAAACTCCACCGTCTTCGTCTGATCAGGAGAGGCATCAACGGGGACGATCAACACGAAGACAAGCAGAAACGCCAAATGAACAGCACAAAAGTTATTTTGGGTGGCCATCTCCTTCTCCTTATAGCTAGATGTGGGATAGTGGTGCTGGTGGTGGTGTGTGTCGCTGTGAGTGGCACCCCGGGTAACCGGTATCCCGTCGACTGTAAATGTCGTCACATACCAAACCAAGGAAACAAATATGATAAAACATCAAAGCAGACATAAGCAACATAAAACAGACGAATATCTTGATATGGTAATAATAAACACATGCATTGTTGATGTAGCTTAAGATATGATATTGACGAATAAAAGTACGAGTAGGCCTACAGAATTAATTGTAACGCTACCATTCAGGGCCACGTGATGTCGCCCTTGTTCGGTTTGGTATATTTATTTTCTACTGCAGACAAAGTAGAAACAACTATTAAAATATTTATATTTTTATTTGTATGACATCATGTAATTTATGTCTCAGTAAGCGTAAAGTAGCATGAAACAGCAGTTTTACAAATCAATCCCAACTCAAGGTCCAGTTAGCTCACATCGACCGATCCATCTCCACGACAACTGAACTAACTCCATCCAAATTCATGAGATGAATTGTCATGTCACTGACGTTTCTAGTCTCGTCTTATCTTATAGCAATCAATCATTCCTCCTTAACAATAGCCTACAAAATATAATCAATGTTAAAAATTAAAAGTATTATTATATATTAAGATAAGATACGACTTTATTGATCCCTTCACTGTTATCCCGAACTATTGTTGACTTTACCAGATATTTGCGTGGAAACCCGTTGCCTTAAACCGTTTAAGTTTTTACAAAAGGTACTAAACTAAATAGGTCAAGCTGCATTACTACAGACTGGTAAATTGATGCAGTAGACAATCAGGTTTACCTTAGTAGTCGTTACTAAAACTCGTTAGTAAACATAAATAACTTTTGTTGAAATATACTAAATATGAAACATTAGGCTCTATATCAATACTACAGAAATCAATAATTACTGTAAATATGTGTTTTCCTTTATAACAACGCAACAGCTCTGATTGAACAGAAAGGATATAGTTCATGTATTGTATCTTACGGATTGCTCGCTATTAATCTGTGTGGCCATTTTCTGCCACACTGCCCAGACGCCATTAGTCCCCACGCGGGTCTCGGTCATGGTGCAACATTATAATAAATGTAGCCAAATATGAACACTAAATCAACCATACAAAACTAAAACCCACGTAACATGAATGCACACTCAAAACAGTAACAGAACATTATTAAAACACACTTTGACGAGGACAGAAACCGTTCAGAACATATATTTTCCCCATGAGCCTTTGCACCGCTTCAGTGCAGAACAGTTCAAATGACCCAGTCCCTCCCATACAGAAACTTAACATCCTTAGTTATCTATGCTTCTGCATACTTAAGCTGATTATTACAAACAACAAATGTGATTAAGTAATGAATATGTTTTTTTACAGAACATGAAAGAATAAGTAGTGACCACTAAAAAGTTTAATTACAACTAAATCTGGGTTTACAGTGTATATGGAAAGTTACCCAGCAGTAGGCTAAAGTAATTAAAATTAGCCCCAACTTGACCAGCTGCAACATTTAAGTGATATGCACATCAATGTTAATACAATGCATTTCTGCATAATGACTATGTTAACTGTTGGTCAAAATAGAGTAAAGTTTTTATGAACTGAGTGTCATCCTCTAACAAAATGTCTACAGAATTCTCTCAATAACAAATAGGCCTACTGTACTTGCGTGCATTCCTCTCTTTTTCACAGTAGAACTACATTTAGTATTACAGGAGACAAAACCAGTCTCATGTCTGCTCCTGCATGTCTGCATGTATGTGTAGCCTACGTGTGTCTCTGGAGCCATAAAGTGTCCTCCTCGTGATAGATGAACAGATGTTTTGGTACGAGAGGAGACACCTTAACATTGTCTGACACTCATGTGTAAAACCCATAAAACAATACGAGCATTTAGAGGCAATTTCAGAAATAAATAGGGTTTCAGCTGAATAACCTGTACTCCCTCTTCACTCTCCCCTCCCCTCCACCACCTCCCCCTCCTTCTCCCCTGTTCGCATCCGGGCCGCCTCCCTGCCCAAGCCCATTTCCCAGACCTAAAAATAATACAATAACATGATTAATAACAGCATGCATTCACTCAGACAGCCTGTTGAGTGTTTGGATATTTACACAGCAGCTCCAGGAGGAAAAGCACCAGGATCATTAGGCACATTCTTCTATTTCAAACAGGGAGAGCTGTTCAATCTGTAATGACGTGTAAATGGTCAGACTCAGGGAGTCCTTGTCCTGCCCAGGTAAACATTGTCTCCTTTTGACAGGATGTCAGACAAAATATTCAGTCATTTCCACTGTGCTCACACAAACAGCTTCTACTCTTTGCTATAAACAAATAATTATCTGCAATGGTAAATATACAGACCTATCCAGACAGAGAAACACAACATTAGTATAGAGTTGGCGTCAAGTTCTTTCACTAGTGATTCAAGCTCATACTGCAGACTTTACACACACAGTAGAGAGTGTTTCAAATCCATGTCAGTGGTTATGTAGGCTATGTGTAGCTCTGTATCAATCTGAGTTAATTTACAGAGCTGAATCCGCTCCACCATGACGTCAAATTATTGGATGATTAATCATAGTTGCTAAATGTTGTATGTATTATTATTTGTCCTCTCATGGAAGCTGATGTGTGAGTTCATAATTGTCTAAACATGTTAAATTAATTCTGAAGGATGTTGATTTATATGAACACTGGCATGGTGTTGATTAGACTCTTCAGCAGGTGTATCAGTGATGAACTCTATTATGTGAACAAGCTTTGTTCAAACCCACAAACGTTTATTTTGAATTCCAGTCACAAGATTTAGAAACGTATGACTCAAAAGACATTCAGACATATTCAGTTGGTATAATGGTGCACCATGGTTGGTATAAAACCTCAGAGATTTGGATGTTTAACTTTAAGCTGCAACAAAGGAAAAAAGAAAAGTCAGAAGCATAAAGGTTGATGGGGTCAGAATTGACAGTTTGTGTCTGTATATGCAACAAACTGCAGTCTCGCCTATTGGCTCTGACACTTGTTGACTGGGAGTCTCAGACACTCGGCCTCTGGGCACAGCCTCACAGACCTTCAGTCCGTGATAAGAATGGTTTAGCCGTGGTGGTGCTGCTGATGTCAGCAGGTTGCAGTCAGGTTTTCCTGGCCGTCTGCGGACCTGTGGAATTTCTCTCCTCCTCGCCATATCCAGCGCGGGCAGGCAGGGGCGACCGGCAGCTCTGCCCATCCTGCACGCCCTGCAGGCTTAGCACGTCGGCCTGCCCTGAGCAAACAGCACCTGGAGCTGCCCTGACCCTCTGTCACACTCAAACACACATCAGTGGGTCACATTGACGGCTCTCTGACCAAAGATGGTGTGAGCTCCACAGAGAGGCCACGTTTGGGTGAGAGGATGAGTGAAATCTGGGGTTATAAAATAGGTTAATGTCCAGGGTGATGTGGATATCTGCGATACATATACAGAGACTTTCCTCATCTCTGATACTTTCTTCTTTCGGTTCATCTTTAGCATCCTTGTACCTTTATTGTTACAGCGATAGAAAGTCACCAAGTATATTTACTCAAGTAATGTACTTAAGTATAATTTCGAAGCACTCATTTTATGCTTCTACTTAACTACATTAAACAGGGAAATATCATACTTTTTATTCTGCTACATTTTACAGCAACAGACAACAACAACAACAGACAACAACAGACAACAACAACAACAACAACAACAACAACAACAGATATAGCTAATTGTCGGATTAATATTACACCAATAAAAAACTTGACAAACTGATAAAATACTAAATTAAACTAGTGGTTGGGAACCACTGGACTAAACCTCTAAATCTTCTGACACAGTATTAATACTTTTATAATGTTATGTATGATAATATATCAGTCACAGGAGGCGTTATTTTGCAGAACAGGTACTTTTATACTTGAAGTACAATTTTTACGTAATGAAAGATTTGTAATGCACTTTTACTTTTAATGGAGTATTTTTACATTGTTGTATTAGTACTTTACTTTAGTACTAGGATCTAAATACATCCTTCACCACTGTAAATGCAGCGTGAACATCCCATTAGAATTCTCTAAAACTTTCCTCTGGTTTATCTTGGTGTTGTCATAACTTGCAGAAGGAGAAATAACAGATGGAGATCATCAACCCAGCAAACGAGGACTAACGTACATAGCATCTGAGAAACCCACAGCACACTTTTCCTATTACCATGAGAAGGAGTAGAGAAGTTGGTGACCTGCTGTGGCCCTGATGTTGCCATAAGACTGACTGTGTAAGTGAGTCAGTGAGGGAGGTGAATGGCTCTCATACAGTAACAGATGCTGCAGAGCAGTAGAGAAAATACACTCCAAGACTTCAGCTCCTACCTGCCTGCATATTTATCTCATAAACATCCTGAAACTAGTTCCTTCTTCTATCAAGGCTTTGCAGAAAAGTTGCTGACATCTTCCACTTTACAAGGACAACAAAACGGTTTCAGTTGAGGCACAAATTGCTCCAGTCGTTATGTTTCCACCATACAGTGTTGTCAGAGAATTGTGGCGCTAAAACAAATGAGAGTTTATGCAAAAAAAATGTCACCTGCATGCTCTATATTTAAGATTACAAGACTATGAAGGAATGTATTTGTGCTGGACAGCAAGGAGCGAGGTTTTAAAAAGAATGAATTGTGTTAAAAAATAACTTTGGTGAGTATTTATTCATTTCCACGTCACAGTCAGACAGTGTCCTTAATAAATATGGTGACAAAGTGTAAATAGAGCGTTTCCAGACAACTCACATGGAGTTATTACCAGGTGAATAAATGTTTTCTCAATCACTCATCCACTGTAACACACCATGACAAACACGCAACAACAGGCTTGTGGTGTGAAGCTAGGTTGCCATTTCCGAGAGACATAAACCTGCTAAGTGGAATAATTTAAGCTATTTCTCTGAGGTGTGTTATTCCAAAAGCATTTAAGAAACATACCACTCCTAACTCTAATGGAACCTCAGCTTGTGTTAATTGCTGTAAGTGGTAAATGGAATGACTTCATGTTGTTAAATATTTGTTCACATCATTCCATCAGTAGTGACAATTTAGATTTTTTTTTTAAGTAAGGCAACAGTCTTCAATGGTACCTTTGTTTCCACACAAAAAACAAATAAACTTTATTATAAAGTAGAATAAAAATGTAGAACATCTTTCAAACAATCAAATACCCTTTCACTAGATTATTATTACAGAATATACATGTGTGAGTAATAATATACTCAAAACTGCACAAAATCACGCTATACGGCTCGAAATGCATAAATGCATACATGTTTTTTTTGGTATATATATTTTAACAGCGCTTATAAGTCTTTAACTCCAATCCATATTAATGCTCAACAATAGACAGAGGAACTTTTTCTCTACACAAAATGTTAATAAATTCAGTTGTACAGTATGACTGAATGAATTCACATAACTTCATTATGTGAATCGCGCTGATATGCTTTTCCTCAGGTTTTTAGGCACACATACAGCTGACAGTACAGTCTTGCATTGCTTATAAATGTACTGTATGTTATTACAACTAACATAATTTACCATCTAGCCAGCCTGGTTGTAGCTACAATATATATCATATGACATAAATATGAACAGATTAGAAAACATTTTAAAGTAGTATTAGTTGCACATTAAGAGTATCAGCTGCACATTAAGAGCAACAAGAAGGCATTAAGTATAGGTTTCTGAGGGAAAATGTTAGTCTTCAGTCAGGTCAGCTTCTGTGGAACAAAGAATAGAAATCAGTGATGAGCTCTTTTTTTTTTTTTACTTCTGATCTCAGCTATATGAGGAGTGAGAACATACAGTAAGACTGACTTACACAGTGATCCTGCAGTTTCTCGCCTGGACGTAGCTTCCTGTGTACCTGATGTCACAGCGCACCTCATTGTTTGAAAAATCTGACTCCTGAACCATCTGCGAGGGGTTCACTGTCACCTGAGAAACAGCAGAACAAAAATATATGTCATTTGGTTCCAGTTATATGAAAACATGCTGTAATGAAGGTAATAATTATTGTCTTATTTTATAAAGCAGTTCTACACTCCCACCTTGAGGATGTAGTTTCCAGGCGGTACATCAGTGATGTCGATCCACTGACAGTCGATATTGGCGTGATACGTATCGTAGCAACCGGGGCCGAGTCCCTGAGAAAAATCCAAACTTACATCACGCTTGGCTTAACAAAAAGAGTTAATAACAAATCATCATCTAATCACATTCAATTGATGAATGATTAAAATAATGGATGGATGGCTAGATGAATGAAAAAAAGAGATCAGTCATGGACCAGGAAGACCAACCTGTGTGTGAGCAGTGCAGGCGAAGCGTCGTCGTACACCCGGGTCACAGGATGTGTCCTCCAGACAGAAACTGGCCTTGTGTCCCTCGGCGACCTTCTGTCCAGTAAAGACATCCAGCAAGTCGTAGTTACTAAAGGCCTCCATACTGTGGTAATGCCTGCAGACACACAGACAGAGCGAATGAGTGAGACACACAGATCCAAATGAGAGCTTTACTGCAAATGGGTTGTTTTTTGTCTTGGTCAGCTCATATTGATGAGAAAATAGGAAAAGTTATTCCTGTTCCTATATCATACACTCATCAGCACCAAGAAAGGACCTGAACAAACTGTAACTGGCACAAAATAGAACTTTGGTTCTTTATTTTTTTTAAACAAACTGGCCTTTAGAAATGTTCTATACTTTGTTTATCAGTTGTATTTATTTCGCTAATGTGGTACTGAGGACAATTTACTTTTTACACACACACACACACACACACACACACACACACACACACACACACACACACACACACACACACACACACACACACACACACACACACACACACACACGTTTGCATGATGGTTTTAAATGGTTAATTGATGATGGGAAATGTGATTATCAGTGAACCTGCAGTCTTAATAGATAGTGCATTGTAATATTTATCAGTGTTTTTGTTACATGCTTGATTTCTTTACATATTTTGTTACTACAGTAATACAGCACTGTTAATTTAGTCATTTCATGCACATTTAAATTTGCATATTTTATTACTCTGTGAAGATCCGTGGAAGCTAGTAACTTAATAATGTAGACAACAAGTATAAGAAACTGTGAAATATAAACACATTTAGTATATTTACCAATACTTACCTATAATTACCTTAACTCACATAATCTCAAATGTATGATTTAGTTAAATCTGGTAGGCCAAAGAGTCTACACACCACTGTACATGGACTGGGAATAAGGACACTGAACTCACTGGTGACAGCTATGCCATTCCCACTCATGTCTGGGCTTCACTGGGAGGAAGTCCGCTGTTCCTTGGTTCTTCACTCGCTGTGGGAACCGCAGCAGGACTCTGTAGTCGAGGTCCCTCACATTCGGGTGATTAGCAGACCTAAAGCAAAATGAAACAGAAAGGGAATGAGCCAAGTTTACCTCAAGTATCTTCACTAAGACTAGAAATGCCACTAAATAACTGAGAGCACAGCTGGGGTTGACTTTGATCACCTTTGTGTTTGTGGTATCTTTACATCACTTTATCCTCTACACACACCTCACTGCACATTGAACTCCTTCTCCTCCACTTTACATAATGGTGCATTACTGTGCAAGCGACAAGGGTGGTTTCTGGTCTTGCCTCAGCAGTTTTTTCTTTCACCTCAGGAATCCTTTGCCTTTCACTTCAGAGTTTCTTTTACTTGGCAAAGTGGCTGCTGAGATCAGAGGAGAGAATCTTGGGCGGTTGCCCGGTTTATGTCCTGCAGCTCTGTCACAGCTACTATAGCTTCCAAATGGGCCTGAGGCCAACGCACATCCTAATGTGGCAACCTCAAAAGAACCCTCGATGATTATCATTATTAATTTATGAAGTGTATACCCCATTGATTTTTGTGTTTAAAGGAATAACATTTTATCACACAGTAGAGAGCATGTGATTGACAAAATGTCAGAAAAAAGACAAGCGGTAATACAATACTCGTACCTTCACTAACCAATTACTGATTTAATTGCTCTCGACTTGACTGACATATTACAGTAATGTGGTGTGATGTCATATAAATAAGTGCACCTGGAAAGACAGTTTTCTTCAGCAGCACAGCGAAGTGCATACATCTGCACTCTCTGGATGTAAGAGGCAGATTGGATGTAGTAAGGGTCAGGAACCAAGTCTGGGAGCCCTGCAAAAAAAAAAAAAATCATCCTCAACTTTAAATGAATGTAATGTATGAATGTAAACATGCACTGACTCAACCAGACACGCATTTCCTTTAGTTAAGACTTTTGAAAATAGGAATCTCTCTTCTGGAAAAGATGTGGAAGCTATTCAATTATATTCTCCAAGGAAGTTAGGGCAGAAAACATGAATTAATCATGCAGTATAAGCACAACCATACATCATCATAACATTACCTCAAGTATCTCACCTGTATCTAGTAGAACATATATTTATATCTACTGATTCAAAATATAGGCAATTGAACATATCTTAATGTTAAACTAAAATTATTAATTACTTATTATACTTGAGCACATATGCAATCAAATACTTTAATAGCATACTTCAGCAGATTATTGAATGGAGAACTTTGGATACTTTATACTCTCATAACATATATTCTGCACCATTGCTGGCCAAGTACTGCACTAATAACTCGCTCCCAGTCTATCAATCAAACACTTAATTTAAATTTTGCTCAGAGGCTTTCATACTGGAGACATTAGTGTTGTCATTAACTCTGACTTTTATTAAAGATGCATTATAAAAAGGGGGATTTCATTTTTTGTTAATGAGCATGGGGAATCTGTGCCTCAGCATTGCTCCACTCAGTGCTCCACAGGGCTTCTTGATAATTCAGACCTTTGATTCAGGGTGTTATCCATTAGATCTTTTTTTGTTTTAAGTACGTTCAAACTACGTGTGTCAGGCTTTCCACTTTTTATACACTTTGGTTACAATGTCTCCTGTCCGACTCACCATTGTGAAAGAACCTGGTGCCATAGCCCGGTCCTGGTGGAGGGTGCACAGTGATCCTGTTTCTATGGTCTGGTGGGTAAACATTATAGAAAACTGAGTTTCTGTGATGAATACTGTGCGGATCCCGTGGGTCATCCACGTCCGTAGTCCTTGTTGTATCCGGCCTTGTACGAGGAAAGTGTATTTCTACGGCGTTACTGGACGGCGCTGTGGGAGAAACGTTTGATTCCGCAGTGTTTCTGGTCAGTGAGTGCGCTCTTTGCGCACTGCGAGCGTCTCCTAAACTGGTTTGCTGCGGGATGCGACGGGCGTTTCCACTATCCTCTCCCATGGTGTCCCATCCAGTTATGGCAGGTGATTCCGAGCTTATCCTTCCGCCTTGGCTGTGCGTAAAGTCCGGTGAGCCTACCGGTGACACAGTGGCCTGTTGTGAGCCAGCTCCAGGTGCACTCCGGCCTCCTCGTGGGACTCCACTGCCTGAGAACTCCTGGATGGTGGTGAAAGCCGCGGCGCCGCCTTTTGACGCTGCCTGTTGTGAAAGGTATCCCACAGCCACAGCCTCTCCGGGGGTTGCGAGGCGCGGAGGGGACTGAATGTGCGTCCCGGGTATTCCCGAGGCGAGTAAATACTGACCCGCATCAACACCAAGAACCGACCCATCCATTTGACTGAGGTCGTTTTGTTGAGAGTGACCCCCGGCTGCCTCCTCGAGGTCTCCATGTCTGGTACTGGTGGCTCTACTGAGCGCAACAGGAGGGTGAAGTCGGTTCAAACTGTTTTTAGTTGTCAACATGAGCTGAGTACGTCTTCTGGTCTGCGCAGGGGAGCGATATTGAGTCCCTGTGCTCATTAAACTGTACACCTGACCGTTATTCTCCCACTGAATCCGGTGTCTCCACGGTCCGACACCTGCGCGTACACGGTGCTGACCGGTTCCAAAACACACCAAAACATCTAGGAGGAAGACTAAAACAAGCACAAACTTCTCCATGGCTCAATGTGTTGGCGTCTCTGTGAAGAGCTCCAACACTGAGACAAAGACGACGAACATTTGAGTTTGACCAGGGTGATGGGGGGGGGGAGGTGTAGCGAGAGAGAGAGAGAGAGAGAGAGAGAGAGAGAGAGAGAGAGAGAGAGAGAGAGAGAGAGAGAGAGAGAGAGAATGGGCTGAGACTTCTTCAAATGTTTTTAGTGTGAGTTACTCAGAAAAATGCTTTTATCAAAATATCAGCAAGGAGCTTCACTCAGTTTAACCATTTCACCACCGGTGGGCTTCATTTGGTTCGGCATGTGCGCGAAGACATGTTATCAAAACATTAGGCGATGGTGAAGAAGAAGAAGAATAATTTAAGATCATAACTCCCATAGTCTATGTAATAACCTGATTCACATCAGTTATTTAGTATTTGTCCCTGTTCTTAAATATGTGGGTTATTGATAAGATGCATAACTTGGTGATTTTGGTTTATGTCAATGTGCATTACATTTATTGAAATCAATAAGTATTATCATTCTGTTAATACAGTTATTTGCAGGTAATAATGTTTTCATGATGTGTCAATGCTTGTTTAGTAAAAGAGAAAAATAACTTAATTATTTACTTTAGAGATGACCTGAGAGTTTGATTTCCTGTTGACCTCGGTGTAATCACGCGAAGAAGAAGGAGAGGGAGAGAAAAAAAAGAGGGGAAAACACGAGGGTGTAGAGCTGTGGAGCACACTTTTAATGTGTATTTTTAAATATGACTGTGAACTGTTTTCCTTATTGCTCTACGAGTGTGAGTCGGCACTGTTTGCTGCTGGCCAAGTGTGGTTTCGTCGGATTGAAGCAGCTAGCCAGTTTAGCTAACACGCCACCATCGTCGGAGAGACGACGGCCGCGTCCTTCGTCTGCACTCCCGCACGGACCGGAGCGGAGACTGGATGGGAGATGTTTCAGAGGTCGACGCGGAGGTGTTACTACGGAGGTTCCGCTGCTCATCGCTTTTGTGCCGACTGAAACGGGTCTGGAGAGAGTGCGTGGTAGGAACTGTTCTCAGTCTACAGAGGTAGGCCTACTGGTGGCCTTGCTTTTCTTTTCATCCTGAGCTCCAACTTTAAGCGCGCCAACGAAACTTAATGCAAGCTTGCTAAAAGAACGAACTAAAACAAAGAGTGCACTCAGGTAAAACAAAAATACTAAAAACTAAACGGCCCGGGTCTTTCTATTTACTATTTTATTTTCATATTGTGATTTATCTGTATTAATGTGAACTGAATCCTGCATTCCGTGAATACAAAGTTGCACAGAGATACTGTATTTGTGTTGTTTCTCATTATACTGTAAAACTAGATGGGTTAATTCATATATATTGAGTATTCATTTAATATTGTTTTTGTTATTAAATCAGGATTGTCCCCCTAGCCTCTCATTAGTTACTAAAGTCATAACGAGAGTCATAGCTACCCTAGACAGATTTATTATACACTGAGATGTCTCTTTCACCATTTTATCAAGTATGTAGTCCAAGGATGTAACACTGATTGCTGCATAAAGTGTTTTTTTTTCATATTGCGAGCCTATGGTGAAAGGGTTACATCTATATGACTACTTAAAACAACAAAAAACTGAATAAAAAAAAGTCAAAACAGTTAGCTATGTGTAAATCAAGTATGTTCTATTTATTCATATTAAATCATCTCACAACATACAAGTCCAAATGAACATATATACACAGTATAAGTACAAAGAAGAAGAAAGAGAAAACAAGAAAACTACATACATTCACATTCATTACTGGTGGACATTAATGGATATAATTATATTAGGATAACAACCTCAATACAATACAATATTTACTATCTTATTTACATATCACAAAACATCAAAATAAGTACATCTCTAATCAACTTCTTGTATTAAAATAAAAACAGCCATCAAAAGGACCATGTGGCGTACAAACAAATGAACACATAACTGCTTATACCAAAATTCATGTCTGTCTTTGGCGGCACTCTGAGGATCCCTCTGAGTTGCTGTGGCTGGATCTGGCTCCGACTCTCTGGCCTGAAGACAGCACGGCCTGCTCAAGCTCCAGTTCTTCTTTCTCCTCCAGGGGGAGACAGAAGTTAGTAGGTTTGTTCTGAAACATTAAAATATTCTTCTATTACTTAATTGTATTTCAATCTCAAAGTAAGAAATCAAAGATGGTTTATTATTATCATTACTATTATGTTCAATCTTGCGCAATCTTGTCTTGTTACTGTTTTTAGAAGTTTAGGATTTAGCCGGTTTGAGTTTGTACAGGGTGTGATTTTACAGTGGAGCTGAGGTCGGAAGGGTCAGTTTGATCAATTACATTTCAAAAATCAGCATCCCTGTTACTCTTGATAATCCACTGAATGCACTTAAAGGAGAACCCCGGGCAATTTTTTTACGTTAATCTTGATCGCTATGCGTATGTGAGTACTGTCGATAGCAAAAGAAACGAGCAGAATCGGTGCTAGCATCATGGAGCTGCTGCAGCTAATGCTGAGAGCTCCCACTTAGCTAGAACGGCAGTTTTGGGGGCATGAGATAAAGAGTGCCTTTGTGCCTCTTAGCAGACACAAAATGCAATTAAAATGTCTGTGCAATATGAACAGGGCCCTTACATGACAACAAGATGCGTTTTCAACTCAGACATTGTTTAAATTCACCTACCCTGCTAGCTGCTAGCTGCCGTCTGATGAGTGAGTGTGTTCAGCCAGGCTTCGGTAATAATCATCAAGCAGCAGTTCTGTGTGTATTTGTAGCATATATATCCATTTTGTGTGTGATCCATCTGGCGTTGGTGAATAGTAGTCTCTGCATGGCGAACTGTGTGTTAGTTGCCTTAGCCAGGCTAGCAGGTCCGACAGGCATCCTTCTACTTCCTCCCCGCCTTCCCCGCCTGCCGCGGCCGACAACAATCCACGGGCGCATGCTGGTCTGGTGGATGTCCTCCAGAGGACAGTTCATGCTTTCGCAGTGAAATTTTTGCGGCGAAAAAAGTTTATTTCCCCCTCAAAAATAGGTAATTGAGCACTGTAGTGGTTATGATCATATCAGTGACTATGTAACTACATGGAAACGGGCCAAATAATGCCTGTTTCTTGAACAGTAACAGCGTTACAGAAGGCTGGCTGTAGTCTTGCGCTGAAGTCCCGTGGGAAGGCGGGGAGGAAGTAGGAGGATGCCGGTCGGGCCTGCCAGCACACACAGTTCGCCATGCAGAGACTACTATTCACCAACGCCAGATGGATCGCACACAAAATGGATATATATGCTACAAATACACACAGAACTGCTGCTTGATGATTATTACCGAAGCCTGGCTGAACACACTCACTCATCTAGGGCTGCAACAACGAATCGATAAAATCAATAAAATTCGATTATTAAAAAAGTTGGCAACGAATTTCATTATCGATTCATTGTGTCGCGCAACTAATACGGCACTCAGTCGCGGAGAAAAAAAAAATTGAGTCGAGCGCAGAGCGGAGCAGCGCGGAGCGAAAGAAAAGAAAAAGAGCAGAGCGGGGAAATACGGAGAGAGACCGGAGAGACCCGTAACGTTCTGAAACACACGGCGGAGGCAGAGAAATCAGTACGACCTAAGTCATCCAAGGTGTGGGAGCATTTCACACTAAATGAATCGAAAACGTGTTAATTGCAAAATAAGCAAAAGCGACACGGCATAGCATGGGCGCACCACGGTGATGAGTCATCACCTAAAACGTAAACATGTTGGAGTCCTTGATGAGGAGACAGGGAGTTCAACAGCAGGGTAAAGTCACTACAGAATCCTACTTTTGTTCCGTTTTGAAGTGAGGAACGTAACGTCTCTCCAGGAGCTCTTCTGGTGCTGGTGTGGTGTTTACTCGTTATCCAGCTGACAAGCATGACAAGCTAGCGTTAGCTCGTTAATAACAGTAGTAAAGCAGGGGTGGTATAGTTTGCAAGACTAAAGACACAGTTTTATTCACTTGCCTTTTTTGGCCCATTCATTTTTTTAATCAGTCGTCATGTATATATTCTGTGCTTTGTCCCATATCAGTTATTGTTGACAAATATATTTGTGTGTTGTATAAATTAACTTAACTTGCACTTGCACTTAACTTACTACAATGATGGTAATAATTTAATGAATAAGCTTCAAGTGTGTGTGTGTGTGTGTGTGTGTGTGTGTGTGTGTGTGTGTGTGTGTGTGTGTGTGTGTGTGTGTGTGTGTGTGTGTCTTGTCTGTATCTGCTCTTTGGGTTACTTACCTTTACACAACTATTAACTAAAACAACAAGTATGTATGCAAGTATGTATTGAGTTGATGTAAATTAATGCTTTTTTTGTTTTATCCGATTCATCAATTAATCGAAAAAATAATTGACAGATTAATCGATTATTAAAATAATCGTTAGTTGCAGCCCTACACTCATCCCAGACGGCAGCTAGCAGCTAACAGGGTAGGTGAATTTAAACAATGTCTGAGTTGAAAACGCAGCTTGTTGTCATGTAAGGGCCCTGTTCATGTTGCACAGACATTTTAATTGCATGTTGTGTCTGTTAAGAGGCACAAAGGCACTCTTAATGATATGCCTCCAAAACTGCTGTTTTAGCTAAGTGGGAGCTCTCGGCCTTAGCTGCAGCAACTCCGTGTTGCTAGCACCGATTCGACTCGTTTCTTTTGCTATCGACAGTACTCACATACTTATAGCGATCAAGATTAACGTAAAAATTGCCCGGAGTTCTCGGTGGATTAATCAGACTAACAACAACAACATTGTTCCCACTGTTTAATTTTTTTTACCCTGAAACTGGCTGACTGATCCTGATGCAAATGTGTCCTCAATGCTGTCTGTGTAATACGTTACAGTAAGAAAATACTCTTTTATTTAATTTGGTACTTATTATAGAAAAAATAAAATGTGCTTACTTGTTTTGACTTAATAAGCTGGAGTTGATTTCAAGAGGAAATTCCTTGAAAGAAAAGCTAAATTTAGGCCCACATAAATATGAATTAATTTTTCATTTATTATTGAAAACTTTACTCTTCATATATGCTGAATATACAGTGAGGAAAATAAGTATTTGAACACCCTGCTATTTTGCAAGTTCTCCCACTTGGAAATCATGGAGGGGTCTGAAATTGTCATCGTAGGTGCATGTCCACTGTGAGAGACATAATCTAAAAACAAAAATCCAGAAATCACAATGTATGATTTTTAAACTATTTATTTGTATGATACAGCTGCAAATAAGTATTTGAACACCTGTCTGTCAGCTAGAATTCTGACCCTCAAAGACCTGTTAGTCTGCCTTTAAAATGTCCACCTCCACTCCATTTATTATCCTAAATTAGATGCACTTGTTTGAGGTCGTTAGCTGCATAAAGACACCTGTCCACCCCATACAATCAGTAAGAATCCAACTACTAACATGACCAAGACCAAAGAGCTGTCCAAAGACACTAGAGACAAAATTGTACACCTCCACAAGGCTGGAAAGGGCTACGGGGAAATTGCCAAGCAGCTTGGTGAAAAAAGGTCCACTGTTGGAGCAATCATTAGAAAATGGAAGAAGCTAAACATGACTGTCAATCTCCCTCAGACTGGGGCTCCATGCAAGATCTCACCTCGTGGGGTCTCAATGATCCTAAGAAAGGTGAGAAATCAGCCCAGGACTACACGGGAGGAGCTGGTCAATGACCTGAAAAGAGCTGGGACCACCGTTTCCAAGGTTACTGTTGGTAATACACTAAGACGTCACGGTTTGAAATCATGCATGGCACGGAAGGTTCCCCTGCTTAAACCAGCACATGTCAAGGCCCGTCTTAAGTTTGCCAATGACCATTTGGATGATCCAGAGGAGTCATGGGAGAAAGTCATGTGGTCAGATGAGACCAAAATAGAACTTTTTGGTCATAATTCCACTAACCATGTTTGGAGGAAGAAGAATGATGAGTACCATCCCAAGAACACCATCCCTACTGTGAAGCATTGGGGTGGTAGCATCATGCTTTGGGGGTGTTTTTCTGCACATGGGACAGGGCGACTGCACTGTATTAAGGAGAGGATGACCGGGGCCATGTATTGCGAGATTTTGGGGAACAACCTCCTTCCCTCAGTTAGAGCATTGAAGATGGGTCGAGGCTGGGTCTTCCAACATGACAATGACCCGAAGCACACAGCCAGGATAACCAAGGAGTGGCTCTGTAAGAAGCATATCAAGGTTCTGGCGTGGCCTAGCCAGTCTCCAGACCTAAACCCAATAGAGAATCTTTGGAGGGAGCTCAAACTCCGTGTTTCTCAGCGACAGCCCAGAAACCTGACTGATCTAGAGAAGATCTGTGTGGAGGAGTGGGCCAAACTCCCTCCTGCAGTGTGTGCAAACCTGGTGAAAAACTACAGGAAACGTTTGACCTCTGTAATTGCAAACAAAGGCTACTGTACCAAATATTAACATTGATTTTCTCAGGTGTTCAAATACTTATTTGCAGCTGTATCATACAAATAAATAGTTAAAAAATCATACATTGTGATTTCTGGATTTTTTTTTTTTTAGATTATGTCTCTCACAGTGGACATGCACCTACAATGACAATTTCAGACCCCTCCATGATTTCCAAGTGTGAGAACCTGCAAAATAGCAGGGTGTTCAAATACTTATTTTCCTCACTGTATGCATGCATGACTATAAATTTGAAATGTTTTCATGTTCAGTTGGCCTTCTGTGCACCACTATTTAGAATTAATTGTATGTAGAATGTAAAATAAAGACCATGCCTATACTTCCCTATAATTAGTACCAGATTACATAGCTCTTTCCAGGAAAGGAAACTTAATATGAAATCGTTGAGAAAATGTAAGGGACATTACAGACCCGTAAAACAAAGCTATACAGCTATTGTTATTAACTGATGGCTATATGTTTGTGTGTTTTCTTGGTCTGTGCATTTGTAAGAACTGTACCTCGTGGCTGTCCTCCAGAGCTTGCATGATCGCTGCCACCACCAGATTTACCAGCACAAACTGGGCCATAACCACAAAACTGGAGAAGTAGATTGGAGAGACCCAGTACAAGTAGCTCGAACAGCCGTCATCGTTGGGACTGCATTCCTTCAATGTGTCCTTGAGAGGCACAGAGCAAGATTCAGAAATGAAAAAAGAGGCACAAAAACTGAGGCACCATTACAAAATCTTTCTTACTTTGAAATCTTGACCGGTAAACGTTAAATCTGACAATAAGAAACTTAAAATATGTCTATTAAAACATTCAGAAAATAAACAAAACTAACAACTTCTTATAAGTTGGGATACAACATTATTGCAACACTTTATTTAATGGGTCTGTAATTTACTAATAATTTCCTGCTGTGACTAAAACACTCACTATGTTACACTAAAGCAATTAACTGAAATAAATCAGTGTACCAACTGAACACTGTCTCCATCTTTCCTATAATTAGAACCAAACTTAGAAAAGATTCTTTCCAGGACACTTCCCAGAAAATGAATAGAAACGTATTAGAATATCCTAGATCCATAAAATAAACACAAAGTGTCTTTAATGGAGAAATAGGGACTTGGACTTCAAACCTCATGCTGTGCACTGAATACAAACTCCAACTAGTAGAACATATCACACACTTTTAAACAACCCAGCACATCGTCCATCACATCACACTTTAGAGTGATCCCTCTCTCATTGGCTGGAAGGTCACATTCAGAATACCTGGACAGTGTAACCAGACACCCATGATGAAGGTGTTTGCAGTTCCAAATGAATGCATCAGAATTAAACTGAACAAATAATATATTTTAATCAATTAAATATGGCATTTTGTTGGCAAGTTGTATCAGCGGGATACCAACCCTCAAATTCAATGCTTGCAATTGCGGGTTATTGATAATCTCATATAAAAGTGCTTTCTCAGTGGTTTGGGTATAATAAATGTATAGAGCTTGTGTGTATCTGCATGCATGAGTGTGTGCATACTGCCATAATCCCGCTCCAGTTGTCTCCGGTGCACACTTGGTAAAGCGTGAGCAGGGCCAGCCCAAAGTGTTTGAAGTTGGTGTGTCGATTTATACCCAGGCAAATGTTATCGTCGGTGCATTCTGATTGACACAGAGGCAAACAACACAGACATACAGAAGTTATTTTTTTATTATAGATATTAATAGTGTGACATGAGAGTAGGCCGATTTTTATGATTAATGTCATAGTCCACTGTAAGGATAAGCTGAAATGACATTAGCTAAATGATGCTCTGGGTTGGCTGTGGTATTGACTATGCTGCTTCCAGAGGAAGACTACTCCTTGATGTTTAGTTTAAGCTTTCTTGCTTTCCTTGGCTACAATATGGATACTGAGCAAACATGGGATCAGCTCTGGGACCATGATCCTTTGCAGTAAGCCTAATTGTATATGTATGTGTATGTTATGCTAGTAGTGTGACTGACCTAGCCTGCCAAAGAGCTCCACTCCCAGCGCAGCGTAGATGAAGAAGAAGAATGCAAAGAGTAGACAAATATTTCCAACCTGAAATCAAAATGCCTATTAGATCCTCCACACAGCAAACTTTATGTACCTCAACTTGATGGAACTACAAGCCTTTTTTTGAGACAGGCTATCATTACAGACATGCCATGCCGGGGTGGTGATGGCACAGTGGATATGTGACACATGCCTTTGGTGTGGGAGACCTGAGTTCGATTCCCACTGCAATACAGCAACCAATGTTTCCCTGAGCAAGACACTTAAAACGTTCAGTACACCTGGTGCGTGCAAATGTGACGTCATGGGATCGCCCTAACTGTTTATACTCGCGCATGGTGGTCACGACACTAGTTGCAGTCTTTCTGCATTATTCTCCTGAACAGAGGTGGTGCTAATGAGGAAAGGCTACCGACTTTGCTATTTTTAAGGACTTAGGACTATGTGGGGCTCAAGTTCTGTCGATGGGTCTCCTGCATCTGCAGTTGCCATGCTATCTTTTGACTGGCTGTAGCTAAATTAGAGGAGGTTGACTCGCAGCACTTCCAACGCGTGTTTTATTTTCCGCTTGGCAAGCCAACCGGACGTAACATGGGGGCTTGGCAGCATCGACGATTCCATTTTTTTATTTGAAATTGGAGATTGTGACTTAATTTCGGTCACACCCTTAGTTGTAAAGCACTGTCAAATATTCCTTTAAATGCAAATTTAATACAAAACACTGTAACTGCAAACAGGGCATAAACAGATACATTATGGTCACAATCTGCATACTGCAAACAAAATCATTCATAGTCACTTTATATTAATAATGAATCGGACAAAAAGTGTTTTACCTGTGACAGCGTCTTGATAATGGTTTTCAGCAGAACTCGTATCTTTTTGGCCTTCAGCACTGAAGTGAGACACAGGAGTTGTGTGAATAACTTTGTATATGAGCACACACACACACACACACACACACACACACACACACACACACACACACACACACACACTTAATTAGTAATTTGACACCCAAAGATACCTTTACAACTAAAAAGATTTCCCTTTGTCGAGTGTATGTATGTGTATACCTTGTGCTAGTCTGAGTACTCTACAGACTCTAAGGATGCTGGGATTAATGGGAATTGAGTCTGACATATCCATCTCGTGGAAAATAATACTGATTATGGAAATCAAGACGACAGCGATGTCCAGCAGATTCCATCTAAACACATACAGACAAAGTCATGCAACACTTTAGGCACCAGCAATACCAACATTCAAAAGCAAATAAGGAAATTCAATTCTCACTTATTCTAGTGTGTTACCTGCTTTGTATGAACCTCAGTAAGCCAAACGCCACAAGCTTTAGCAGGACTTCGATGATCAGGATGACGGTGAACACATAGTAGGAATAGTCTGTAATCTTCTCTACATACTAAACACACACAGACACATGTTTATTTCTATCCCCTCACACAGTCAATGCAAATTAGTTTTTGGTATCAGTTATAAGATGTACTCAGTGATTTTGTGTGTGTGTGTGTGTGTGTGTGTGTGTGTGTGTGTGTGTGTGTGTGTGTGTGTGTGTGTGTGTGTGTGTGTGTGTGTGTGTGTGTGTGTGTGTGTGCGCACGCGCGCGCATTTACCGGAGGTTGATCATAATGTTGGAAAGCCATCATTAAGACACTGAGGGAAATTATGGCAGCCATGAAGAGGTCCAGGAAGTTACTGTTACAAAAAGTGTGGATAGACTGACGAATAGGGGAGTAATCTGTGTAATATGGAATCTGCTCAGGCTCTGAAACATGCATGTCTACACACACACACACACACACACACACACACACACACACACACACAGATGCAGATAAACACAGACAGAGAAAGGGAGAGAAATTTGTAACAAACACTCAAAACATTTAGAGCTACAATAATCAATACTTTTATATCAACAATATGATCAAATCTTGGCCGGGTTATAGCTTGGTTGGTAGAGCAGGCGCACATATATAGAGGTTTACTCCTTGACGCAGCGGCCACGGGTTTGGCTCTGACCCGCGGCCCTTTGCTGCATGTCATTCCCCCTCTCTCTCCCCTTTCATGTCTTCATCTGTCCTGTGAAAATAGAAGCCTAAAAATGCCCAAAAAAATTATCAAATGTGTGTATGTGGAAGGAATCGCTTGTTGTGATGCACCCACAGATAATTATCACACGATACTGCACTTCCCCTAAAGTCTAAGCAGCATTTTAACATCTTTCAGCTAATTTACTTTGTTTTGATTCATTCTCATTGCTCTCATCAACATTATTTCCAGCTGCAGCTCTAAGCTGTTTTTAACAATACAGCTCTGATGACTGTACACGACCTGTCCCAATATAGGCATCAAACTATCGTGATCAGCCACTGTTTGCGTGACCTAACCAGGCTTTCAGTTTCATTTTTTACAGTAGACTCTGAAATGTGATGCTTGGAAAAATAGATCACTAACAAGCTACTCCATTCTCCTTACCCTTGCACTGGTCCTGTGATACTGCGGCCACTTGTGGTAACACTTTATCTGCTTTTTTTTGATCCTGCTGACACTGGTGGAAGGTCTCCACCATTACACCAATAAACATGTCGAGGAGAAAGAAGCTCATAATCATGAAGGTGATGAAAAAAACAAGCATCCATTCGTTGTAGTTCATTACAGGCTGAGAGGAGAAGAGAAGAAAAGAGAGATCAGATTTTATTTTCTTGTTCATAAGAAATGAAAAATAAAGAACAAATGTATTACACTGCCATGTTAAGAGGGCAAAACAACCCCTGCGTTTAATATCTCTCTCTTCCCTTCCAATGTACATAAGTGTAAAACTATAAATCAGGCACATTGCCAGCAAAAATACCTGTTCGTCTACTCCCACAGCATCCAGCCCATCATACATAATGTTCACCCAGCCATCCTTAGAGTACATTACAAACAAGGACTGCAGAGCCTGAATGGGAAACAGAAATAACTGTTAAGTCAACACAAAGTGATTGTCCAGGTCGTAATATAATTAGCTCTTAAGTTTAGTTACAGAATACACATTCATTACAGTTAGTTGAAAATGGTTAATATGGTAAATGAACCATATTGGGTGACAATTAAATTACATTTGTAAGAGGTGTGTACCAAGAAGGCGAGAACCAAGGAACCTGGGAAAATTAAGCCAAATTTTACTGCAATCTGATAAGCAGTTTTTGAGATATTATGCTAACTAACAAACATACAGAGTCAAACACATCGGCTAGTGTGATGTTAGCAAACAATTCTCTCTCTGTAATAATCTGTGGTTGTCAGTAGCAGATGCATATTTAGTAGTCTCAAGCAGTGATCCAATGTTGTCCCAAAAACAAAACCCCTCTGATTAAAAAATTATGCAGTCTGCAAAAACCTGCTTCTGGATGAAAAACCTATCGATGGCGAGGGAACAGTAAATAACAAACAGTAGGCAGATATACCATATGTAAACTGTTTTAAATGTACAATGTCTCCATAAACATTCAGTCCTTTATTTTAAATTGAAAATATGGCAATATCATGATGAATCTATTTAATTCCTAGTTTCCACCTAGTTAATTTGTTTTTGGAGATGCTGGCATGAATGCTAATCTTTTCCTATCCACCCTACATCCCTCTCCCTGTCTCATCCTCTGTGCGTTAGTCCATACCTGAGTTAGGCTGTCAAAGTTGTACACCTTTCGTACCCAGCAATAGTTGGCCGACAGACATTCATTCTTGTTGGTGATGTTTCTTGTGTCCTGACCCAGACAGTAGAAGAACTTCCCTTTGAACAACTACAGTGTTTGTGTAAGGAAAAGACAGAGACAGAGTGTCTGTTGTGTTATTTTACCAACTGCATCAAAGCTGTCACTATCAATGCCAAGAATAACAAGAGTTAATTCCTAGGTGTTTACTATGAGTGCTGGCCAGGGGTTATGTTGTTAATTTCTACAGCTTGATTGTCAGTCAGGGAATAAGAAAGGTGTGTGTGTGTGTGTGTGTGTGTGTGTGTGTGTGTGTGTGTGTGTGTGTGTGTGTGTGTGTGTGTGTGTGTGTGTGTGTGTGTGTGTGTGTGTGTGTGTGTGCGTGCATCCGTGGGTGTGTGAGTGTGCATCCCCACAGTACCTGCACCCCAAGAATGCCATAGAAAAAGAGGAAGGCGCAGCAAATAAGAACGATGTTCCCGATGGGTTTAACCGAGGCGAGCAGGGCTTCCACAGCCAGCTTCAGTTTTGGGGCTCGCTTGATCACCCTGGAACACACAAACATAAACAAACAAAGATGTTTGTTACAACCAGCACATGTACGTACAAACACAAACTGACCCAAATATGAAATAAGATGGGACAGAAAACAATCATCGGTACTGTATACACACACAAATTAATGATGTACCTCAGCGGGCGCATTGTGCGTAGCAGGCGCAAAACTTTGAGCATGCCCAGCATATGTGTTTCACTTGTACAGGTCAGAGAGACTAAGATGTCGACTAAAGACAGAATCACCAAAAAACCATCCACGGCATTCCAGGCAGACCGGCAGTAGCTCTCCTTCCCAAACATCAAACCAAGAGCTATAACCTGGTGTAACAACACATCAATTCCAACATATTACTTAATATACAGTATTATAAATTCTTTAAAATTCTCATAAAACTCCGATGAACAAAATTGATTTTAAGATACAAAATGTTTGGTCCAAAATTATAACAAAGAATTGTCAAAGGCAGGGTGTCAGTTAAATAAATGTGAGCTCTTCTCTTATCTCTTATTTTTCATATCTGAGCAGGGGTTGAAAAGTTCATTCAACAGCTCAGAAGCCATGAAGTAACTGTATTCATTAGAACAAATAAACATTGTAGTTAATAATAAATGCCATTTCACAGCAGACCTCTACGGTCACAAAACAATCTGATGTTTACCTTAAACAGCATCTCTACAAAGAACACAGCAGAGAATACGTAACCGGCCACATTCAGTATCCAACGCTCCTAAAGGGAGGAGTGAGATTCCTTTTTAACGTTTGTATCACAAATAATCAAACTCAATACATATTATTTGTTTCATGAAATGCAAAACATCCAAATTGACTGTGTAAGTTTGTGTTTCTAAGTCTGCAGTGATTGCATTTGCCATCTCTCATCACAGATTACATGTAGTATGGTTATACTGTGTGTGTGTGTGTGTGTGTGTGTGTGTGTGTGTGTGCATCTGTCAATATTTATATTTATTTACTGTATATCCCTCTACAGAGGAACAGTAACTGTAGGTGTCTCACCATGCTTTTAGGGTTTATTACAGGCCTCTCCATACCAATGGTGGCGCAGCTGAGGAGAATGAAGACCAGAATCATATGGTCGAACATCTTGTGAGAAATCAGGCGTTGACAACAGATGCGGAACCTGAACACAAACACACACACTTAAAATAGTTACAGTCAGTTAAACATCAGAGGAAAACCAAGGGAATAAAAGAGACAGTGAAATGTCCCTGTAATAATCCTTCAGTCATCTTTTGGCATACTGTATGCAAAGTATGTATCAAAGAAACATTTTTGAGTGTTTTATATCAAAATCTCTCTTTCCCTTCCTGTAAAAAAGTAAAATATATTTGGTGACTTATTTGAACTCGTTGTCATAGATATAAATCAGTCCCTCCAGAAAAATGTGATTATGCGATCGCATAATTCAATGCATAATCAGCCAAAGTCTGCATATTTATGCGGGACCTGCTTTTTTTCAAACACACCGCATAAATTGCAGATTTACGCGCAAAATATGCAGGGCTTGCAAGATTTCATAATCCCCGCATTTTCGTTGCAAAAAAATCACATATATCTTAGCAGAAAGTTGAAAAATGTTGCGTTTACTTCACACAAAAGCAGCCATTTCCCCTGTTGCCATGGGAATGTTATGAAGTAACATTATGAAGTGACATTATGAAGTGACATTATAAAGTAACATTATGAAGTGACATGAAGTACATTATGACGTGACATTATGACGTGACATTATGAAGTGACGTAATTACGCGACGTGAACATCATCGAAAAGCTGCAAACCCCGCGATGAAGCCATGATGAAACCACAGTTTTTCCAAGTTCCCACAATTTCATCGCATAAAATTGCATAAATATCCCGCATATTCCATCGCATTTTTTAAGAAAACGTGCCGCATAATCAAGGATTTTTGCCCGCAACAATCGCACAAAACAAAACATTTTTCTGGAAGGACTGATAAATGTATCCAATCAGATGCAATATGTCATGTTACATGGTTTCTGCAAGTTACATGTATATGTAATTCTTTTTCAAACCACGTAGAATGCAATGTGTGTGTGTGTGTGTGTGTGTGTGTGTGTGTGTGTGTGTGTGTGTGTGTGTGTGTGTGTGTGTGTGTGTGTGTGTGTGTGTGTGTGGGGGGCTTACCTGTTCTGTGGAGAAAACACATAGATCGACCACTCTTCATGTTCTTTGCACCAGCTGATTATTTTCTGGATCAAGTTCAAACATCTCTGCATGGGTGAAGAGTTACACATCAGCCACCTCTCTTTATCCAAAGCATCAAGAAAAATACTTAAAAGAACCACCAGCAACATTACAGAGGGGTGGTATACCAGCAAAATGCTGCTCAGAATATAGGCAAAGAGACCAAAGTGGCTTTGATCATGTCACTTTCTGCTACATTTTTGTGTGTAAAACCTTGTAAAATCTCTCACGTCCCAAACCAGACTTCTTAAACTATCACAATTAGGAACTTACATTGTCCCCATTGATATCTGTAGGTGCAGAGTCTTCCCCTGGGGCTGCGTTAATCGCATTGAATCTGCTGGGCCAACAAGCAGAGAGAGAGAGGCCTCGGTTGGGTCCTGAGGGGCCCTGTGACAACATGAAATACAGCAAATGTGTGTGTGGAACAGTGGGTATGTTTGAGCAAGTACAGCACCTCAAGTGTCCAAACTGTAACTATTAGTAAACACGTCGCACACCACCAAGTACTATCTCAGAGACCTCTCAATAGATTCTAAAACCACAGTTTGCACTCTTAGGAACTTACGTTTCTGTCATTGTTATCTGTCTGTGCAGGGTTTTCAGGGGTCAAGATTTCCGGACTGGAACTGGTAGACTCACAGGAAGGGAGAGAAGAGTCTTGGTCTATACTTGAGAAATGCTGCAACAACAGGAAATAGAGTTTGGCATAGGTGTAAGTGTTTGAGTGTGCCGTACTTAAAAGCCACGTTTGGTGTAAAACAGCTAGCTCTTGGAGAAAACTAATGGCGTTTTTCCATTACATGGTACCTGCTCGACTCGCCTCGACTCTACTTGCCTCGACACACTGTGCGTCCGTTTTCCATTGCAGATTTTAGTACCACCTCAGCGTGGCTGGTCGTCTTTTGCCGGCTCGACGCACACACCAGCGCACAAGTCTAAACATCAGGCCACTTGAGCTTGTTTTACAGTTCTGTGGAGGCTCCATGCAGAGCTTTCGCCGTAGCCTATGTAAGTGGCCTGATGTTTATACTTGTGCGCTGGTGTGTGCGTCAAGCCGGCCATGTGTGTGTGTATGTAGGCTACGGCGAAAGCTCTGCCTGGAGCCTCCGCAGGACTGTAAACAAGCGGCGCCACAGTACACTGCCGTGACCTAACGCGACACACACACAGAAGTCAAAGGTGTGTTGTTGTTGCCAGAAGACACATTTTGTTTCAAATGATGCTGGAGGCAGCAAAAAAAACAGCTGGCTAAACTATTTAAAAATAGCGTGTTTGTTCAGGACACCCCTGTCTGTCGCTTTCACATCACCTTTTCGGCTCGCCTCAGCTCGCTTGGAACCTCGACGGAGGTGGTACTAAAAAAAGTACCTGTTAGCAGGTACCAGGTACTTTTTTTCGTAATGGAAAACCAAAAAAGGCGAGTAGAGTCGAGGCGAGTCGAGCAGGTACCATGTAATGGAAAAGCGCCATAAGATAGAGGTCCTTACCCTAGCCTGGAAACTCTGAACCACTATGCCCACAAGTATATTGAGAAGAACATGTTTTCCCAATATAATGACCGCAATAAAGTAGATACAGGACCATTCGGAGGTAGTTGCCATGGCGTTGTACATCAACAGATTCCAGTCCTCCTGAGTCAGAATCTGGATTGAGAGATTTATTAAAAGAGAGTAGTACAGACAGAGATTGAAGCACAAATTGTATGATGATGGAATGGAATAATAAAGTCAAAAACTAACCTGGAACACAGTGACCATGGCCCAGCACAGGGTGTCAAAGTTTTTTCGCTCAACGATGATGTCTCCATGGTACGTCTCGTAGTAAAATTTACCACCAAACAGGTGCATACCCATTATACTGCAGAGTACCAAGAACATGCGTGCACAATTATTGAGATGCATCTTGTGGGTGATCATCATCATAATAGTAATAGAACAGCATCATTTGGAATTAGCTGTGACATTAGATGTCTACAGATAGACACATGGGGAGGAAGGATTTGTGTGTGTACATGCCTGAAAATAAAGATGACAAACAGCAGTAGCATGCAGAGTGTGGCTGCCTCTTTCATGGTCCTCTTCAACACGAGCAGTTGTCTCTTCAGGTAAGGGAGGAAGTGAAGCAGCCTCACAAACCGCAGCAGACGAAATGCACGCAGAACTGACAACCGGCCGTCTGCTTTAGATATTAACTCCCACAAACTGAAAACCACAAACAACCATGTCTTTAATATAGTGTATGTTGAGGTTATAGGTTATATTGTGTTCACTATATTACTTAATCTAGTCTGAAACTAACACAAGTTACTAGTATCACAATACTGAGTCAGTGTTGTCCACCTCAAGTATAATAGAAACAATGAATTTTGCGTGATACCTGAACAGTTTTTGTGTGTCATGGTTCCAATGAGAGTCAAACCCCAAACAAGGAAATTGGGATATAATGTGAATTTTAATAATGGCATGTATTACAGGACAAAGCAATAAAGTCAGACTGCATGGGATCATATTACCTGATGATAACAATGACAAAGTCAAAGATGTTGTTCCAGTCCCTAAAGTATGTCCACGTGACAGCCAGCAGCTTAAAGACCAACTCCACAACAAATATAACGGTGAAGACAATGTTACTGATCTGTAACATTTCTGTCAACTCCTTAGGCTGTAGGAAGAGAGGATGGAAAGAAATAAAGCGAGGAAGGGGTATAGATGGAGAGAAGAAGCAAAAGAAAGTGGAAATGCAAAGGAAGGAAGGAAGGAAGGAAAGAAAAGTAAAGTAGTTACTATTCTAGTATTCCCTTTGGGGTTCTTAATGTTGGAAGATTAGGACAGAATTTAAAAAGCCTCTTTCTTAATCCCCAGCATAACAAAATCAAACCACTCTCATCAAACCACTGCTGTTGAGCTTTGAACCTTTCAACTGCTCAGTCTATCATTCACCTCACACACCTGAAATTAAATTCAGAGACGTAGACAAATAGTAAGCAGACAGAAACACTTTGCTCCTCACCTGGTCATTATGCTCTATGGCCATAGTGACAATACTGAGGAAAACAGCAAACATGATCAATCGGTCGAAGAGTTTAGTGTTGACAGTCCTCTTAATTTTTTTCATGAATGGTCTCCAGACCTGAATGATCTGTCACAGAAAGGTAGTCAGTTAACATAGGCAACAATGTTGCTGCTGCTGGCGGTTCTGCAGAAAGTTGTTGACTAGTCTCACCAATGGGTCATCAGTTCTGCTGCTGCCGCCATGAGGACGCACCTTGTTATGAAGTCTATCGGTAAAAGGACATGAATAATTGTCAGGTTAAATGAAGACATGTTTTGCTCTGGTAATGTCCATGCGTGTGACTCATGTTTGCTTTTGAATCTGCATCTTTTAGGAATGGGCTCTCAACATTTTTGGTGTCCCATTGTGAGAAACACAAATTAACTAATGCAAACTCAATTGTTCCATGCTCAGAGCATGGAACCCCATAATATCAAAGAAGATTTAATCAGAGAACGTTTAGAGGCTTCCAACTTTTGCCTGAACGAGTACTACATGTACTACAACATAAGAAAGCATTTATATCTACTTTCATCCTGAGCATGAGGGAATAATGCATCTGACATAATCTTCTACCGTTATACACACAGATATTACTGCAAACTACAAATCTGACCACCAACACAACAAAGTGTTGTAAGTGCTACTTTAAAAGACTTCCAGGTTGTATATAGATCTTATACAGTGACTGACCTGTTGTA
The DNA here is from genome assembly GCA_023566125.1 of Zingel zingel. Taxonomy (NCBI): domain Eukaryota; kingdom Metazoa; phylum Chordata; class Actinopteri; order Perciformes; family Percidae; genus Zingel; species Zingel zingel. Next base: position 20,899,704 of record CM042322.1, on the reverse strand, counting down.
TTTACGGTAGATCCCCTGCAGCCATCCAGTTAACTTGCCACAGAGCCGTGCGATAGCCACAGCACCAACACTCTGCTCTGCTGTTTCTTGTTTCATGTTGTCCGAGAACTGGGTGGCGATGACGACTGCACACACGTTCATCATGATAAAGGAGCCCATCTGGTGGGGAAGTAACAAGTTGCTATTTAGAGCAACGGTTTGAAAACTGCTTTGAGATAATTGTACCATCGATTTAAGTATTACTGCCCTCAATTTAATTTAGCTACTTAATTTAAGTGTTAACAATAAGTCTGTTTCAGGAGCAGCACAACAAGCTTTTAAACAACAATTCTGTCTAAATGACAGCATTACAAGTGGCCCAACTCAAGTTGACAAGTTAAGGGTGGTTATGTCTGTCTTTTATTTATTTTTCTACATCAGAGCATGTAAAACAATGTGTTACATAAACATGTGAGGATCTAACTAAAATCTGCAGTTAACAGATGGCTTTTTCTCCAGTTTATTTTAAGAACTGCAGTGAGTCAGGCTTACAGTGAAAATTTGTGTTTCATTGATTGTAGGTTCATTGAATGCTACAAGGGTTCGGCGTGGGTCTATTTAAAAAAAGACCCACATTAGTGCGTGTAGCATTGGGACCGATATTGAGGACCAAATCAAAATGTAGTTTCAATATATTTTGCTGCATCTGTTGGATTTTTATAGTTGCTACTGAAATTATTAAACCAGAGTTACAGACCATTATGTAGCCCAGATTTACCAGTAAGGAAGAATACCAAAACATAATTTTGAAGTTGTTTTTTGAGACATAGGAACACGGTCAAATACTATGGTTGTTAACTAAAACAAAGACAAGTGGCTACTCACAACAGTGACGAGTACAAAAAATAAAACACTCCACGCAGAATAAGCATCCATAATATAAAACATGATCTCCGCCCATCCTTCCAGTGTGACAACCTGGAGGTAGACAGAGAGTGACAAAAAATAAAATATTATTATGTGGCAACATTTTAATAAGCTCCTAGTTAAAAACATGGTGAACAGTGGAACAGTAACTTCAGAACAAAATACAAAACTGTTAAGAGTAATAATGGGTTTTCCAGCCAGAGGAAACTAGACTCACCTATGACTTTAATATTATTATGATAAATATGTTTCTGAACATGTACAGTAAAAGCCCTTGTTACCTGGAATATGGTTATCCAGGCGTAGCCAATGTTATCAAAGCTGATAGATCCCATGTAAGGGTTGTGGTCCCCGGGCCGACAGACATTGTAGTACATGTTCCAGTTGACACAGGCGTTAGCACTGGCCCCGGCCATCGTAGAGACAAGCCCATCTACAGCTGAAGCATAGTGGTGAGCAGCCAATGAGCAGTTTTTTCCATTTATGCTGTAAGGTGGCACATCATGGCAGCGTAGCATCCCACTCTTGCCATCAGGCGAACAGATAAATGGGAGTTTTTCACCATACTTGTTCATGTAATATGGATTTAAGGACACGTTGTACTTTCTGGATAGAAAAAAGAACAACAGTTTATATACTGTAGAATTAATACACTCTACATCATGACATAGCTGTTAGATTTCACATGACAGTTTTTTTTGTGCTATGTGTTGAAAAAAAGAAAATGTACATACAGTGGGTCATGTTATATTTGATACATACAGTATATATGCCAGTGATGGAGTACTTGAGTCCTAGACTCGGACTCCAGCCCGACTCGAGTCGCTATTCTCTGGACGTGTGACTCGACTTGAACTCCAGCACTAATGACTTGGACTTGGATTCAAGGATTTTATGAAATCGGACTCGAGCATTCATGAAATAGGACTCGTTATGATTGTGTATTTGTTCTGTTTCCTGTTTTATTTTGGTAGTCTGTTTTTCTGTCCTGTCTGGTCTTATTTTACTTCCTGCCTTGTGTTTTCCCGCCTTTTGTGATTGTCTGCTACGCCCTGATGTCTTTCACCTGTTCCCCAGCCCTTGTGTCACCTGTCTCTTGTTTCCTCGTTACCTCTTGTATTTATTCTCTGGGTGTTTCTCAATCTGTGTTCTTCTATTGACTTGTGTTCTTGTGCCCCTGTGAAACGTCATCTTGTGTTGCCAAAGTACTGTCCTAATGCACAAGTTCGCATTTCACCAAGAACAGTTAAGATTCCCGGAAATGTTCTTGACACGCCCATTTTACCGAGGATGCATTGGTTGGTAACTCGTATGAACTTCGCAGCACCCGTATCCCAACATTCATTTCGGCATTCAATGATGGTCGGGTTTCCGGTACATAGACGGCCCCAACACAATTTTAACAATTTTCGCCATCTTATTCATCATTAAATTCACTTATGAGAACGTTTTAGGCGAGAAATGAACGGTTTAGATTTCGAATATAGGCAGTCTTGCAAAAATCTTTGCCAAACGACACCCTCTTGCCCCTTGCACTAATCACTGTATATATTTATCTATTATTTATTTTATTCTGCTTTTGGGTCCAACCTCCAGTGCCGTATTGTAACACTCAGAAGTTGGATGACGTTTCTGACTACTTTTATGTTTAAATTATGTGTAACAGGTAATGGTGACTCGACTCGGACTTGGACTTGAGACTTGACTCGGACTCGATAGTTGGTGACTTAACTACAACACTGATATACAGTATGCATATACATATATATGATACATATGCAACAGTAAATAATTGAGAAATGTGAAGACATACCAAAACCTGATATCCAAAAAACAGGATATAGGATTTGTTGTAAAATGTATTATGAACTAACAATTATTTGATGTGAGTTAGTGCCTTGCTAAGCCTTTTAATACATTAAAAAAAGGAAACACATTCTTATCAATATCATGATATTGTTTTAACTCTATTTCTACATTTATTACAGTGCCTTGCGAAAGTATTCGGCCCCCTTGAACTTTTCGACCTTTTGCAACATTTCAGGCTTCAAACATAAAGATATAAAACTGTAATTTTTTGTGAAGAATCAACAACAAGTGGGACACAATCATGAAGTGGAACGAAATTTATTGGATATTTCAAACTGTTTTAACAGATAAAAAACTGAAAAATTGGGCGTGCAAAATGATTCAGCCCCCTTAAGTTAATACTTTGTAGCGCCACCTTTGCTGCGATTACAGCTGTAAGTCTCTTGGGGTATGTCTCTATCAGTTTTGCACATCGAGAGACTGACATTTTTGCCCATTCCTCCTTGCAAAACAGCTGGAGCTCAGTGAGGTTGGATGGAGAGCGTTTGTGAACAGCAGTTTTCAGTTCTTTCCACAGATTCTCGATTGGATTCAGGTCTGGACTTTGACTTGGCCATTCTAACACCTGGATATGTTTATTTGTGAACCATTCCATTGTAGATTTTGCTTTATGTTTTGGATCATTGTCTTGTTGGAAGACAAATCTCCGTCCCAGTCTCAGGTCTTTTGCAGACTCCATCAGGTTTTCTTCCAGAATGGTCCTGTATTTGGCTCCATCCATCTTCCCATCAATTTTAACCATCTTCCCTGTCCCTGCTGAAGGAAAGCAGGCCCAAACCATGATGCTGCCACCACCATGTTTGACAGTGGGGATGGTGTGTTCAGGGTGATGAGCTGTGTTGCTTTTACGCCAAACATAACGTTTTGCATTGTTGCCAAAAAGTTTGATTTTGGTTTCATCTGACCAGAGCACCTTCTTCCACATGTTTGGTGTGTCTCTCAGGTGGCTTGTGGCAAACTTTAAACGACACTTTTTATGGATATCTTTAAGAAATGGCTTTCTTCTTGCCACTCTTCCATAAAGGCCAGATTTGTGCAGTATACAACTGATTGTTGTCCTATGGACAGAGTCTCCCACCTCAGCTGTAGATCTCTGCAGTTCATCCAGAGTGATCATGGGCCTCTTGGCTGCATCTCTGATCAGTCTTCTCCTTGTATGAGCTGAAAGTTTAGAGGGACGGCCAGGTCTTCGTAGATTTGCAGTGGTCTGATACTCCTTCCATTTCAATATTATCGCTTGCACAGTGCTCCTTGGGATGTTTAAAGCTTGGGAAATCTTTTTGTATCCAAATCCGGCTTTAAACTTCTCCACAACAGTATCTCGGACCTGCCTGGTGTGTTCCTTGTTCTTCATGATGCTCTCTGCTCTTTAAACGGACCTCTGAGACTATCACAGAGCAGGTGCATTTATATGGAGACTTGATTACACACAGGTGGATTCTATTTTTCATCATTAGTCATTGAGGTCAACATTGGATCATTCAGAGATCCTCACTGAACTTCTGGAGAGAGTTTTCTGCACTGAAAGTAAAGGGGCTGAATAATTTTGCACGCCCAATTTTTCAGTTTTTTATCTGTTAAAAAAGTTTGAAATATCCAATACATTTCGTTCCACTTTATGATTGTGTCCCACTTGTTGTTGCTTCTTCACAAAAAAATACAGTTTTATATATTTATGTTTGAAGCCTGAAATGTGGCAAAAGGTCGAAAAGTTCAAGGGAGCCAAATACTTTCGCAAGGCACTGTATATATATTGTCTGTTGGTCAGCCAAAACAAGCTCTCTGGGCTATTAGCATGGGCTTTTTTTTTTTTTTTTTTTTTACAATTTCTTGACAAACAACTCTATAATCAATAAATCAAGAAAATAATTGGCAGATTATTTGACAATTGGTTATTGTTAGTGCAGCCCAGAGAGAAGAGGAAAAAATGCAAATACTGAAAAAGCAGAACAAGCATTTTCCTTACGTGGGAATGTCCTCTCCCAGGAAGCAGCGGTTGCGCAGCTGCCCCGCCCACAGCTGGACTCCCACAACGGCAAAGATTTGGATGACGAAGACATAGAGGACCATAACATTTGCCAGCATGGGCACGGTGCCTAAGAGTACTCTCACCACGTCGAGCATACCTACACAGATGTACACAAAAAGATGCCATCAGAAGTTATTTTGACTAAAACTTTGTAACACACACACACACACACACACACACACACACACACACACATGACTTGTTCACTTACATATACATGACAGATAGCTGACCATCTTTCAAACTGACATGGTAAACTTGCACTTACAGTGCCTTGCGAAAGTATTCGGCCCCCTTGAACTTTTCGACCTTTTGCCACATTTCAGGCTTCAAACATAAAGATATAAAACTGTATTTTTTTGTGAAGAATCAACAACAAGTGGGACACAATCATAAAGTGGAACGAAATTTATTGGATATTTCAAACTGTTTTTGGAGACTCTGTCCATAGCACAACAATCAGTTGTATACTGCACAAATCTGGCCTTTATGGAAGAGTGGCAAGAAGAAAGCCATTTCTTAAAGATATCCATAAAAAGTGTCGTTTAAAGTTTGCCACAAGCCACCTGGGAGACACACCAAACATGTGGAAGAAGGTGCTCTGGTCAGATGAAACCAAAATCAAACTTTTTGGCAACAATGCAAAACGTTATGCTTGGCGTAAAAGCAACACAGCTCATCACCCTGAACACACCATCCCCACTGTCAAACATGGTGGTGGCAGCATCATGGTTTGGGCCTGCTTTCCTTCAGCAGGGACAGGGAAGATGGTTAAAATTGATGGGAAGATGGATGGAGCCAAATACAGGACCATTCTGGAAGAAAACCTGATGGAGTCTGCAAAAGACCTGAGACTGGGACGGAGATTTGTCTTCCAACAAGACAATGGTCCAAAACATAAAGCAAAATCTACAATGGAATGGTTCACAAATAAACATATCCAGGTGTTAGAATGGCCAAGTCAAAGTCCAGACCTGAATCCAATCGAGAATCTGTGGAAAGAACTGAAAACTGCTGTTCACAAACGCTCTCCATCCAACCTCACTGAGCTTGAGCTGTTTTGCAAGGAGGAATGGGCAAAAATGTCAGTCTCTCGATGTGCAAAACTGATAGAGACATACCCCAAGAGACTTACAGCTGTAATCGCAGCAAAAGGTGGCGCTACAAAGTATTAAAAATTACAGTTTTATATCTTTATGTTTGAAGCCTGAAATGTGGCAAAAGGTCGAAAAGTTCAAGGGGGCCGAGTACTTTCGCAAGGCACTGTACAATGACGAAGCCTAGTGACCAGTCCATAGCAACCAGTGTTGAATTGGTGATTACCCAGTGTCCTTTGCTGAATGGTCTCAATGTTTTATTGTTTTATTTCATGTGAATACTAGTTTACTAGAGGAGTAACTTAGTATTTGAAGTAATGCAGTAATGCATGAGGTGTGCATTTAGTTTCCATGCTTATTGTGTTTCCACAACAATGTCAGTGAGTAAATCTACTGAAATGGCCACCACACCATAACAGAGGAGTGTGATGTGTAAGATGAGAATGCAGAGGTTAACTCCTGTACATCATGGCTGTAAAAATCAAATGGCATCTGTACATCTTTGTTAAGTGCAAACTTGCACACAAGGGGAGGGTCATGCCTCTTTTTCAAATCATTTTGGAGGGTCATAGGAAATTATTACTGGCGAGGGGAGGGTCAAGTCTTTTTAGGTAAGAGGCTGCAAAACTCCTCCGGTGGCCCCTTAATTAAATAACGAACAGTCCCTAATACCAAACTACACTCTGAAATGACCATAGAGTTGAATCCATACTTTAATGACATGGTCTCGATTAAAGCTGAATGTGACAAGCTTAGTGAAGTTAATATTTCTTACAGGGCTTTTGTATTGAATTGCATTAGATAGTAGAGGAATTACTATCTTTTGGTATTCAAAGGACCTGAGCATGTGTGTGTGTATTTCAGGACTATGTGTAGTGTGTAATAAAAACAGAGCGTAAATTGTAATTTCCCCGCTGGGGATTAATAAAAAGTATAAATTAATTAAATTAAGTAAATATCTACATTATTCTTGGCAATGCCAGATAGTGGACGTGTCATTATATAAGGTTGACATTTTATTATCAAAAAAAAAAATAAGTATCTATTATTACTGTAGCATTGTCTGACAATTCTCCACACTATTTGTTCTGTGTCCTTGCATGGGAAAGGTCTGTTTGAATCCACATGCATTTGGCTCTGACTCTAATTTGTTTAAATTTCAGAAATATCAAAGGGGTGCTAAAAATGTGTGTACAGTTGTTGTTAGATGTAGTCCTAAAAGTTGTAAAAGCTTGAAAGCTTTCACTCATATAATTATCAATATTAAAATGACTACATATTGCACTTACTGTAGGTAGTATGTTTGGAAACACTGAAAAATACGTTTTGAGGACCAACGCAAAATGTTGAAATGTCGACTTACTTGGTACTCTGCTGATGACTCGCAACGGAGAGAGCATTTGACAGAATCGCAAGTGGATGTCAAAGGCTTCAAAAATATAATCCAATATCCTGAAGGACAGGTACAGACAGAAACAGGGAGAACAGTTTAATTTTGTGTGCTTTCGTTTACACAAATCTAAAATGTACAGCATTATAATGCTAAATATGAAAACTGTTCATAAACATGCGATGAGAGGCTGACAGTTCAAAAACTTTTTTTTTATGGAATTCCTTCTCTAAAATATAAGCAAAAGTCAGACCAGTCTGACCAAAGCTGTCCAAACGTTTTGTTTTTTGTTTGAAACTAAGAGCCCTGTTGTATTTGTGAGTGAATTATTATGTATGTATGTATGAAACTGAGACATTAAATATGATGTCTCCCTAAGGTGAGTGCTGTTGTTTATCAGCAGATAGAAGAAAAAATAGAAAGGCATTGTGGAATACTAACTCTCCAAAGTTGATGATGAAGTCCAGCTTGTACCAGTGGTTCCTAAAGTAACTCTCTTCATAGCCAAAGACTCCCAGGGCAATCATCTTGATGAGCATTTCCACAAAAAAGTAGACAAAGATCAAGGCATCCACTACCTGGCCATACACAATAAAAGAAAAACATACAGTTAAACAGAGTAGAAACAACAATGCTAATTCCAACATACAAAAGTACTATTGTCTTTACTCATCAATACAGAGGGACATTTTCAATTGATTGTATATAAAAGAGGTATTTTATATACAATCAGTTATCATTCGCCTTTAATGTTATGTCATTTAGGTGATCTCAAATGTGGTGTGATATGGCCACTTTCTCTGTCCAACATTTGGCCCAGTCAACCTGTTTCAAGAGCAGAAAAGTGTTAATGTTGTCTTTGACTCAACCAGGCCAGAACTGAAGGACTGGAGTGAAACCTATTGAACTTGAACCTTTGTCTTTTGGTTACAAATATAATCAGTTTAAAAATTTGACAACCATTTTCCACACAAAAATATACCATGTATTCAATGAAAGATTCACAGCACAGGTATCTAGCCACACTGCAATAATAGAAATTGAGGTCATCAGTATAAACCAATGTCATTTGTATCTTTTCATTGAGAGTAAGGATTTGCAAGGATTTGGAAAATCCACACCAAGGGTCACACTAACCTCTTGCACGGTGCTCGGCATTTCACCGGGCTTGTAATAGGACATATTCACACAGCTGATGAGGATCATCGGTACAGACAAATAATCCAACCACGTGGAGGAAGAGGTTAAGTTCAAAACACATAGGATGTGATTATATTTATTTATTCATTCATTCATATTATTCATCAACAGAGTATAGATGATTACGTACTATAAGCACAGGGACACAATAACTAATAATGACCAAATCAATTTATACAATCTTGTAATGTTTTAATATGCCACAGCTAGACAGGGGTGTCCTCTAGATACATTCAGAAATATATTGGTATATCTACTCAAGTTTGTATTATTATTATTATTATTATTATTACACATATTTGGTCTTTGGTGTCAGACAAGGCTAAACTTCAAGCAGTAGGAAAGGATATGGGCTATAGGCCACTTGCAGACACCAGCTACGGAGTCTTGTGGTCTGTTTTAAGCAGTGGAAAACTACAGGGGCCAGGGTCGGGTAGGGCAGCTGCTTCTCCTGCGTGGAGACACTGTGTGGGTTGGGAACTCCTTGTTCTGGTAAAGTGAGTGCCACCTCCCGCCGCTGCTCCTCCTTCTGTCCCTCAAAGTCAGTCATGATGAAGTTCAAGCACAGATACACTATAGGGAGGTCAAACAGAGGTGCAGAGAGGAAGTGGGTAAACAGAGGGAAAACAGGCAGGTAACAATCAGAAAGGAGAAGGGGACGGAGAGACAGACAAGAAAAAAATGCACAAATAAAACAAGTAACTGGGACATTATTGTTTCTAAAATATATGTTGCTGTTTTGTTTCTAAAATGCCATTTGGCAGTGATGTGGGCACTACAAACAACGTTTAGATTATAATTATTCAGTCATGCATCAATGTGTAAGTAGCATTTTAGGTTTACTGGTATGCATCATATTTTATGAGTTCATCAGGTTTATTGCATATTAACGTTGAATCTCAATATGTAGCTAGCTAAGGTATGCTAAAATTGTAAAATAAATGTAGCTAGTAAAAAGTAAAAAGTACCATATTCCCATTGAAATGTAACGTTACCAGCTTTTTTTTTTTTTTTTTTTTACAGAGAAATACGCTTTGAACTCACAGAAGAGCAAAAATAAGTTAAGGTTAGGAAAAAGTAACGTCAGCTAACATTACTGTAATGCTAGTTTTGAGTCCTGGCTAACCAAAACGTGTAACGTTGAGGTAATTATACGACTTTGAAGGCTAACGTTAATTAATTAGCTAGCTAGCTAGCTGGTTAACGTTACTGTAACGCACATAGCTTTTCGGCTGCTAGCTAGCCCATAATGTTAGCCTAACAGCATGACACGAGTTGTCTTCCGGCTGATACTAATAAAAAAAAATCTGAAACTCGGCTTAAATATTTATCCTTATGAACGTTTGTTCATGCTGTTTTCACCGGTGAGTTGGCTAGCTAGACAACTGGTTAAGTTGAAATAACGTTAGCTAGCATTAACGTTAGCTAGGGTTAGCAGTTTAAACAACTGCATCGCGCGTCGGACTAGTGTAACGTTATAACGTTAGCTACAATTAAGAAAACTTGTACAGTCCATTAGCTAATATAAGGCCATCCTTGCCCGTTTTCCAAACTTACCAGAGAAACAAGTATAGCTAACTTGGCTGCGGTTAAAGCCAACTTTCAACTGCCAGTTGAAAAGTTGAAAGAAAACCGGCAACTGCCAGCTTTCAACTGCCAGTATGAAGGATAAATATTTGACTATAAACATCAGATTGAGCTTCACATTCTGGAACTTGTGTGGGAACTTAAACGATATTACGTTACACTGCAAATGTTATAGTAAATAAAACATTTTGTGAAACACTGAATTTAGTTTTTTTATCTCTACATATGTTTGGTTTTGGTCTGATTATTTTAAAAGGTGAAAAGTGTTGCTGTAACTGTTTTATGTAGCTAGCTAGGCATGTAGTGTGAGTGCAATGTTGATGAACGTTATACTGTTTTGTTTTGATACGTAGCTAGCTAGCTAGCTAACTCAGGCAGAGTAGGTCAGTCGTTGCCATGGCAACAATAAACTGTATAATAATTTGTATGCCTATGGTAGCAAAAAAACATTTTTTTTCATTTACAATTTAAGGATTTTTTTTTAAATGAATCCTTAAATTGGTAATTTTCCTTACAACAAGCATGTTGATAAACGCATATAGGAATAATACCAGGCGCAGAAAGTGTAGTTTCAGAAAGTGTACCAGATGTAAACATATCTGCATGTTTACATCTGGTACACTGAAGTGATGAGTGATGACAAAGTGATGACGTGATGAAGTCACGTTTGATAAGATTGGAGCGTGTCATTTAAAACTATTTTAATGGTCAATCAATGTCGGTACATGTTTCCGTAACATGTTTCATTTTTAACGTGAAGTGATATTTATTTTACATGATAGACCTTTTAATGACATTGTTCACGTTCTACCATTCAGGAATGAAAATAAAATTAGCAACATTGTAGTTTTTGTCATAAAGTTAAGTAGCCTATACTAACACAGGTTACAGTTAGTGTTGTCCCTCATCCACTTTTTCACTACTCATTAAACATTCATTTGTCTAAAAAAACAAAAACAAAAAACATTCATTTGTCTAGTGAGAACCATGGATGTGTTAAGAGAACTAGCAGTAAATTCCATTTTTAGATACTTCTGAATCATCATCAGTTTGCACAATGGTGGCCTACAACTGTAATGTATGCATCTATAAAAGGTGAAGTGTTGCATTGTGGGACTAATAGCAATAGGTATTTTAGGCTATCTGAATCTATCATTTTTTGTGGCATTTTGACAAATGTTAAGGGTACTCTCTAGTGTAATATCTTACACTTTCAGACACAAATCAAGACACAAACGACATTAGGAAAGACAGAAATAGATCAAAATACATTTCCAGGTTCTTATTTTGTGTCCCTTTGATAATGGTTCTGTTCTCTCTATAAGTAAGTGAAAATGTGTAAAAAAAAATTATTTTATGTTAAAATTCCTCCAGATTTAACAGACAATTTAGATGTTCCCTTTTACTGTCAATCTAGTGTTCCATATCCAGTCCAGTAGGGGGAGATTATACACCTCCAAGCTGGCTCTCCAACCACTAGGAGTTAGTGGCTGTGGTGGCCTGTAGGAAGGTGTGGTTCTTTTACATAAATAGGCTATTTCAATTAAACATCATGATTTCTTTTCAATAACTTCCATCTATTGTACACAGTGACAAATTCAACACTAAATTGTATCACTACACAGGACACACATCTTTATATGGGTTTTATGTTTATTTTTCAATTTAATATAACTATTTGTATGGAAAATGCCTAATTCTTTTTCAATAGCCTCCATGTCATGTTATCCAGTGACTCAATTTAACATGCACTGTATGACACACTTCAAAGTCAGGTCAAGTTTATATTTATAGTCCTTAATCACTGTAGTGTTTTAAAGGGCTGGACCTCCTTCATATATTAGGCTGCAGACCATTTATATATATCCCCAAATGTGTAATATGTGAGAGATGTCAGGGAGCTCTACATTTAATTTTCTATGTGCTTCACTTTCTACCATCACATTTATTGCAGGATGGGTCATTGGAACCATGAAAACATGAAACCAGTCTGGTCTATACTGTAGTTGATGTTGATAAAACAGTAACATGAAGACTTTGCCAAAATGACATGTTTTGGGGTGAGAAATTACAATAATGTTGGTAAAAAAGAAATACATTAGCCACAGTCATCACACCTGATTTTGTTGGGTGAGAGGTTAATAAGCCATTACACATAACGATGATCATGATGTAGATTGGCAGGAAGTAGTGAGAGGCCCTCACCTTTGCCTTTATTTATTTATTCTGGCTGCTTAGACGTGTGGACAGACTTGTAGCCAGTAGCGTGGTGCCAGTCCCGAGTGATGATGACGAAAGCAACCAGCATGCTTGGGATTAGAGGAGGTCAGAGTGTATAAAACCACTTGTATCTGCTCCTGTACCAACACTACATGACCCCCCCTCTAAATATACACACACCCTGGCAAGCTCTCAGAATCTGTGTGAGTATAAATTCATGAGTGAGTGTGAGAAACAGGAGTAGGCGTGTGTGTGTGTGTGTGTGTGTGTGTGTGTGTGTGTGTGTGTGTGTGTGTGTGTGTGTGTGTAATGGGACATAACCACAGGGTTCAGGTCTAGTTGGCTCAGGCAGGATGTGACCGGATGGGTGTCATTCCTCCAGCTATGTGGGTGGTCTCTCACAGTGTAAGAACTACAGCTCGTTGTAGTTCTGTAGTTGGAACTACAGCTAGTTGTAGTTCCAACTAGCTGTAGTTCCAATGAGACAATCTGTAGGAAGGACGAAGCAGGAAAAGTTACATAGTGTTGCTTTAAGCCATCATTTTATTTGTATTCAATTTCCATCTCAGTGTCTAATAGACACTCACTTAAACAGAGCAGTTACATATAACAGATAACTTTGTGCACTAATGGCGGTTTTTAACGTGTCCCCCAAGATTTTTTTGATGCTTGGGGCAAAAGTTGCTCCCCAAATATGTTTACATTTCCTACACTATCAGGACACAAATCCACGTACATAAAGTTACAGCTGAGTTTATTTGCCTTCTGATATAATCAATAAAGGGACCCCAAATCTTAACAAATTTCCAATAAGAGTCAGATGAGGAATACCTAATCTCCTCTAAATTGGAGAATTGTTGAGTCAGGGTGTAAAATTATTTCAATTCACACTAGTATCATCAATAGCTGCAACAAGATGGAACTATCAACTAGCAGGTATCACAGATATAAAGTCAGAATGAGGTTATTGGCAAAAAAAGCCTTGGCTGGTTTAATAAGGTCAGTGTTCACACAGCTTCATACCAATATCAGTCATGGTCACCAGTATTTCCAATTATAAAGGCAATATGTGGCATTTAGGTGAGATAAAGAAATTGGTTAGCTCTTTATAAGCTCCACAAAAACAAACACAGAAAGATAGAATTATATCAACAAAATTTAATTTTGTAATGACAATTACTTTGAATGTATGCATCTACTTACTGTATATTAACAGCAACTAATGCATTTATTTGTAGGAGAATGTGACAAATGGTCCAGTACAAGTCAGTGGTTTAACATAACAGTTACACAGTAATGCTCTGGTTCAACAATCACTTTAAAAAAGGAAAAACAAAAATAATCTGAAGACAATAAAAAAAATAATACAATAACTCAACATTGCTTTGTTTTCCTTAAAAACAAAGAATCAAATTATAAAAAAACTTCATAAAAAAATACGTGGGCCTATTTACAAGTTCTGTACAGGGATGGAGAGGAGTCTTCCTGCTGCAAGACAAACAGCAAAAACAATTGTTAGACAAGTTTTTTTTGTTTTATTATTGTACAAAAAGGGTGTCTATACATTTTAAGTAAATTTGTTTTTTTCAAAAGCAGAATATTTTTAGCAGCAGAAATAAGACTGAATGAGTCAGCCCTCAAATGTGGCAAATATTTCAAACTAGGATATATGCGCAGACACCCCTAAATGTAATTTCTGTCAAATTGGAAACGGTCTTCTTACCTATAATCGATTAAGCAGATTGTTCTGAATGTCCTCATACACCTGGTTGTAGATCTCATCTTTGGACTTCAACCCATCCAGGCACTCTGCAACACATACAAAGTTTATCAATTAATAAGGTGTTTAAAATCTGTCCTAAAAAAACTGTTGGAATAATAGAATAGCTTACACTAAAATTCCCAAAGCATTAGCTAATATATATATTTTTTTAAAACACAAGCTGCAACATACCAATATTCAAGCCGCTGTTCTCCATCTCTCTCCTGTGCTTCAGGTACATCGGCCATACATGGCCATCAAACAGGCCGGGAGGGTCGGGAACAGTGTACTGTCTTGTACTGAAGATAATTACACACCGTTAAAAAAATGTGCACTTGCCATAATAGGAATATGGGGGGAAATCAGCTGAAGTCAATGACTACAAAAGGGTAAATGTGAGAATGTATTTATTAAAAAATAAAGGGTAAACATTAACAATACAATGTTTGTGTCCACTCACCTTCTCCTTCTCTTGCACTCCTCATAGGAAATCGTGATGTAATAACTCTTGTCGAAAACTTCCAGCAGGGGCCTAGAGAGGAGAAACCCTTATCTTTAACTGCAGGACCTGCTCGATGGGGTCTGTGTACATGTACCAATGTAAGCTTGCAAAAGTACCACGTGACACCAACGCCAAGCTTCCAATCTCTGTTGTCATGAATTTCTCATGAATTTAAAAATACACAACACAATTTTCCACAGAATAAATTGTACAATAAGCAAATAGTGCTAACTACTACGGCTGGGTAGTATAACGATATATTGTCAAAACGATAAAAAAAAAAGACTATCGTGTATATGTTGCTACATCTTTTTTATTGCAATGTCACAAAACCAGCAGTGTAGCTGCATTTGGACGATGCTTTACACATTCAGATTAGGTCTGTAACAATTATTACATAATTGGCTATGTGGGTGGTCTCTCACAGTGTAAGCACTTAAGATCTTTCAGCCAGTGACACTCCTCTGTCCCTAACTCCTTAACACACAATTTAAAACGTCCAACGTGAATGAACACTGGCTTTAGTTTCCATCAAAGTTGCTTATTAGTTTAAAGATACAGGTAGAGGCCTGTTTGTTTCCCAGATATAACCTGGAAATTTAGTGGGTAGAGTGAAGAAAAAGTCACTGTACTTAAGAAGAATTGTACCATTTCAGAAGGAAATATTTTACTTTATACTTTGCTGCATTTTGACAGCCATGGTTACTTTGTGGATTAAGATTTTAATACAAAACATCCGATCAGTTTGTAAAATAAATGTTGAATGGTAAATGGACTGCCTCTGTGTTGAGCTTCAGTGTCATGCTCAAGAACACTTTGACAAGAAGACAGGAGGAGCTGGGGGTCCAAATACCAAACTTGCAAATAATGAAAAACCTGCCATATGTGATAAGTAATTTGTAATATAACAGTGATAGTCATTTCGCCGCCCCAATCAGTACTTTTGACACGGAAAGTACTGTGTTTTTCTTTACTTGTAATTGGGTATTTGTACTCAGATAATTTGCTTCAGTAAAATAAGCAATGCAACAATGTTAAAATATTCTGTTGCAACTTAAAATCCTGCATTCAAACTCGTACTTCAGTAAAAGCACACAAGTATACATAACTGGTTTTGTACATAAGATATACAATTAAGATAAATACAGTGAAGTAATAACATACAGTAGCCTACATGACCTGACGGGGCAGCTGTGGCGCAGGTGGTAGCGGTCGTCGATTGGAAGGTTGGTGGTTCGATCCGACCCCCTGCAGTCACATGTCGAAGCATCCTTGGGCAAGACACTGAACCCCAAACTGCTCCCGATGCTGCGCCATCGATGTGTCAATGTGCGGGAATGTTTATCTGACGAGTAGGTGGCACCTTGTATAGCAGCCGCTGCCTCCGCCACCAGTATGGCGTCAGGATTATGTCATATCTCACGAGCGTGATAAAACATGGTCACGAGCAAACTATATTGTTTCTACATGTTTACATCCTATCACACTGAGTGAGTTTGTCCATGTAGATAATAAACCTTAGTGTCCTATGATGCAGATTGAGAAGAAGTTCATGAAAAAGCTTCTAGAATGAATAGCTGTGGATGTGGGGAGGGGCCCATAGAGAATGTTTTTTCTACAGGGCCCAGAATTCTGTGCTACGTCCCTGTGTGCTTTAACAGCCATCACACATACTGCTGTAATTCTTAGCTCCAGGAGCCCAGGCCAGTGTGGTTTACTCCACATCCTCCTGCTACAGCATCACAACAATCACCATGTCCCTCCATTTCCATGAGACACACACATGACAGATTATACGTACCCACAGTTTATGTCATTGGGAGCTAAAAGAATGGGTGTTACCGTAATTGGTGTCAATAAAAGGAAGGGGAACATTTGCTAGTTATAAATGCACTGCTTTTCCAAATTGACAGGAGCGTCATGTTAACTGTTGCTCACTGCTGCTTCATTGTAGAGTTTAAACAACTGGGACTCAAAATGAGCAAAATCACCTCTCTTTTCTGACTGATTTTAAAGTCCAAATGACCCTTTGTTCTGCTAATGAAAGAAACATTGGTTGTCAATGTACTTTGGGAATGATGAGCTACAGAATACATGCACCTGACCTGTTCTTTAGTTAGCTGTGGTATGATGAGCTGTTCACACTAACTCTGTGACAGGATAAGGTATTCCCTCAGTCAGGTCAATCAAGTCAATTTTTTTGCCCAATATCACAAATTAGCCTCAGATGGCTTTACAAGCTGTACAGCATACGACACTCTCTGTCCTTTGAACTATCCCAAAAAAAAAAAAAACATTGAACGGAGATAAATTGTAGAAACTTCAGGGTGAGCAACTGAGGAGGGATCCCTCTCTGAGGACAGACACACATGCAACAGAGTTGTGTGTACAGAACAGACCAGCATAATGAAATGACAGTAGCTTCTTCAGGGGAAATGACAAATTATTATAGCCTATTTATATGTAGAAACATATGGGCACGCGCCTCGGGCCTCATGCGCTGTAAATTTAGTGCTAACAATCTCGTGGTTAGTCTATGACCTACTCAGGCATCTTATGTTTACAGTGTTGAAAAAAAACCAAGACAGAAATAGATATGTAACAGAGCCTTTCCTGTTTTCTAGCCTGGATGTAGTGTCATATGGATTGTTTATACAGTATACTGTAGTTCAGGTATTTAGGTAATGACATTAAAAGCAATTAAATGTCTTGCCAGTTGGATCTTGTTTACCATGACCAGTTGAAACTGAGCTACATGAAATCCAATGGCCCACCTTCTTAATCATTAGTCAACCTCTTGGGGGGCCCAAGCCCCAGCTTAGGGGACCACTACTCTTGATCCCTGGTGAGAATCAAATACCCATATCCAAGTACTAATTAATAGTTAAGTAGAGTATTGTGTTTCTCATTTAAAGGGAGAATAGTTGATTGGAAAAGTCTCAAAGCTATTTATTCTTTTAATCATCTTTGTAATAACTTCTCTATATTATTTACTGCTTTTTACACCCCACCCAGCCATAGAAAAGAGGCAAAATAAAAGTTTGCCATAGTAGCAAATGCAGGTCCGTACATGCTGAAATTGTCCCTAGACTCCCTACACATACTGGGGATGAGTGTCATTTTGAAAAAGTAATTGTATAGAGCCATGTTCAGAAGGCAGTGTCAGAAATTAAGGAGTTAAAAAATGAATAAACCTCAGAATTACCATAGAAAATGTGATAGAGGGACCAAAGAAAAATATATTTACAATTTTATTTTTATTAATTTTCCATCTCAGTGTCTAATACACTCACTTAAACAGAGCAGTTACATATAACAGCTAACTTTATGCACTAATGACGGTTTTTAAAGTGTTCCGAAGAGTTTTTACATAGTTGGGGAAAAAGTAGTTCCCTAAATATTTTTAGATTTCCTACACTGTCAGGACACAAATCCACATACATAAAGTTTATTTGCCTTCTGGTATAATCAATAAAGGGACCCCAAATCTTAACAAATTTCCAATAAGAGTCAGATGAGGAATACCTAATCTCCTCTAAATTGGAGAATTGTTGAGTCAGGGTGCAAACATTCTCAATTCACACTAGTATCATCAATAGCTGCAACAAGATGGAACTATCAACTAGCATGTATCACAGATATAAAGTCAGAATGAGGTTATTGGCAAAAAAAGCCTTGGCTGGTTTAATAAGGTCAGTGTTCACACAGCTTCATACCAATATCAGTCATGGTCACCAGTATTTCCAATTATAAAGGCAATATGTGGCATTTAGGTGAGATAAAGAAATTGGTTAGCTCTTTATAAGCTCCACAAAAACAAACACAGAAAGATAGAATTATATCAACAAAATTTAATTTTGTAATGACAATTACTTTGAATGTATGCATCTACTTACTGTATATTAACAGCAACTAATGCATTTATTTGTAGGAGAATGTGACAAATGGTCCAGTACAAGTCAGTGGTTTAACATAACAGTTACACAGTAATGCTCTGGTTCAACAATCACTTTAAAAAAGGAAAAACAAAAATATTGATCATTTGAAGACAATAAAAATATACAATAACTTAACATTAGTTTGTTTTCCTTAAAAACAAAGAATCAAATTATAAAAAAAACTTCATAAAAAAAATCCGTGGGCCTATTTACAAGTTCTGTACAGGGATGGAGAGGAGTCTTCCTGCTGCAAGACAAACAGCAAAAACAATTGTTAGACAAGATTTTTGAGTGTCTATACATTTTAAGTAAATTAGTTTTTTTCAACAGCAGAATATTTTTAGCAGCAGAAATAAGACTGAATGAGTCAGCCCTCAAATGTGGCAAATATTTCAAACTAGGATATATGCGCAGACACCCCTAAATGTAATTTCTGTCAAATTGGAAACGGTCTTCTTACCTATAATCGATTAAGCAGATTGTTCTGAATGTCCTCATACACCTGGTTGTAGATCTCATCTTTGGACTTCAACCCATCCAGGCACTCTGCAACACATACAAAGTTTATCAATTAATAAGGTGTTTAAAATATGTCCTAAAAAACTGTTGGAATAATAGAATAGATTACACTAAAATTCCCAAAGCATTAGCTAATATATATATTTTTTTAAAACACAAGCTGCAACATACCAATATTCAAGCCGCTGTTCTCCATCTCTCTCCTGTGCTTCAGGTACATCGGCCATACATGGCCATCAAACAGGCCGGGAGGGTCGGGAACAGTGTACTGTCTTGTACTGAAGATAATTACACACCGTTAAAAAAATGTGCACTTGCCATAATAGGAATATGGGGGAAATCAGCTGAAGTCAATGACTACAACAGGGTAAATGTGAGAATGTATTTATTAAAAAATAAAGGGTAAACATTAACAATACAATGTTTGTGTCCACTCACCTTCTCCTTCTCTTGCACTCCTCATAGGAAACCGTGATGTAATAACTCTTGTCGAAAACTTCCAGCAGGGGCCTAGAGAGGAGATGAACAAGGCCATCAATGATGATACACGTTTTCAACCAAACTAGTGAAAAAGGAGCATAGTTATGCAACTGCTTATACCGTCTCTTATCTATATACTGTATCTGCAGCATGCTTGATATTCACTCCTAGTACACCGAGTACCGAGACTACACAGCAGTCAGCTTTAAGAACTCAGGGAGTCTCTTTCTGCTGAAACCCTTATCTTTAACTGCAGGACCTGCTCGATGGGGTCTGTGTACATGTACCAATGTAAGCTTGCAAAAGTACCACGTGACACTAAAGCCAAGCTCCCTAACTCTGTTGTCATGAGTTTCTCATGAATTTAAAAATACACGACACGATTTTCCACAGAATAAATTGTACAATAAGCAAATAGACACAAGTGCTAAACTACTACAGCTGGGTGGTATAACGATATATATCGTCAAAACAGTCAAAAAAGATTAATTCAGATGCTTACACGTTATGTTCATTTTGCACTAAAGTTCTTAATAAAAGTGAGAAAATACTCAGTACTTTTCATTGTAAAAATATTTAATTCAATATTTGAAAATAGGCTTTACCATGTGGTTATCATATAGATTTTTTTTTTAAATGAAGGACCTGAAAACACCCATGCTAAAGTTGTCTAAAAAGAGGAATAAAAAAATAAATCATCTTTTGGAAATTGATCTTAATGCCTTAATTAAAAAAAGAGGAAAAATCCAACCTTTAAGGACACCAATTTTGTTTGTGAATGAATAATGTTTCGTAAATAAATAAATGTTCTTCCTTAAAATTCAGGGGGCATAAGTAAATACACCTCTATGTTAAATTTCCATAGAGGCAGACAGATTTTTATTTTTCAAGGCCAGTTATTTCATGGATCCAGGATACTATGCATCCTGATAAAGTTTCCTTGGCCTTAGGAATTAAAATAGCCCCACATCATCACATACCGTTCACCCTACCTAGAGATTGGCATGGTTTTATTTCAGTTAGCCTAATAGCTGGTTTGATTTGCATTGAGAGATGATTTTATGGAAAGTACCCCATGCCAATCTCTAGGTAGGGTGAACGGTATGTGATGATGTGGGGTTATTTTAATTCCAAAGGCTAAGGGAACTTTATCAGGATGCATAGTATCCTGGATCCATGAAAAAACTGGCCTTTAAAAATAAAAAATCAGTCTGCCTCTATGGGAATTTAACATAGGGGGGGTATTTACTTATGCCCCCTGTATTTTAAGGAAGAACATTTATTTATTTCCGATACATTATTCATTCACAAAGAAAATTGGTGTCCTTAAAGATTGAAATTTTTCTCATTTTTTTAATTAAGGCATTAAGATCAATTTGCAAAAGATGATTTTTGTATTCCTCTTTTTAGTCAACTTTAGCATGGGTGTCCTCATTTTTTCACATGAAATGATGAAATTGCCCAGCTCTATTAACCATATTATTTTGGAACCACTAACCACATTTTATTTGATTTAATCTATTTTTATGCCAAACAACAATACAGATCATTTCGGACGGTGCAACCAAGATAGAAACTAACATGTGAGAACTTCCTCATAGATAGCACACATAGCGAGTTAAACAGAGTGAATTAAAATCCACATACGGGTAGTTGTAAAGCAGGAAGCCCTCCACGATCAGAATGTGGGTCTGCTCGTCTGGGTTGGCATCGCTGGATGCAGAAGACAGAGTAATGCCGTGAGAACGGGCAAACTTCACTGGGTTCTCAATCCAGCCTTTTACTGTGTTGGTCATAGCCTCCATATCCAAAGCTGTGATCACTGTAGAGCCAGATTGATAGAAAAGGAAGATGATGGAAAGGATACATTGTGAATTAGATCAGACATTAGTCAATAAAATTAAAAAATATAAAAATGGAAATGTGTTTTGCATTCTGTTTCAAATTACTGGAGCAGATATAAGCTTAATAATAGTGTGAGTGTGTTAAATGGCTATAATGTATGTAGTGTTGGAGGGTGGGGGTATACGACATAAAAAAAAGGGAAAACAATGAGTCATTGGCAGTCTCTAGTAAAGTCTTACCATCCCATTGTCTAAAGCCGTCCTCCCCGACTTCTATCTGATCAGGTTTCTGAAATAACAGTCACCAATAAAACATTGCTGCAACCTCACAGCTCTGAAAGATCCCACACACATGCCAGAGTACTAAGGCTTAGCACATGTACACACAGAAGAAGGGGAGAAAAAAAAGAAAGAAAAAAAGGCATGCACAAAATAAAGAAAGTAATTTACAAAATGACACAGCTTCAATGAAAAAAAGGGGGGAATGCTAAACATTAAATAAGCTAATGTAAAGGTGACATAAGAGAAAATGGATGCAACTGGCCCGGTTAGAAATGTTTTGTTGAACTAATTCATGCAAAGTTGATTTATTTAGCTATGGGGTGTCAGATGGCTATTGCAGGGTTATAAAGAAATGTAAAGAACACAAGGGAGGAAAAACATGACTGAAGCAGTAAGAAGAGACAACCAGGTAAAGATATTATGCACTATAGCCATTTCCATATCTACTCTGAGGAACATGCAATGCTTGTGCAGAGTTCATAACGGTAAAAGTCGGCTAACAACAACACATTTATTATCCATTCGCTAAAACTCACCTTGAAAAAGTCGTCTTGGTGCACAACACAGCAGTTGGGCAATGTCTTGATCAACTTATTTGTCAGGGTGGTTTTGCCACCATTAGTGACTCTGTAAACAAAAAGGCAAAAAGTGATCAAACGCAAATTAATAAGTGTTGCCAGCGATAGTTATGGTTTTAAACCAAATTATTTTGATTTGGTAAACTGCTTTAGTAACGTTAAACAAACGGTGCTGCATAAAAAGCACATAACGTTACTCTGTTTTAATAAAATAGCTGAAATAACATGCATTAAACTAGTGTAATTTCTTAATATAAACGTGTGTATATATATATATATATATATAACTGATGAACTAGCTAGCTAGCTAAACATTAAACGGATGTTGGTTTAGGACAATACTAATGATAAATCTCCCTCCACTTTTGAACCGAGTCTCGCGGTGAATTTTCAAATGTCCCGCTCGATTTATAACAACAAACCAGCCACACCGACCATGCCTTTAAACTGGCTACGTTAACAGAACAATTTTCTGGCGGCGGGCAAAAAAACGTGTGGCCAAAAGATCATATAAACCAGAAGCCTAACTTACGATAACGTTACCTCCACGAACAATAACATAACGCCAAAGGTTATTTTAGTACCAACAGTCTGATTTAAACTGCGTAACGTTAACTACACACTAAACTAGCACCAATCAATTTTGCTTTAACATTACAATATTTAGATATAAATATATGTAGATAGCTAACTAAAGTTACGTAAAAAATGTTGGCAAATAAGTTGTTTGATACAAATAAAATAAAAAAAACTTACCCGCCAATTCCTATAATGTATTTCATCTTTTCGTCTCTTGACAGTGCTGCTAAACGTCAGCTGAAGAAACAGTCAACAGTACTACTTTGTGCTAAAGTCGAGGATAAAAATCCAACGAAAAACAAAACCATATGTTTCAATCCTTGTAGCTTGCTCTGATGGCTTCTCCACTACTGCAGACTGCTCCATTGATGCACTGTGTTTATATATGCAACTTGCGTCGTATTGCGTCACCACTGACGCAGGCATAGGGCGTTCTCGCGGTCGGACGTGCTGGATGTGCTCGTGCTCTTTTTTTTTTATTTACAAAAAAAACAACAAAGAACAAACCCAAAAGGGGGAGCTACTTAAAAATACATAGGTCAAAAGCAAGAAGGCTAGATAAAATACAATTAACATTTAGAGCTGCACACAAGGGGAGATTAATCAAAACAGTAGTTTCCTAGATATGTCACTACACATTTTTCACAGAATTTTACTTGATCTGAACTTTTTCAGTGAGGAAATAAAACAAATTTAAAATAATTTCTAAACCAAACAAAGGAAGGCTTAGAACATCTCCACTTAGTGCAAATTATTTTTTCAATGGACAATGCAACCATGTTTGGAACCTGTAGGCTACACACAATCCTCTGTTAATAAAAAAATAATTTTGATTTTAAAGCATCACTAATATATGTATTATTACGTTTATTGTCAAATAAAGTACAATCATTAATAACTACATTTGGTAAAGTTGGTAAAGGTCTTATTCTTGCATATATCAATCTGCTTTGAATTAACTGTAATAATGGTATAGGTATTGCTTTACATATCTTGTTGTATTCTCTATAAGTACAGTTTAAATTATATTTGTCTAAGAAAGCTTTATATTCCAAAAAGTTACCATTATCATCTATAACATCATTCACAAACACAATGACCTTTTCATACCAATCCTACTTAAACAATGATTTGCTATTGATTATAATGACCCTATTGTTCCATAAGGTAGATCCATGTGGAGAAACGTTTTGCGTGATTATCATTTTCCAATATTGGAGAGCTCGTTTGTGGAAGTTTGATAACTTAACAGGAATTTTGGTCACCTCAAAATCACATTGCAAAAGAAAATCAAGCCCTCCTACTTTTTTAAATAGATGTCTAGGTACGTGAAGTGCTCGTGCTCTTTTTAACCCTTTAACTGGTTCCAGGGCCATAGAGATGTCTTTCTATATCACTCTAACTGGTTCTACGTGCCCGCAGAGCTCCTGCCACTAGCCAATCATGGCCCACGAACTTTACATATTTCACAGCACCTGCTCGTTTCCGTCACAGCGATGATCAGCAGTTCGAACTATTTCGTTCAGCATTTAATCCACCTGATGATGATCCAACAACGTACTGTGGAAAACTACCATGGTGTTCTGCTGTTTACCAGTAAACTGATTGATACATCTCTGTTAACACTGCTATAAAAATCAGTGAGGAAGTTTTAAAACATAATCATAATCATAAAAACATCAGTGCGGAAAATACTAATGTAGCCAATTGTTATTGCCGGATGTTAAGCCAAAGTTATATTTAAATGTAGTTTTTAAGGTAATGGAATACTTTAACAGTAGGCGAAGTAAGGCAAGCCCACATCATAACTATTCACATGGTTGGATTTGATCAGTGATAGAAGAAATAGAAGAAATACTCAATTACAAGTAAAAGGACCACCACACAAAATATCCTTAAAAGTAGGCCTACAAAGGTATTATGAGCCAAATGTACTAAAAGTATGAAAAGTATTGTCGGTAGGGCCCTGTTAGTGTTATAGTATTATATTACTGGACCATTATTTTAAACAGTACTTTAAGGTTATGGCTGGTTGAGGTGGAGCTAATTTAAAATGCTTCACATACTTGAGGGTAGTAACATTTATAACACAGCATCATATTTTATATACTGATCATGTTTTGTTTGCAAAATCTTGATCTGAAAAGTACCTAGTAACTATAGCTGTTAAACAGCTGTTAACATATTAAATATATACATATATTCAATTTCAACAATATGTTATTTAAATTGGTAGCCA
The DNA here is from genome assembly GCA_023566125.1 of Zingel zingel. NCBI lineage: Eukaryota > Metazoa > Chordata > Actinopteri > Perciformes > Percidae > Zingel > Zingel zingel. The sequence goes on along the minus strand of CM042322.1, from coordinate 20,874,683 downwards.
TGGAGCTAATGTTGATTACTTACAGTATAATGTTCTATGCATCATATTTTCATTTACAAAATAACTAGTAGGCCTAACTGTTTAGTCTAACAAAAAGTCAAATGTTTCCCTCTGAAATGTAGTGAAGCAAAAGTATTAAGTACCATAAAAGTAATGTAGAAATACCTCAAAATTGTACTTAGAATAGGAGAGAATATGATAGAATCAATTTGACTACTTGAGTACTAAGTTTGACCACTTATCAGATTTTTTTCAAAATCAAACTAATATACAGGATCATGTTAGAGATGCAAAAAAGAAACCCAAACAAAATGCAGAAACTGATCCGTTTTATATCCATTTTGCCTCAAAGTGGCTCCATTCCACTAGTATATAGCAATGTTGACTTTAACAAGAAAATATTTTAGTCATTCCTAAAAAATGTATGTCAATGCTTTAAAACTTCATACTGACATATCTCAGATCAACTTCCATGTGTTAAGTAAAATGTGTTGGGAGTGTAAGGGCAGTGTGAGCCAGCCAGCAGGCCCCTACCTGTATAGGGGAATGCAAGGAATTTTAAAGGGTTCATACACATAACCCAGCATTCCTGTAACAAAGGGTTTTATAACGTGAGTTACACGCACGTGGTAAGACACTTTCTGTGTCTTGCTCTCTTTCCCTGACAGTGTGTGTGACATTCATGTCTATTTGTGTGTATGGGTCCATGTGGTAAGGGGTCAACAGCCAGTGTCTCTCTCTGTCAGTAGTGTGTAAGGGAGAAGGGTGTGAAGGGTGACTCATGTGATTATCTTATGGTTAAGGTGACATCACAGGACTCCCTTGATCCAAGAAAAGACAGACATTTCTCAGGAGTCTAAAGTCAAACCTGATCACAGTCCAGACATTCAGGGCATCAACCTGAAGCTGTGACATTTCACTTAAAAGGCAGCACCAAAAGTAAGGTGTCTTTTTGGGATGTCCTCATGCACCTCCACGTCTTCATCAAGCAGAAAGTTTGGCATTTTCTGCCTGACATCAAAAGCAACGAATAATACTTAAATATGTTCTGTGCAAGAGATATGTTGGAAAAATGAAAATACAGCATATATGGTATACCATGGAACCATAAACATATTTCTGTTACTCAAAAAGATTCAATTTTGCTCAACCAATGTAGTTCAGGATATAGCTATTTCTTGTTTAGATATTTGACTTTACAACTGTACACTAGTGGTTCCCAACTACTTTCTGCAATGCCCTGCAATGAGTAAATATGACAAACTTGTAGCAAATAGCTGCCTGTTTACACATCCAGGTAAAAATCAAATATGTAATAACTCCTCTGTATGAGTACACAGCAAGTATAATAACATAAAACAAAACATATTTTGTGAGGAACAGTTTATTCAGTTATATTTACAAGGCAGAACCGACCATCGCAATCTTAAGAACTTGAACCATGTATGATGGATCATCTATCCCATTTAAATCTGAGCATTTTACAGCACACAAATGCAGGCAAAGATAAATAAATATTGTGCTTTTATAGTCAAAATGATAGATTTTTGGAAAGGTCATATCAACTATTTTTATGCAAACCTTGCTTATAATAATGGGTGTGACTAAACCTATAAATTACAATAACTTTAAAAGGGAAAAGGCTACACTTTACATACCTTCACTTTTTCTGTGTTTCTTTTACTCATTTGGTTCAAAAATAGGCACTCAGTACAGCAAACAAACCTCAAACACAAAGAATGACGAGCTGTAACTGAGCTGTTCCATCATGGATAATAAATATTTGATGAAACTGCTCAGGTTTGGTTTACTCATGTGAAAACAGCCTTACAGGACAGAAAATAGTTGAAAAGTTAAACCCTTTCTTTAACATTCCTGTATCAGAAAGGCCAGAATTGAGATGGCACTTTAGAAACAGACATTTCACGAGTCCTATTTTCTGTACAAAAAAGAATAAACATGTTCATGCTTTACTAACAGCTACACAACTGCATGGCATCAGTTATGCTATTTAACAACACAATATAAACTTTAGTAGAACTTTTCTCCTCTTAAACATAACCAAATCCAATAGTGCTATCCTCTTCCCTCCTGCTACAATAAGTTGAACAGATGGAAGACATGAGAGAAAATCAATGTAACCCTAGAAAACGTGCAATCCATAATGCATTAGGATGTTTGATAAATGTTTAAACTTCTGTTAAGTATGAGAATGTGCTCACATTGTCCCAAATGTTCATCGGAAACAACCACACTAAAACACATAAGTGAATGTCGCTCTGCTGAAATGAACTTAACTTTTCTCCACATAAGCTTTATAGCCTTTATGAATCTGAAATAAGAACCACTTTATACTTCATCAAGTTGATGATCAGAACATGTTTTCAGAATCTGAGCTGACAGCAAATGTTCCCATATGAAACAGGTTGATAGCACAATTTATAAAAAAATAACAATGTTTGTGTATTACTGTCTTGATTATGGCCACTTTGATACAAATGTCAAACAACATTTTTTGCAGATATTTTGCATATGGTGGGTTAGTATTACTATTATCTTATACAAACCAGTCAATAGTTTGGACACGTTTTCTCATTCACAAGTGTCCAAACTTTTGACTGGTACTGTACATGACATATACTAGAATGTACCAGTAATATGTGGAATACAGTCTAAATATTAATATAAAGCATATTTGTTTAATGTTGTATGACATCTATTTATGTGGCCATAACCATGTTACACAAAATAAACAAGCATTGTATTTTACAACATTTTTTATAGTATAATTCTTACAGATTTTCTCACATGGGTTTTTCAGGCCACAAAATGTAAAATATTGATCATGTTTGTGTATTTTCTAAGCACAATACGACTGAGGCACAAGGTACAGTACAGATGTTAGTACATTTGACATTTTCAAAATGTCAGTACAGCAAAGGAGTTATGATACAGCAGTTATGAGGCAAAACTAATAAAGAATAAAGAAGGCATCTGATGCATTGTTATTTACATCTAACACACATTATATTTACCAAGATCAGCATCTGTTACATCACTAATGTAGCTGTTAGACATCTCTGGTCTTGCTAATTGTTAAATCTCTCATTACATATGTACACATCAATAGTGTCAGGCAAAATGCTTATAGGCTATCCAATTGTCAGATTTTAAGATTATTTTGCAGAAGTCAGCCTTTTCCATTAAATTTAGTATATTTATTTCTTTATTAAAAAAAATAAAATTTGTAATTTGTAATCCTTTAATGAAGTTACAACATGAGTATCCATAATTGGAGTTACAATATTGTGTTGCATTATAGAGCGTGCATTTCTGCCAATGTCCTGGTTTTCAAGAGCCTTACAATGGTGTAATATTACAACGTAAGCTATACAACAGGTCCGACCACACAGCAGATGATGTGTTTAGGAATAGATAAACTGAACTATAGTTTTCATGGGGAAATACTTCCTGTAACAGAGTGGTGACTTCCTTTGTACATTTTCAAGTTGCAATATGAAACCCTCCAGCAGAGAGGAAGAAGGGGTTCCACACAGAGGAGGGTTAATGAGACGGAGCATTCACCGTCTTGACTGCACAAATTGTCAGCTTTATGTTGGTAAAATACAAGGAAGCATTTGTTTTGCATTTGGGCTCGCTGCGTCATACGGGAATCATTCGGAAAAGTTCATGCTCCATAAGTCTGTCTGTCACACACTGCATTAAAAGAAAGAAAGGTTTGTGGAGGATGAAAGCATGACAAGACAATAAAAACGTTTTGCTGCTCTCATATAATTCAAAGAAATGTGCATGCACTTTGCCTGTGTCTGATCCTTTTAGGGGATAAAACAAAGTGGAACCCAACTGCCTTCAGTACCAATTTTATTGTGTTTAAAAATGTGTTGGTGTGTAAATTAAATACAAAAATGGCATCTCCTAGTTAATCAACATTTCTAAAAGAAGTTTTGGGTGGCGGAGATTTGAAGAATCTCTTTTTTAAATCAACTGCAATGCAAATTGCTGCAATCAACCTCTGAACTCCACGCAATATGTACTTATTAAGCAAGTTCGTTTAGCTAATTGGAGCAGATAATGAAACAATCTGTCGATCCTGACATGTAAAAACGTACTGTTTTCATTTTAAAGTCACGGCTCCAGTCTCAGTTTAACCCCGAAGTTATGTGAGGGCACTATTACTCCTCTTCTAACAAGTAACGTTTTGCTATTTTATCCTGCTCATGGTTTTAATTTAATTCTATGTATTTCATCACTGTTTTTTTTCAGTCTCTATGACCATTATCAGAGAGACAAGACAGTTACAGTATACTACTGCAAATATCCTTCAGCTAAAATCAGTCCAAAGATAAAGCCTACACTAAAATGAGAGGAAGAAAAGGGCAATCAAGAGAAGCTACTCTGAAAAGCCGAAAAACAAGTCTCAGCGTAAAGGTCTGCAAAACATTATAAACTACATGCTCATGCACATGTGATGAATCTCTTTGCGATCCATTTTTATACTGTACATAATTATGTTTACTTTTCATTGGTGCACATTGTATCTTTGTTATTTATTATTGTATATGCATGCCCATGGCCTCAGCTTTAATCTAAAGTACACTTTGTTTGATTATTTAGGTTTAAGAAATAATTCACACTCATTCAAAATAGATAAATACCTGATTGCTTAAAATGCATGTAATGAATGCAATATAATAAAGAATAATAAAGAAGTGATTTTGTTTGTCACAGAAAGTGTAAACAGTAAGCACATGTACTGAAATATTTGACACCTATCTAAATCGGATATTTCTACTGAAATATATATAAAACAGTACACTGGAAAATTATTGGATACTATTAAGACATCTGTGTGGAGATATAATGGCCTATGTGGTGAATTTATTTCAAAGCACACAGCCACACCGGGGCTTCTAGAAATACAACAGTGGTTTATATTACCTTCACCTGTGAAGCTGTGTCCTTCTCATAATCCTTGATTAACAATCATCGACTTCGGCCTGAAAATGCACCAAAAAAAAATGAACTGAGAACTTTTAGAAAGTTGGAGGGATGAAAACATACTAAAAACTAATGACCGTCCCAACTAGTTAAATTTCCGATATGAAAGTATGATTTTAAAATCCAGGTGAGAGTGGACCAGTACCTCTCAGACTTTTTAATTGGCTCCTGTGGGACTGACTGCTGCTCCTGTTGTTTGTGCTCCTGCTCCATCCTACACACACACACACACACACACACACACACACAGACACACACACACACACACACACACACACAAGCACAGAGAGAAATGCTCATTTGGTGGGGAATCTGAACACAGTCTTGTGTAGCTAATTAATCCAGGTTTAGTGCTTAAACCTCAAATCATTTTTGAGTGTGATTCTGTATGAGCAATATTACAGTATTTTTACAACTGCTTCCACACCAAATCTTTACATGTCACCTGATGTTTGAAACCTCTCACTCAAAGAGCAAAACTACACACCAAATATCCAAAACCATAAGCTATTTCTCAGCCTTTCACTCAGTTTTCAATTACATAAAACATTTTTTTCATAACACTACACACAATTCTCTACCTAAGACACAAAAATCTAACAGGAAATGACTTGCTTTCCTTTTCCAGACACAACCAATCAAAATTTAGATTTAGAACAGTGTTTACATGGTATATCCAAATATTTACTGTTATGAAAAAAGTGTTGCAAAATACTTCATTTTCAGATGTGTTTACGGCATTTTGAATGCAGTATTTAATTTTGAAGATATGAGGCATTTTGTATTTTGAGTGTGCAGTTTTGGGAATTGTGTGTAGAGTTTTGATAAAAGGAGACATAGTTTTGAAAATGTGTGTAAGCAGTTGTAAAAAACCTGTAATTAAGTAATCTTTTAAAATTGATTTTACCTTTCCCTCCGTGCTTTAATCCTCTCCTCATCAAATCTGAAAATGAGTAACACTGTTATATCCTCAAGTAAATCCAAGTCATTTTAAAGAACTACAGTAATAATCCTTTTTTACTTTCATTCAAACACACTTGTTCAGCAGATATACATGAATGATCATTTTAACAAAGGACAGCATGACCAGCTGCTTCCTGCAGGTTGGGGTTCTTTTTCTCCATCTAGTGGTCAGATATACTTACTGCACCACACACTCAGGAACATGGACGTGCTCCATGGGGACGATCTCTGCCAGTTCATCCAGGCTGTGGACATACTGGATCTTATTCATGAACTTCACACTGCAGAGGGCAACAGGACAACAACAACACGACCACCATTATGTATCACTGATGTCATGATTAAACGTGTGTGTGTGTGTATGTGTGTGTGTGTGTGTGTGTGTGTGTGTGTGTGTGTGTGTGTGTGTGTGTGTGTGTGTGTGTGTGTGTGTGTGTGTGTGTGTGTGTGACCTGATAAAGGGCCTGGATATTGCCAGGACGGTGCGTATGAACCACGTGGGATGAGCGATGACCAAAGACTTCAGGTTCTTCCTCAATCTGCCATCACAACACAAATAGTAAGTACATTCAGTTAACACAGCTCTCTTAGTGTTTACAAAAAATATTAACCACATAGAAATGAGCATTAAACAGAGTAAATGTAGCCTGTGAGTCATCCCCTGTCTTCTACTGACTGGCAGCAAGTGACAATATTAACCTTGCCTTTGAGTCTGTCAGTATCAATGTTATGCATTTCTGTATTTTGATGGTGAACATTGCTCAGGAGCTATATCTAGCAGACATAGATGGGCTTAACTCATATTTAACTTCAGAATTATTTTAAATCAATCAAAATTATAGTCAATATGTTAGAGTAGTTTCTCTATAGTATCCCACCTTCTGTCAATCATTTGGTAACATTTCTTGAGCCAGCTGATCCCAGGCATTTTATTCCGAGGAGTGGCTCCGTTCATGTAGATGATCAAGTAATCTTCAGCCACTAGCATCTCCAGACTGCTCACCACAAACCTGGAGGAGAGGGATGGATGTTATGTGTTGTTGCTTTACTATAGGAAATAATGGATGACCTCAAAACAGTTGTATCAAAGGGGACAACATCATGGACGGATTATGAGACAACAGGCGCAAAGATGCATGAAAAGAACTGGAACCAAAAAGACCTGATTAAGACGTGCTTACTTTTGACAGAGCCATTCAGTAATCCAATGCACATTATCAAAGCCTGTACTTTAAAACTGAAAGTCACTCACAGAAATAGATTCTCCATGATGTAGTGATAGTCTGGACAGCTGCTGTCAGGCAGGTAACAGGCAGAGAAAACAATGATGGCGTTAAGGCCCTCGCCATAATAACCTGAAGGGAGAGAGTTTCAGTTAAAAGTGAATAACACTTCTCTGCATATGGATTACAGGCTGCATTTTTTGTATATTACTGGAAACCATGTTCCAAAGTCTTTGAAGAGATTGATTTAATTTCTGTCCTATCACTGACCTCCGTGTGTGATGACACGGAGGTAGGGTCTGATGACCTGCATGTCAATACGATGCTCCTGTTCTCCGATGATCACCGTTCTCCAGAGGCGTCCGTTGTGGGCATTCCCCTCCTCATCCACATCTCCTGAACCATCAGCAGGACCTGCTTTGGCCGAGGCCACCGGCGTGTCATCTGGACAGACACAGAGCCAGATGTTGTTCTTAATTTTGCCTGAAGTAACACTGTAACACTTTATAGATAATGTTTTTCCTTTTGGTGTGTGTGTGTTGTTACTTATTGTGTTTTTAGATTTTGTTTTATTCTTATTTTTTGTTTGAAATAAAAAGAAAAAAAGAAAGAAAGAAAGAAAGAAATATGTGCCAAGCAGCATAACGTTGGTTCGAAGTAAAATATATTGTCTGTGTGTGTAAACTCCTTTCAAAGTGAGGTTTAGATTGAACATTTGAATTAGGATTACCTTCAGCTTCAACAAAAGTAGTTACTTTTTGTCTGCTGTCTAAAGATTAAGATTTAGGATTAGGTTGAAGACATCCTCACTCTTTAGTTGTACAAGTACTCAGATCCATTACTTATACACACACACACACACACACACACACACACACACACACACACACACACACACACACACACAAACAAACACACACATAGTGCGTCTCACTATCTTTGTGGGGACCCATCATTGACATAATGCATTCCCTAGCCCCTTACCCTAACCTTAACCATCACAACTAAATGCCTAACCTTAACCCTTACCCTCACCCTAACCATAACCTAATTCTAACTATAATCCTAAAACCAAGTCTTAACCCTCAAACAGCCCTTTAACCTTGTGGGGTCCAGCATTTTGGGCCCCACAAAGCTGTCCGGACCCCACAAGTATACTGTATTCCCGGTTTTTGTTAGTTAAACAAGAACGCACACACACACACACACACACACACACACACACACACACACACACACACACACACACACACACACAGATAGAACTGTCACCCCCGGGGGTTAATGCAATAACAAACTCTGTGCACTAATGACTCTGTAATAACTTTTGTGTTTGTGTTTTTAACTTTTGTTTTTGTGTAGGCCTATTTCTTATTTTAATGTTGCAAATTGCATTGCTCCAACATAGTTTCTTTGTATTAATATATGCAATGACAATAAAGATCTATCTATCTTAAGTAAAAGAAGTATCAACAGTATCAGCAAATTTTACTTAAAGTATCAATCAATAAAATTAGTGCATTTGAAGTTGATTTTAAGATTAAGTTTAAGTTTTGAAAGGTCAGTGTTAAACATAGTGATAATAAAGGGGTTTAAAACAGTGGCCAGTCATGCAGGTGCGTTTTTAACCACTTACCTTCCCACTCCAGCTCGTTGCCATTAGTGATGAACTCCAGCGAGTCGGTCTCGTCAGGTGTATCAATATCATCGACGTTGATGTCCAGGTCATCTGGTGTATCCAGGAAGTCATCTGACAGCAAAGAGCCCTCACTTTGGTCCAATGAAAGGTTCATCTCTGGAGCAACCAGGGTACGGCGTTTACGGTGGGACGAGGACAGGCCACCGCTGCTGCCTCCTCCTCCCCCTGGTGGGCTGACATTCAGGGAGTTAGGAGGAGCTGCAGCAAGAGGGGAGACAGATCAGGAAAATGGAATCAGGAAATACAAGTGATAAGACAAGTCATAAAGCAGGGTTATTATGGACTTCCCATTATTGACTAATCAGTGAGCTCCCACTCCCCAGGGTTACTCACAGGCTCTGTCGTCTGTGAGACCACAAGAGGGATCCATGTCTCCGTACTCTGGTAGTGGTCTGGAGGGAAATATACACAGGTAAGCAACCAATACTGTGCATGTTGAGCATAATATAAAATACAAAGCCAGTCATGATACTGCAGACAACCGAAGTTCAGCAGAATAATCATTACTCTTACTGGGTCTTGAATAAAAGCAACATTAACTTCGGGTTGAGATTTATTCCATGTTTTTTTCTGATCTCTGTTCTCCAGCATGAAGCAGTCTCTAACTACGGCCTCACAATAAAATGTAACATTGTGATTAGGATGGTGTCCAATGGACCAGTCAAGGCGTGGGTGTTGTCACTGATGTGGCTAAGCACTAAAAAGAGGAGCAAGCAGAAAAGGATAGAGATGGGAATTAACTTCTCTCAATAGAGAGATGACAGTTACAAGGCAGTCACACAGTGCATACAGGGAGGAGGAGGAAGGGATGGGGGGAGGGGGTAGTGGAGAAAGAGGGAGGAATAAAAAGACAGAAAATGAGTGGAAGAGAGAAAAGAGGGAAGACGTTTGTCTCTAACAAAGTGGCGCGGCTCTCTTTCCCTTTACGCTGCTTGTTATTTACTGCTGACACCCTGTGCAGAAGGAGGAGCGCCAGGAGGTCAAAATCCTGATTTGCATATGTTTGTGTAGCATGTGCCCATCTGTGTGTTTATTTGAGAGTAAGCAAAACTATGAACTTGATTAGGACAGAAGTGTCTTTTTGCATATTAGCAACAATAGTACAACCAGGGAACTGAACAGACAGAGAATTGTACAATTAAATGGTTCAAATGCATGAGATGCAGAGAGCTACAATGCAGTGTAGTTCAGCAAAGAGGGTCTTAGCTGCATTCCTGTGAAAGCCAACTGATTTATCCTCCCATCTACAGGAGGACAGTGTGCGACAGTGTGTGCTCCTCCTGAGCCAACGACACTGGCTTTAGCCCAGAGAAACATGCACTGATGAATGGTCCGACCCTTTTCCCAGGGCACCCCTGCAGTGATTACTAGTCCAGTGCTTCCTTTGTCAGAAATGTAAATTTTATAAACAGATTTATGGTGGTTTCATCTTTTAATAAAAGCAGGATAATCTCTTTTGTTCCGGTTTATGGATGCATTGTCCTTCAGCTTCAAACAACAATATCAGGATGAATTGATGATGCTTACCTTCTGGAAATAGCACGGGGCTGCTGTTGTCAAAGCTTTTAAACCTCACACAGCTTTAGATTTGGTTTGCTTACTCATTCCCTGTCTTTTCAGCATATAACAGACAGCGTAGAGCAGAGCATCTCTCAGAGGCTGCCTTAATAATCCATTTGCTGCTGGCTGTTACTCCGTCTCTGTCTGCCTTTAACCAAAACCAGCCACCATTTTTGTGACGATGCTGTGTTGTTGACCGGTGACTGCTGTTGCGTCATATGACGTAGCCTGAGACCATTTACAGACAGAGCTGCACCTGCTGCCTAGCTTCATGCCGCTCAATCTGATGGAGGAAGGAGGAAAGGGAGGAAGGAGGAGGGAGGAGGGAAGAGGGAGGAGCCCAGCACTGATCTCAACCTCTGATCTTCAAATTGTCACACTTCTCCTGTAGCAATCTTTATGTTGCTTTAATAATAACTTTCCCTTCATTCATCTTTCTCTCTGTTTCTCTTTCTTATTGTGAACATTAAATTAAATGTTACACTGGGCTCAACCCTTGCTGTACATTTCACATCAACAAAATGATCATTAAAACATTCAGGTCCAATAGTAGCTACATTAATAGCTCCATTGTTGCTAATGCCGTGGAACAGAAACAAGATAGGGCTATCATTACTTTCAGTAAGCTTTTGTAAAATAAAAACCATTAACATGAACAGAAATGCTTCTAAATCCACCCAGACTAAACTGCAATGGAAGTAATATGGTGCAGCTGGCCCGTAAAAAAAAAACCCTGTTTGGCAATTAATCTATAATTAACTGCACAACTTATCCTAAATAATTCACATTCATAAATTAAAATGAGCTGTTTATTCATCAACACACACATTCACAAGAATATGCCATATGCCACACACACACACACACACACACACACACACACACACACACACACACACACACACACACACACACACACACACACACACACACACACACACACAGCACACAGTACACAGCACACACAGCTCTAAGAGATGTTATAACAACAGCTTTTTTGCTCAGCTGTCTCATAGTTTCAACATCAACCAATTGGCTGTATCTGACATCAACAGAACATTTTCATAGATGATGAGCAGTAGAAAGTAAAAGGATCCCACCTGGGGAAGTCTTCGTCCTGCCACTCGTCTTTCACTTCCAAGTTCTCCATTCGTAGAGTTGCCTCTGTGGTGCCCATCCCTCAGAGAGGAGAGCAGGGGCCTGGAGGTGTGAAGAAAAATGTTTATCAATGAACCCCATTTACAATAACAAGGGAAAACTGTCACATGAAATCAGTGTACTAACTAGACAGTCAGCTTCTTGGCTGCACTGCTAGAACACGTGTTTGACATAGATGACAAAGGGAAAAGTCAGCAATGTTACATTACAATTTGGGGGCTGTAACCTCTATTTAGTCACACGGTTTTTATCCCCCTTCCCAGAGGAGCACATGTGAGAGGCATGTGACTGACTCGGACAGAGCCCACTTTCTGAGCTCAGCTCTCCTCAAAGTCAAATATCACATACAAATTTCTTTCTGGGTGGAATTTAAGAGGCCAATGAGGAGGACGACATGCACACCTAATCCTCCCTCACTGCTCGCTAATCCTGCTGCACTGATGTGATGCTGCCTGTTTGAGTCCGACTCACACTTAGGCTTGTATGTCACCAATAGAAAAACCTCTCTTCAGATCTAATATTAATTTGTGTTTTGTGCTGAGCAATTCACATACTGATGAATGCCTACAATACAATGATTACACACTGACTGCATAACCAATGGTGGCATTAGGATGCACTCCACTCTTCTAAATTACAGGATTTAATGCTGAAATCCAGATGCATTATCACAACACAATAGCGACACATTAACAACAGAAGCACAGGTCTGTTTTGGCTGGTGAACCGCATGAGAGGAGCACTGTGGATATTTAATTGGACCTAAAGTCCTGTTCTCTTTGTAGTTCTCCACTCAAGTATGAAATAAAAACCACAATGATGATTCCCAGGTTTGTGTTTAGAGGTTATATTTAGAAACAGACACTCTGAGGAAAGGGACATTATAAGTGCTTGTCTAGGTGGCAAAACTGTAATGCAGGTCAGAGCATGTTTAGTGACTAGAGCACAACGGAAATACTGTTATAGGAAAATAAAATACAACAAACCCTGTGTGATCCTGACATTCTTGTCAGCAGTGCAGTGTGTAAATCCTAATGAAAAATAATGCAACATGGGTTCCTGTGATATAATTACTAGAAGGAGCAACACTTGTGGTTAAACTGGAAGACAGCCAAGTCTCACATAGAGGAAATAATTAATTTCTGCAGGCCTTACATTACACACAAGATAAGCAAAGCAAAGCAAAGATAAGAGATTGTACCATGAAGCAAAATTACACACTTGTTTGCAGCAGGTCAAAGTCACATAATCCAATGTAACAACACCCCAAAAAAAGAAAGCAGTAGTGTGGTAGTGTGTGATGTACACTGCCAGTTTAACAAGAGTGGAGAGCATACAACAAAATAAATCATTAGACATGTCATTTAAAATTACAGTGTTTATAAACGCTGCATGGAGAAATTGACCTTTACCGTAAGATGTATGTCATTAAATGTACATGTATTGTTGCTGCCCATGTTCACTAATTCTGCTTGAACAACAACAGCAATGCAACAGCAATGTTGCAAAAAAAAGATTTATGCAAAATGAATTGCCACCAAATCTGCAGCACATTGCCATTGCAGAGTTAAATGGCCCCACAGCCTTTCTGGGTTATCCCAAATTTAACAGCCAATAGCGGAAAAAAATGACATGGATTTCATGTGTTATGTGGGCAATCTACAGTAATGTGCAAGCAGTCAGTGTAAAGGTGTCTGCCTTGTGCAGCAGGCAGAATAGAGATGCAAGGACGTTAAGTCAGTGACAATACTCACATGAGCGGTGTACGATCCCCTCAAAACCTCTCTCTGGTCTGTGTGTCTTCCCTTCTCCTCAGTCACAGACGCATAGATTCAAGGAGAAAAAGTCCTGCTCCTCCACATCAACAGAGAAGAGGGGGGTCAGGCTGAAATTTCTCCTCTCACGCTCCCTGTCTTTCACTCATTCACATGCGCACACACACTCATGCACAGACACAGACATACAGTGTCCTCAATGTCAGCCACTAGCCAGCAGCAGGTGTCTGAAGACAGGGGGCACCTCTGTGCTGGACTCCCCCTTTTCTCCTCCGCCTCTGGCCACCGTTGTTGAGGAAAGACTGGCCGTGAAGAACGAGTCAACAGCTTGCCTCTCAGCTCCTACATCCACACCACCAAGGCACAAAATGTCTTTAGTCAGAATGCATCTGCTCTGGCATCATGATCCCTCTCTCTATCCCCCTCTTTTCTCTGCTTGTAACTCCAAATACCTTTAGCGTATCTTTGTCCACTCCCAAATAACAATTCAAACCTTTCTGTGGGGGAAAATTGAGCCCCAGACTCTGTGTCCCTTTATTCCATTCGTTAATCCTGCAATTGTTTTCAGTGGTCCTCTATGTGGCTGCTGTTCCCTAGCAACAGCATCTCTCTCTCCATCCTTAGCTTCCCCCTCCTTCTCTGTCTCATCACCCCACTCTCGTTCATACCCACTATACCCCAACTCACCACACATATTAATTATTCAGTCCCTTACTTCACTTGCACCCAACCAATCATATCACCCCTGCCCAGTTTCCCTGCATTGTATGCTGTTGGCTGCACATTCCTATAACAGGCTTCTTTCTATAATTTGCATATATATATATATATATATATATATATATATATATATATATATATATATATATATATATATATATATATATGTTTTTTCCCTGCTCAGATTTAGGCCTATAGCATAGTTGTCCAAAATTTTGTAGCGCTCCTGACCCAAGCTGGAAGATTTTGATTTCCAGGCAGTTTAATGAGAATCTAAATCTTATATTTAGTTGATTTTTTTGTCTCTATAGGCAGTGCCTGGTAGTTGGGCTACATAAGATAGATCTGTATCTATCTTAACCATCGGTGCAAGCCATGATGCAAGCATGACTGACAGGCACACGCACACCCGACTTTCAGCCATAGCATTCAGCACATTGATTCAGCAGACACAGCAGGTGAATACACATGCAAAGCGAGAGGATTCACTTCAACCTACTTCCATCTTCGCGTGAACCCAGTTTTTAAGACAATATAAGACGAGGATAATGGAAGCATTTTAGCATTGCAGTTTTAATTTTTAGGCTCAATGAATTGACTAGATTTCTTTTTTGGTTGTCGATTTAGTTTCATGAAGAGTTATCATCCGCTTTCTTTTTTCTGTTTCTATACTAATAACTTTCTAGTGTTCATTTTTATCATATTATATCTCACTATGTCTCACAAGCAAAAGAGCTAAATATATATATATATATATATATATATATATATATATATATATATATATATATATATATATATATATAGCTTATAAAGCTTCCTTCTTAACGATAATTAAACAATAATTTTCGGTGCGCATGCGTGACGCATTTATGGTGAATGCCATATATCTATGGGGGAATGCATTGAACATATTGAAAAAGCAATTGATGCTAAACATGTTACGGTAAATTAACTGAAATTATACATTTACACGACATATCTCCCTGTGTTTTCGTTAATAGCTTACTCACAGTTGTGTGTAAGATATGTTTTTGTATTACGCAGTTCCGGTGTAGCAGCGATGTGTCATTGGCTGCAGTAGAGGGGGTGGACTATCTTGACGTTCAGTTTCAGGGTTTTACTGCTGTCTGCCAGTACTATGACCTCTTTGACTGTACTGTGCTGGAGATGCCAAGATGGCTGCAAGCAATTATTTCGGCTTCACACATGGTGCCGGTCCGCAATACAGGTAATTCAAGTAATGCTGGTTGGTGTCAGCATGTCTATTGAGTCACGTTTATTAGCCACTGGTGTATAATAGTCGGTGTTGGCATTTCACTGCGTGGTGGTGCTGCTGAGACAAGCTACACAGCTAGCTTGTCCCGCTAGTTCGGTTAGCTAACGTTAGCTAGCGTTAAGCCAAGTTCGCAGGCCAGCTCTTCCCGACACGCTGCTTGACATTAGGTGAACCCCAGTACGCTCATCTGCGGTTATTGATGGATCAACATTTTACCACTTGAAATACTTAGCTAAATGTCAAACAAGAAGTCAGTTATAGCAAATATCACGCAACTGGTTTAGTTAATCGAGCTGGCTGCAGCTATGACGGGTGATATTTTGGCCGGCGTTTAGGATTAAGGAGGGCTAACCCTGGTCTGGCAGTACTGAAGGTCCCGTGCCTCACAAACCGTGCACTTGTTATAGTTTATATGTGTAAAAACGACATGCTGCTACTACAGGAACATTTCAATAGAATATTATGTAAATGTAGAAATGTAGAAGGCCGTGTGACAGGTAAATACATGCATTATTTTCCACTGCGCTTAGTGAAGGTTTTTAGTTTTGTCTGGTGTTTTTGTTTTTTCTTGACTAGCATTCAAGTCAACAAACCTCAGTACATGTTGACTTTATGCACTAAAGTCTACACTTCTCCTGATTTGAGTTCATTGGTGACCAGTCTTAAATTGTAATGCTAACTAACTCTTGTTTGAACATAAACTTGCAGTCTCTATCTCTCTCTCTCTTTCTTTTACTGGATAGATACAAATTACCAGACACGGTTACTCCAGCAGACTGAATACTTGTGAAATAAATCAACTTGTCGACTTTCATGCAAAAATCCTAAAAACAAATAGAGTATTGCCTTCTGCCCATTGGCTGCAAATTCCCATGACGACCTCACACACACCCAGAGATATTAAAGTTATATCTACAACAGCATAAACAAGTAACAGTTATAGCTGATAAATAAAGACGATGTTTGGTCAGTCTCCGTTGTCATAAATGAACAGTGGTAGAAAGTAACTAAGTAATGTTACATTTACTCAAGCACTATACTTAAGTACAATTTTGAGGTACTTGTACTTAGTAAGTATTTCCATTTTCTGCTCCTTTCATACTACTATTCCACTACATCTCATAGGCAAATATACTTTTTAGTCCACTATACTTTTATTTGACAACTTGAAACAGGCCATTCTGCATAATGAGTACTTGGTACTTTAAGTAGGCTATATTTTTTAAAGCTAATATTTTTGAACTTTTACTTAAAGGTCCAATGTGCAGGAATTTCTCCCATCTAGCGTTGAGATCATATATTGCAATCAACTCTCGCACCACGCAGTTCAAAGTACGTATTAAGGCCCAGACACACAGACCAGACGGCCTACCCTCGGCAGAAAAGGCAGTTGGACTGATCAGTGTCCCCGAGTTGGTCAAAAAAGTGCCTCGGAACACACCAAAGCGACGAGACATAATACGTCTCCATAACAGCAGGTGGCGCTAATCTGTATTGTCGCTAAAAAAATGAAAACCGGCAGCTGATTGGACGAACTAGTCACATGGGTCTGGTTTCTCCGGAAATTCAAAGCCAGACTGTCATGGCGGCTTGTTAAGAATACGATCTCATATTGTACTAAAATAATTCACGAAACGTGTTTCTGAAAACATTTTAAGCAAGAAATAGACCATGCAGTTGCTGAATCTGTCTTCATTTCAGATCAACAAAGGTTGGTTTAAAAGATTTTCGTCAGGTTTTGAAATACTCTAGTTAAGCTCATTCCACTCCCCGTTTCCGGTTTAGCACTCTAACAATCAGATAGGTGATTTTAGTCTGACTGCCAGTAGTGCCCACCCCGCCGATTTATACATGTGAAATCGGCCAAAATGAAGGCCGACGGCACGGAACACACTGTACAGACTCGAGTCACTGACCTCGCCAGACTGTCCAACGGACGATTATCGGCTTTGTGTGTCAGTGCCTTTACAGCTACGGTAGCCGGCGCATTTCAAAAAGCCGGTCTCTTGCTCTTTTCAATTTTCTTTTTCTGGGCGAAGAAGACTCATGTTCCTGAAATTTGGATTTTGAATATGTGTGGTCCTCCGTGTTTCCTTCTTCAAACTTGCCGGGGCGGGAAGCTATGATACTCATTAGCAGGACCTGTGAGTTTAACATGTGACAGCGAAAGGCAGAGCAGTATATCCTATATGTCCCTTACCGGCTAACGTATTTCAAAATGGAGCATGAATATGGAGCGTCTACCCCAGTTCATGCAAATGCAAACGTAAAATTTCAAGCCAAAATGAATACTTGGAATTAATGGTGTTGGTAAATATTCATGAAAAAGGACAAGTTTGTGAACGGGCAACACAGATTTTGATAATGAACAGGTGAACACGTTACACACTGGACCTTTTTAAGTAAGAGTAAGAGTTGAAATGCATTCATAAATTACTGTTATTTCCCAATTGAAAGTTTTAGGGCCCTCCCAAATACTAATTTCTGGCTTTCGAAGCTTCATTGACAAATATTTGAATATATTCAAAGCTTCTATTCGGGGTGCGGGGTAGTGGTGCCATTCATCTGCATGTTCTGTCCACGCTGCTGTGGAACAGAGCAGGTGGTTAAAAATACTGAACACACAACAGCGCCAACACTTACACCCCCTGGCACATAAACAGCAAGCAGCGCTATCCTTTTGCTAATATTAACATGGAACATGTGCACGTAGGGAGGCGAGCTCTGGAATTAAAATTGCTGTTGAGTTTGTGATGAGAATTTTACTTGAAGAAAAAAAAATTATGTAATTTGATTGTCGCTTCTAGCTCGAAGGATGGTTCCCGAATCGACCAGAGTTTAGAATGCCATCACAAAGAAAGCGGAAGGTGAGCGACATCTGACCGAAAATGAGGGATATCCGGCGGACAATCCCGTAAATGCGGCACCGTCGATAAAGACTACTTTGTCCCCACTAGCCTAGTTATAGCAAATCTACAATGGAAAATAGATCATAAAGGGGGGCGTTTATGGCTCCTATTAGCCATCTTGTCTTTCCATCATGCGTGTTTCAAGGAATTAAGATCCCCAAGGCCTTCAAATATTTACAACTGGACCATTTGAACGTTCTCTCGTGTCAGAGGTTGCAATGCCGCTTTTGAGTTATTCAACAGATGTTTTAACAGCACTGTTATCAATTTTGCACACATTTTAGTAATTTTTTACCACAATATCAAAAACTGACAAGTAATTTACATAGTTTCACAATATATATTTGTCATATCAGGAACAGGGTCCAAAATGAACTTTTTGGTCTATCTGCCAATAGCTGGTAAACTGAAAACATTTACTGGGCAAAATATTTTTCAACCGGCCAGCCATAAAACTGCATACAATATGATCAGATACGTACCTCTGTGGTACCTTAGCTAGATAAGACAAATAGGCGTGACGTAGCAACGGTGGACAGCAAGGATTAATCAAAGAATTGCAATACACTTATTGATGGTCATACGTTGCATGCAGCCACCAGTGTGCAAAACAAAACATGGTTAATCAACTTGTCTGTTTTAGTGATGAGAGGTGTAAAGAAATAGGTTTATTTCAGCAATCTGCCTATGGCGGCTGACCTCATTTATTTGATTCACCCATGAAGATTTTTAATTGCATTTGCGAGTGCCGGGTGCTAATCGTGGACCCTGGCCCAGCCCTATCTGTAGTTTTTAATAAGCAATTAGTGAATGTAAAGGGTTGTTCTCTGTTTATTGTCATGAAAGTGCCTGCATCTTTTGTCCAAAACTTAAAATATTTAACAACATTTCATTGTTTTGGTAGCAGTTTCTAGGTCTCCACATGGCATGTTGCATTTATAATCTAATTATTAGATTGTGGAAATTCTTGCCCATAGTTTGAATAATGAAATTACAGGCAATTATATAGAGGACATATTAGAATACTCAATGGATAATGCACAGAATAGTCAACCAATATTCAAATCCCATCTTGGTACTGGTGGTAATGTGCAACTGCTTTTTATTTACACTGGATCTTGTATATTTTTGTAAGATAACATGTTGTAATTACTCTCAAAGCATTGTGTGTCTATGTTCTTTTTTGACATTACGGCGTCATTTAATTTTAGCCCTTATGTCCTTGTTCATCCAGACACTAGGTGCTTTCCGACCGGATAGTACGTGTACTTTTTAGAGGAAAAGTACACTTCTAAGCAGTTCTAAGAACTACTCTCCCCCAAAATCTTTTTTTCCGTTTGCATTCCTACTGGCCAAGTGGCCTTAGGGACTGGTAGGAGGGGTAAGGGAGTGACGCAAGCACGGCAACAGTCTTTATAGCATCGTCAATACCTTAGCGCCACATACAACAACAAATGATGCTAATACTTGTACACTTTTCCTATATTAAATGCACGTCCATTCTCGTAGTAATTCACGTAATGTTTTGCTCAACACAGACGGGGCTTTATTATACTCGGAACAGACCCTGCCTCTGCCTGCTGCGCTGTGGACGTGTGTGTGTGTGACGGCCGGCGAGCCGCACACACACACACGTTTAACTCTAGTAGCCCTTTCACAGTTTAACTCCGAAAAGACAGTTAACCACAGGTTCCCATTAATCTTATGATGGACATGTGTTGTGATATTTAAACAAATGAACCATCAACGGCGAAATAAAAGCCTCTTATTTACGGGAGCGGTCTGAGAGACCTCCAGCTCACAGCTAGGTGTCTGAGCATGAGTGGCCGAGCGACGAGCTAGAGGCCGGGGCAGGCGCTTGCTGGCTGTCGCCTCAATTTTTCGCAAGACTGCCTATATTCGAAATCTAAACAGTTAATTTCTCGCCTAAAACGTTGTCAGAAGTGAATTTAATGATGAATAAGATGGTGAAAATTGTTAAAAATGTCCCGTTGTTGCTCTGTCGGCAAGTTCCGAGTTGGCAGTGGGCGTGACTTATAAGTTTGACCAATCAAGTACACCTAGGAAAAGGGAAAAGACCCTGCTCTGAAGTATGAGCTAAAAAAGTATGCTACTGAGGCCAGAGGAACTTAAAAATCCCCAAATTTTTCATGTCGGAACACGACGAAAAAAGTGTTCTAGGAACGTTTAGTTCTAAGAACTGCAAAAATCCCTCCGGTCGGAAAGCCCCTACTGAAAGCTTAATAAAGTTAGTTACTGATGTTGTTGTCAGTTATTGCTGTCCCCATCCCAAACCATGCTAACAACAAGGCGCTGTGGAGTTGTCTCTCTATGCTTATACAAATTAATCAGAGGTCAATGCAGGACTGCTCAGTCAATCATTTAATATTAGTGATCACAATATTGTCCTCCGTGATAAATTCATCTTGATTAGGTGTTGACATGTTGCATTCAATTTGTCTCCCTATTTTTGTGCCTGTCATTAGCAATGCTAGTGGCATGACTCATGGTGGTCTGCTGGTTCGTTAGTCATCAGTCGGTCGGTCCACCACTTTAGTCCAGACTGAAATATCTCGACAACTATCGGATGGATTCACATGAAATTTTGTACTTCTGTTCATGGTTCACTGATTCCCTGATTTTTCCTCTAGCGTCATCACAAGGTTCACATTTGTGGATTTAAGAGTGAAATAACTCCAGTCCAGTCAACAACTATTGGAAGGATTGACATGAAATTTAGTATGGAGCACTGACATTCATGCCCCCCCTAAGAATGAATGGTAATCATCACTTTGGTGGTCCCACATTAGCATTTAGCTCAAAGCACCACTCTTCCTAAGTAGAAGACTCTTAATTGTGTTAAAATATAATGTTGTTTATAGAGCCCGACTAATAAAGAATTTTGAAGGCCGATATCGATACAAATATTTGGTGATTTAAAAATCCTGTGTGTGTGTGTGTGTGTGTGTGTGTGTGTGTGTGTGTGTGTGTGTGTGTGTGTGTGTGTGTGTGTGTGTGTGTGTGTGTGTGTGTGTGTGTGTGTGTGTGTGTGTGTGTGTGTGTGTGTGTAAAATCCAGAAACGTGTAACAAAACAGATTTCCCTAACATTAGTTATTTGAGTCCTCACTAAAATAATATGATAATTCAGTTTAAAAATAGACTTGTTTGAGGAACAGAGGAACATCAAAATATATTAAAGATCTGATAAATAAAATGTATAAAAATACAAACTTAAGATATGAAACTTAAAAACGCAAAAACAAAAAAAAATTAAATAAAGGTACCAGTATTAATAGACTTGGTAAGCTTCATAAATATAACTTAACTTAAAAAATAAACAACCATGTTAACACTCATAACAAAATCACTAATATCGGCCGATAATATCGGTCCGCCGATATATCGGTCTGGCTCTAGTTGTTTATAAAGATGTCCTCCTGAAAGCAGTTTTGAAGTTTACCTGCTTGCTTTACTTAATGCCCTTCTCCTCTCCTTCAGTACCCAGCCTCCCCCGGCCTACTCCCTTCCCTCCACAGCCACTTACAGTGTCCAGCAGGCTCCAGCTGTGGCTCATGCAGTGACTGCATCCTACTCTCCAGCTCCAGTCCAGGCAGCCCGGCCAGTGGTCACTGCCCCTTACCCTGCCTATCAGAGTCACCAGGCTCCCCCTGACTACGCCTACAGGCAGCCAGACCCCCCGGCACCCCCACAGCCCACCACCACCCCACAGACGTACCAGGTATACTCGGACACGGTCAGTTGCTTTCTGCTTCCTTTATGATACCTGCTTCTCGTTTTCTTGTAGCATGATGTAGTCATATTGGATGTTATGTAAAGGCTTTTGTTTTGAGTCATATAATCTGACTTTTAGCCACTAAGACATGGGATGAAATGCACTCTTGTAAACACCAGCAGGACAACTACAGCTACGGGCGCCCTGCAGCTGTCACGACCTATGACAACAAACAGTACTACCAGACGAGTATAGCTTCAGCTCAGAGGACACCTACAGAGAATTACTACCAGACGGGTAAGTCAATTTATTTTTACTATCATGTTGTGTCCAAAGTTTCAATCGTTGTAATGGCTGAGTGATTATTCAATATTAAAGGGAAACCAATTTTAGACATCAAAGTCAGTTTACAGTTGTTGAGGAGTACTACTGCAAATGTGGAAAAAAAAATAATGTATAAACCCCTTTGTAACTCCAGAGGGAACTGCAGGACATCTGCTAAATTGTCTCCAGTGATGTCACTTGTGTAAGCATTGGTTGGGGCTGAAGACGACTAGTTTGAAAATGGAAAAAAAATCTAGACGTGTAGAGCTAGAAAGAAGTGAGTTTACTAGACGTCGGTAGCTCGCTCCTCATCTCAGCTTAAAGGACAATTCCGGCGCAAAACGAACCTAGGGGTTATTAACAGATGTGTACCCACTCTGTCACTCTCTGGGACATGTTTTCATGCTAATCGAATGAGTTTGGAGCTTGAAAGAAGCTAGCACGGACCGCTGATTAGCTTACAGCAACTAGTATTCGGGGCACAGGGAAAGTAAAAACAAATCGCTATTTATACCACTAAAAAGGCTAAAAATATCACCAAACTTCAACAGTAGCATAATGAGGGTCCCTAAATGTTAACCGAAGCATTGAGAACTTTGTAAGTGGACAGACAGTTTATTGAAAAGATACATTATAAAGACAGTCGCATTCATGTTTACATGCCGCCGCCGTCTTGGAAACCAGTCATGACTTACAGCTGGCGATGCAAACTAAAATCAAAAGCAATTTGCTCAATATATCTGAAATAATCGCACTCTGCATAACTTGTCTAGTGTACTTATTCAGTGGATAACTGTCCATCTGGTCCCTCCGGTCTGGGTCGCCGAAAAAGTTTCAAATACAGCCCTGTTCATCAGAGAGGGGACATCTTCAGACTGTACAAAACACTGCGTCTCTTGGGTGTCGCGATGCAACAGGTCCCACTCCGTGCAACACAGACACTCCTGTTTGGTGGCCATGGCTTCACAATGTCCGCAGGTACACCACCAGTTTCCCGAAGTACGAGGCTCTGTTGCGGCATAGCTCTCTCTCTCTCTCGTAGCCCTTTCACAGAGCTCCCGCAGCTCTTCGTCTATGGTCTAGTTGTATTGTGGGTAATGTACGCGCCAGGATTTGTGGGTCATCAGTCCTGGTATTATTTACTCTTATTCACTTATTAAGATGTCGCGATATGTGCAGAATGTGCCGGCTGCTCATTTGGTCGTGAAATAAGGATCCTTTCTGCGCTGCTAAAATCTCTCGGACCAGAAGATGCGTCAGATCTCTTCTGCTGTCCGCTCTCTTCTGCTGTCCGCTCTCCTCACTCTAATGCCCTTTCTCTCCAACTCTACTCCCCCCTCTCCTCTTTGCCCTCTACCCTTTCCTAAATCAGTAGGCGTAAAGAGTGCATACAGTCCAGCCCCCTCCACTGTGTACAGCCAGCCTCCTCCTCCACAGAGGCAGGTAACGGCCCTGAAGCCTCTGGCCCCCTCTGTGTCAACCAGCTACAACATTTACCCAGTGTCCACCAGTGTCCAGCAGCCCCCCACACCCATTTCATCCTACACCCTTGGCTCCTCCTTCGGATCCACTGTTTCAGCCACCACCTACTCAGGTAACATAAGATAAGAAATAAGATGAGAAAAGATAATTTATCCCAAAGGAAACATTTGTGCCCAACATGCTCAATGTGCATATTAAAATAAATAAATAAACCAAATAAAAGAAGGAAAAGCAGATGAAGGGAGTTGCAAAGTACAAATGCATAAATTAAAGTGTGGGGCACCAGTTACTATGTTACAAATGGCAAGCAAAAGACTTTACATAAAGGTGCTTCCTTGTTACTATGTCACAAGCAAAGAAATGTAGAGTACAGTAAGGAGAAGGTGATGGGAAGTGGAGCATTTTGGAACATGTGTAAGTCATTCAACACAGCTGCAGTATAAAACTGACTTGTGTATGTGAGAAGTTCATTTATTACAACATACTTACTTGCACACAATAGCTGATATATTTATTATTTGTATTATTCTGCTCTAGTCTGGTCATTACAGAAAGTGTCAGTGAAATTCATCAGCGCATCTTTATAAAATATTAATTTCTAGACACTTTGTGACCTACTGAGTAGTCACAGTGCTAGTTGTTGAACTACTTTAGCTGGCGAGCTAACCACTAACTCTGCCTTTACGTAGTAAATGACTGGATATTGGGCTTAAGTAATAAGTGCTGGTTGATTCTTATGATTCAGGTGTTCGGCTTGTGTCACAGATGTTTAGTTGGAAGATAAATGTTTAAAAGGAAACCCAGGAGAGTCCAAGAGTGTCTGTGGTGGAGAACCAAGGTTTGAGCTGATATTGAGTGGCAGGGACGGGTGTATAAAAATGTTAAACTTACTTTGCTAATTCGACACTTGTCAAAGACAATTTGGGGGATTGACTTTGTCCTTAGTCTGGATGCTGGTGAAATTGCAGTGCAGCTTATTGCTTGCATGCCTGCTAAGCCTTCATTAGTGACCCATATCTTGTATGCTTTTCTTCTCTCTAATAACTATCTGTCCTCACTCTATTCCTCCTGCTTTCTTACCCTCAGGCATTAGCTACTCCAATTATGACTCAACTGGCTACACCTCTACATCCACCCCCTCCTATTACCAGCCAGCCCAGCAGACTCTCACCCAGCCGCAGCCTCCACCTCAGCAGCCCCAGCAACAGCCCCAGCCCCCCATCCAGCAACCACCTAAGCAGCTGACAAGCTCTTCCTGGAGCAACTCAGGCAGCAACATGGTGACAGCTCCGACTGTAAACACCTACAAAAAGCCCACGTTTCACCAGAGCAAGCTGCAGAAGCCTAAAGGGCCTCCCAAGCAGCCCCAGCTCCATTACTGTGACATTTGCAAGATCAGCTGTGCAGGCCCTCAGGTAGGAGTTAATAATGAGAAGGGACAAGATTGTATTATATGAAAGCTTTTAACATGAAAGCTTTATTGCGTTTTGCATTACAGAGCTTTGAATTACACAAACGAATACAAAAAAAACGACAGCAGAACAAACGCATGTATAATATATTTAAGACAGCAAACCAATGAAAATTAACAAATATATATATATATATTTCTTTATGTGCATTTGGAAACTTGCTTACTGGTTTGATTTACTACATCAGACGTACCGGGAGCACCTTGAGGGCCAGAAGCATAAGAAAAAGGAGGCAGCCCTTAAATCTGGGGGGCTGACGGGGGCCAGCAATGGCCCCAGAGGTGTCCAGACTCAGTTACGCTGTGAGCTATGTGACGTCACCTGCACCGGAGTGGACGCCTATGCCGCCCATATCCGTGGGGCCAAACATCAGAAGGTTAGCACAGCTGTGATGCTTTTGTCTTTATCTTCAAGTGTTTCAATATTTGTTGTTATTTAAGAAAATATAGGCAGCTGTAGGAGAAATTGACGTAACATTGTTGGACATGACTGTGGTGTACTCATGTTATGGTCCATCTGAGCGGCCAAGTCTTGGAATGAAACCTGCCTCAGGGATTTTGGGATGGGATTAAGTATCAGCAGCCTTAAATGGTTGTATCCCCCTCTCTCTTCTTTGTCAACCTCGGAAAGGTGGTGAAACTTCACACCAAGCTGGGCAAACCTATACCTTCCACTGAGCCAGTGTTGGTGAATTCAGCTCCAGTTATCACAACCTCGACAGCTGGGAAACCTCCAGTCACCACATCCACTCCTGCCTCTGTCTCAACCACTTCAACTCCCACTGTGACACCCAAACAGGGGGCTGTAAGCACCCTGGTTAAAATAACGGCACCAGTCAAGAAACCAGCTCCTCCCAAAATATATAACATTTGTAAGTGTTGTTATGATGATTTATGCTCCCAACAAATGGAAAGTTTGGAGTTTTATAACTTTTTTTTATAGCTAAATGAGTTCTTTAACTACAATGTTTTTTTTCTGTGTGTTTGCTTGCTGTGTCATTAAGTACATGTTTATTTTGAATGGTTAAGCTTCAGCTTTGCACTTTGGTTATAGTATCTGTCCTATAAGTGTCAATGCAAGATACAATTTAATTAACAAAATGAACGAATGTGACAACATTTTAACAAATCAAATAATTGTTGGTTAACACAATTACTATTTTATGGTTAATTACCAACCTTTGAACTAGAGATACAAATTAGAGACTAGAAGAGGATATTTTTTTTGTTTTTTAAAAAGAGGCATCTAGCATTAGCCTTTAATTAACTCTCTAATTTGTAATATCTTGCCTGCCGCATAGCCAATAAGCCTGTCAGCACTCCAGCAGCTGCAGTGACAGCAGCGGTGGTGGTGGCTGCCAAGGTGGAGGGGCCCATGCAACAGTCAATTCAGAGGAGGGACCCTCAGAGTGATGATGATGAGGATGGTGACAGAGCTGGAGGCCAGGGAGACATCCAGCCAGTGGGACACGACTATGTAGAGGAGGTAAGCAGAAAATGAGGACAATGGCCAACAGCCAATTAGAGCTGGGCAATATATCGATATTATATTGATATCGTGATATGAGACTAGGTAGCGTCTTAGATTTTGGATATCGTAATATGGCATAAGTGGTGTCTTTTCCTGGTTTTACAGGCTGCATTACAGTAAAGTTATGTCATTTTCTGAACTTACCAGACTGTTGTAACTGTTCTATTATTTGCATTTACCCACTTAGTCATTATATCCATATTACTGATGATTATTTATCAAAAATCTCATTGTGTAAATATTTTGTGAAAGCACCATTAGTCAACACTACAATATTGTTGCGGTATCGATATCGAGGTATTTGTTCCAAAATATCGTGCTATTTGATTTTCTCCATACTGCCCAGCCCTACAGCCAATCTATATATTGTAGGACTGATATATGTTGGTTAATATGAAAATAATACAAAAAAAGTTCTAGTTCCTTTTTATAAAGTACAAAAATATTCGCATCAGAGCCAGAAAGCTCATTTATGTTGCGTTCGTGGTCATTCATGGTGTGTATTTACCTAAACTTTCTGTTTGTTTCAGGTCCGAAACGTTGACGGCAAAGTGATTAGATTCCACTGTAAACTGTGTGAGTGCAGCTTCAACGACCCCAACGCTAAAGACATGCACCTGAAAGGAAGAAGGCACAGACTCCAATACAAGGCAAGTTAGTCAGAGCATCACTGAGCTGAGTCCTGTCTGACTGGTTATCCAGAGAGACATAATGAACAGCGTTGAGCTACGTACTCTTTCTTACTTTCTTCGCTTCATCGAAAAGCTACACAATGGGGTATTTCAGCCATTAACTGACAAGGAGGGAGGTTAACTACATCAAAAAGTTGGCTTCTTAAAGGTGCCAATATACCAATATAGTGTTTTTCTATTAGTGGGTCCCCGTTTTGTTGCAAACACATGTTGGATGTAATACACAATCCTACCAATGGTGTCACGCGTTTGTACTGATCAGCAGGTGGCGGTAACACGCCAAGAGACGCAGAGAAGAAGAAGACTGCAAGCTAGTAAACGTAAATGTATAGATGGATGTAAACAATGCTGGATTTAAAATACTTGAATATCTGTTTTGCAAATGTTTCATGACAAAGGAAATGCACTAAAGATGTTATTAGACCTCTGGAATACACAAGATGCATTTTAGTGAGTAACACTGAATGTGAAAATAACTTCTTTACATGAAACTCAGCGGGGCACCTTTCAATCAACTAATTTTGTCGCATGAAATAGTACGAGATACAATTCCAGTGAAATGTGGCTTTAAGGAGAGGTTTGACTGGAAGAAGACTTGATCTTATCTCTGAAGGTTGCTTTTTAACAAAAGCCTCAGTTTTTAGGGGTAACAATTCCAGCTTGGAGTGGATGGAAGACTAAATAGAAAAAAAATGATTTTTTTTTTTAATTGTATCTGGACTAGTGTGAGAATGGCCTGAGAATGTGCAGGATCCTGTGTGGACTGACATTACATCCTTCTTACATTCCCTTTTACATTTATTCTGTCCTCCTCCTCTGTAGAAGAAAGTGAACCCAGAGCTTCCTGTGGAGATCAAGCCCAGTAACCGGGCCAGGAAGCTGCAGGAGAGCAAGCTGAAGAAGCAGAAACAGAAGGCGGTGCTGAAGAGACAGAGAGACGATGAGCAGTGCTGGCACATGGAGATGAGGTCAGACTCATGGCCAAAGTTAGTAACTTAAACGTCTTCCCACTTTGACGTTAAACATGTTTCCTTGGTTGGCACAGAATAGACTTTAAAAAAAAAAAAAAAAACATTCATACAGGTAATATCAGTAAAGGGGAAGTCCCAAAGCTGAGCAGCTGAGTGTTAGTCTGACGCATGTACACATGGAAAAATTTCTTGTCTCATTTAATACACTCTTTTCCTGTTTTCTTGTCATTCACATCAGCTTTCTTGCATTTATAGTATAAATGCAGTTTCAACAGCCAGAGGACGTTATATAAATAAGTTAGTTGTGAGGATTTTATCATGAAAACTGTACAGCCAGATTAAGGTCTAAATCAGTGAATTTTCCTAATGCAAAATGAAATGTTTGACATACCAGGCCTGTGCTTTAATTGTTGTTTTACAAGGGGAATTGCCATTTTTATAACCATGGATTAACTAACCACTAACAATGCTTTTGACACTAAACCTCTGTATAATAATTACCTTATATCGTCAACGGTTGGAGTATATGTTTCGGTAAAGTGCTTGTTTTTATGGTCTACTGTGTCTCGTTAATGGCAGCCATCACATTCCCCTGTGGGAGTAAATGACTTTTAATGAATGCCATTAAAAACCTCTCCTGCAGGCGATATGAGGAGGACATGTACTGGAGGAGGATGGAGGAGGAGCAGATGTATTGGGGGGAGCAGAGACGCAGGATGGCTCCTCCACCTTTGATGAGCCGCCCTGGTATGCCAGTACCCCCTCTACTGGTAAGCGCCGCAACTGCAGTTCTTTTTTGTGTTGTATGGGAGAAAACTTGAATTCCAAGTGTGACCAATCACTTTATTCCCTCCTCCCTCATAAGACGTGTGTGCGTCGGCCAGACTCTCCTGACGACCGTCACATCATGGCTAAACACTCGACCATTTACCCAGTAGAGGAAGAGCTGCAGGCTGTTCAGAGGATTGTCTCCCACTCTGAGAGAGCCCTAAAACTGGTGTCGGACTCCCTGCTGGAGAAGGAGACACCAGCTGTTGATACCACTGAAGGAGGAGATGAAAAAGGGTAAATGACTTCCGGCAGATAATTCACATTTTTCTTTGGGCAGGTTGGTATTAACCAGGATTTAGGGTAGTTGAAGCCAAGGGTAACCTACCTTTTATTGCTGAGTAGGTTATAAACAGGTAGGTAGAGAGAGAGAGAGAGAGAGAGAGAGATTTTTGCTGCAAGCAACCCAAGTTCAGCTGAACAGTTTGTTTCTCTTGACAGTACTGAGAACTCAGGACGGCTGCTAAAAGGTGTGATGAGGGTGGGCATCCTGGCCAAAGGCCTGCTGCTTCATGGGGACAGAAATGTTGAGCTCATCCTGCTGACTGCTAAGAAACCCACCATCTCTTTACTGAAGAACATCGCCAAGCATTTGCCCAAAGAACTGGAGGTAAGGAAACGTCGCCAGTTAATTTAAGACATTGGTTGAAGTTGAGCGAGGGAAGAATTATGGTAACCTTTTGAATTTACGTTTTTAAGTTTTAAAATATTTTAGGATTTCATGACATACCTGGGTGTGGTATCAAAAATAGATGCATTGTAAATTCTGAAAAAATGGCATGAAACAGTTTTCTTGCCAGTTGTATCACTATTCGTTAAATATCATGTAGTCAGAACATCAGATGAGTAGATTTAAAAAAAAAAAAAAAAAAAAAAAAAAAGAGGAAATTGTCATCCACTGCCTTATGACTTGTGTCATAAGAGCTGGATACCGAGGGACTGAAAGGTTAAACTAAATATAACGGGAACGAGAGGTTTTCACTCTATATATCAAAAACAAATGAAACCTTGTGATGTAGTAATTGCACTCATGTGTTACAACCAAATTACCAACCCAGAAAAATATTCTTCTGTCGAATCACTTCATCCTAGATGAGTTTCTCTCATATGCTAGAGCATCTCATTTATCATTAGTGAACATGCACAGCTGTCTTTCACTGTCAGAAACAACATAGCAGTTTATATTTGTATGTATTAATGATTAGAATGATTGATTAACAGTGAAAGTAAAATCAGTTGAGTTGACTTTGTCATTTTAGCTTGCTGTGGATATACACTACCACTGTTTTGGTGTTTCAGAACTGCCACTCTGTAAAGTTAATTGTGTAAATCAATTTAGTCTGTTTGTTATTAGAGGACCGTTTTCTGCTACATCTTAAAAATACTGTGTGGTTTCTAGTTGTTCACAAATGACTGAACTGCCCCTAGCCTAAAGAGAAAAACTCATGTGGATTTTTAAAAAAAAAATTTTTTTTTTATTAATTTGCTGGCATTTTCTCCTCAAGACAGAGGATTGCCACCAGGTACAAGGTTGTGATGTGTTGCAATTGCTCACTCTTCCTCCCTCCTGCTTTAGCTGTAATGTTGCATTAAAGGTGCTTTTGACTGATCTTTAGATTCACTGCCTGGTTATGACACCTGAATCCTACAGAGTGAGATGGGGCTTTTATCTTCTTAAACTGCCCCATTGCTTTCCTAAATATTACAATTACAAAGATTGTTGGGAAATATATTTATGGTAATGTCACAGACCATGTGACTGAAGGTAAACTACTTTGAGAGATAATAAATTGCGAAACCCAGAATTAAACACATAACAGTATTGCCCTGTAACCTCGCCAAACAAGGCTATTATTTGCCCCTACACCCCTCCTCCTCTGTAGTGAGTAATCCCAAGTGTCCTTTTAACCGGCAGACATTTTCTGAAGATCAGTATGAGGTGCAGGCTCACCCTGAGGAGGCGAACATCGTGATATTTTCAAGCAAGGAGCCCAAAATGCAGGTGACCATTTCTCTCACCTCGCCGCTGATGAGGGAGGACCCTGCTACTGAGAAGGAGAAGCAGGCAGGAGGAAAAGCGGCTGAGAAAGGTTAGAGAAGCCAAAGCTTTCAGTACCAGACGACCAAATGTAAGCGATGTGTGTAATACACTTAAAAAAAATATATATATATATATACCCCTTGCTCCATCCTTCCAACCACAAAAAGCCTACATTTTTAGGCTGAAAAGCTCTTAAAATTACACAAAATGAGAGGTGGGACTTGTAACCAAGACCACGTTCATAGTAGGTTTTTTTCTTTAACCCCTAAAATAAGATTTAACTAACATTCATTTGTCCCACTTTATTCATTTCCCCCATTTTTTGCAGTTACAGTAGTCCCCGATTTCTTCATTTCTTTTCCACAACATGGGAATCAAAAGCCGGGCTCTCCGACCTTTCTGTGCCACTAGGGTGTGTGTTTATCTTGTGAACACATGCTCAGATAAAACCTTAATAATAGACTGAAGGTGATGATCGGTGTTTAGATAATGCCCAGGGATGAAAATGTTTCAAATGGTGATACTGTTTTTTTGTTTTGTTTTTTAAATCCTTATTTCTAGACTTGACAAGAGTTTAGCTTCTTGTTGCATTATGGTCACGATACCGACAGCATGAGGGGATTTTGAGGTCCAGAGACTTCCCATTCCCTCGTCTCTCATCCCTGCATCATACTGTGGCATTATCAATGAAGAGGTGTTGGAGTGTCATTTTATCGCCTCGCAATGATCAGTAGTTGAAATAATGAGATGACATTATTAAATCCATTATCATTCTCTATCTTCCCCCCATTTAACAATAAAGGTCATTTTCAAGATCATTGTGTTGCAAACACTCCTCCACCTGCTCTAATAACTCAGTATTTTAATGTGTTTTTCCCATTTAGAAAACATGGTAGAAATGTTTTCTGTGGCCGTTGTCTTTTATTTTGTAACTTTTTTTGCTTGGGTTTGTTGATCAGTGCCCCTACTTCTGTATCAGCAGACCTAGGCAAGCCAATGGCTGATCTGAAGACCACACTTATTTACATACCACTAAGAATAGAAACCTTTAAAGGAACCAGGTTGCCCGTGTTTATTAAGCGTTTTAGAGGAGGAAACCCCCTCTTGTTCATTTTCAGGGGCTCAGCTGCTGCTAAATCCACAGCCCCCTCTCTAAGAGGCATGATAAATATGGGTCTTTGATTCTAAGTGGTATGGTAGTGTAGACTTCAAAAAAGTGGCTTTGTTTTTGTTATGCATTTCCCCTGTAAGAAAGCACATGTTCTCTGCTGTTGCTACAGTTCTAGTGAACATAGAAGTTGGAAAGTCCCAAGGCTGATCTTGAGAAATATTCAACATCAGTCATCAGTAACCACATTGAATGTTTTGGACAAACTTGTAATTTCTAGGTGACTTTATAGTCTTGTAAATGTCTCTTAAATTTGTCCTCCAACAGCCCACAAACTATTTAATTAACATCTAAATCCAACACAGACACAAGCATTATTCTTTAAACAAACATAACTTTGTAATTTACCATTTTTAGTACTACTAATTAGGTTAATCTTGGGATTTGTCATGTAGATCTGACTTTCATTGGTTTGCCTTTTTGATGTTGATATTGTCTCTAAATATGAAGGCATGAAGGGAAAGAAGTATCCTTGCTCTTGTGCCTTTATCTGCTTAAGAAGTTTCCTTTCAAACATTATTGCAGAGGAGTAACGGGAACATCGCTATCTATGCAAAGTAGGGTCAATCAAATGATGTAGAATGAGAGCATCAAAAGGAATACAGTCCACGTTTCATGATCAAAAGTTTTAGAAAATCAATTTTTGGATCTGAAGCTCAGCTGCTCAAACGGTTTCAGTCAGGCTCTTGTGCAAAGTCAGATGGAAAAACGAGGAAATCCACAACACTGAGTTTATTATAGAAAATGCTACAAGTCTTAATGTAAGCCGCTTAAAATGTTTAATTATTGAATAATTACAAATTCCCTGCATACAGTGATTTAGTGGTGTGAAGGAAGCCAAATCTTACACGGTTTAGATTTGTGTGTGTTAATTGTGGGGAAGACATGTCAAAAGATGGGGCTCAATGATCACTTCCTGAACTGTAGAAATGTTACAAAATGCTTTAGAGGTGTCAAGAGTCATAAGAGCATTAGAGGAAGAAGGAAACAAGGGTTTGACTTAATAAATAAAATGGTCTTTAACGTGCCTTTCTCAGAGCACACATTTTGACTTGTTATAGCAGGAAAACGATGAACGATTGCTCAGTTTCATTTTAAGTGTCCACACCAGTGAACCAACATGCTCCGTACCAGCACTGACACAAATGGACATTATTCATGTTATTAGTCACACTTAAGTTTAACAAGTCAAAATGTCTCTTAAGAGAAAGACTCACTCAGGCAGATGATAATGGTGTCCATATTTAAAGACACTATCAAATCAATAGGTCTTATGTGGTTTAGTCACCTTAAACTAAAAATTAAATATAAACTCCACCACTCTTCTCTCTGAATGCTTTGGATTTCTTTTTTTCTTCTTTTTTTTTTGCATGAGTTTTTGTGACCTCCCGCTCAAAGAATACATCGGTGAAACACGTAGACTTCCATATTCAATGGTCAAATGTTTTCCTTTTCTCCCATATCTTCCCCTCATTATTTTTCTCACAAAACAAACTGAAACAAACCAAAGAGTCTCAAGGAAATGTCTGGTCACACGAGACAAACGTGACTACATCAACAGTAACAACACTTGCTATGTGTTGCAGTCATCATTTGGGTTTTGCATTAGTTTGACTGTGGGTCACGAGCTTGTGCATGCTATCTCCTCCAGGTGTGGCTGAGAAGGACCCCACTGATCTTCTGAATAAGAGAAAATGTCTGGAATACCTGGCTGCTCTCCGTCACGCCAAATGGTTTCAGGTAAAAGCACCACATGCACGTGAAAATGTCATAAAAACAATGTAAAATAATGACCACGAAAATCTTGGTAGGACTGGTTCAAGTTGTA
Source organism: Zingel zingel (assembly GCA_023566125.1). Taxonomy (NCBI): domain Eukaryota; kingdom Metazoa; phylum Chordata; class Actinopteri; order Perciformes; family Percidae; genus Zingel; species Zingel zingel. Next base: position 20,840,308 of record CM042322.1, on the reverse strand, counting down.
CAATAAAGATTTCTAAAATCAGCAAGCACGTGTGGTCATCTCTTCAGTCATTAAGATTTCTACTCACAAAACAGGTTTATAGTTATGAGATGAATCACAAATGTTTATACTTTGTCTTTTTCCAAATACACACATTTAAAGTCACCAGTTAAATTGTATAGTGGCATTGTCAGAAGTCCAGTCTGTCTAAAGTAATTAAAAATAATAATACAAATATTTTTTTCTCTTCCTTTCTGAAGGCTCGTGCCAACGGGCTTCAGTCTTGTGTGATCATCATTCGGTTGCTGAGAGATTTATGTCAGCGGGTTCCCACCTGGGGGAAGATGCCCGGCTGGGTAAGAGGCTTCAACTCTGTTATGTTTGGACTTTTTTTTATTTTCCTTTTCTTTTTTTTGGGGCAGGACATTCGACCTTCTCCTAATAAGGTTTTATTTAACCCTTGTGTTGTCTTCCCATCGACCGTGCAACTTTTAGTTTTTTTGCTAGGTCAGAAAAACATTTTGGTTGTCTTTTTCGACACTTGTCGCTTTTCCTGATGTTTTTGTCAGTTTTTCCGACGTTTCTGAAGCTTTTCCGATCGAATTGTCTTTATTTGAATGCGTTTTTGATGCTTTTTCCAACATTTTAGTCACTTTTTTCAATGTTCTTTTATCAATTTTTTTTTTTTTTTTTTTTTTTTTTTTCAAATGCAGTAAAATTTAATAAAACACCCAAATTCAGTGAACTGATTATGTATTTCACTTGTCAAGGATGTTGTATGGAACTATCCCAGTTATTTATTTTTTACAGTGCATTGTTGTACGTTTGATTTTAACTGTTTGTTTCCCTAAATTTCCGTCCTCGTTTTGTATGTCTGTCTCTCCCGGTGCCGTCTATTTGAGAACAATAACATAAACAGTATATTCACATAGATTCATAGCTCAATCAGCGCTGAGTCAATGCTGTATCTGCATCTTGTGTGAGGCGACTTTTATACACACCAAATATCTTGACACTTTTTTTAAAAAAAAATGTATGAAGAGTCAGGACTGGTAGAGGACTACCTACATGTATAAGGGTACTTCAATCCACTGTCTGAAGTGTCTTCTCCCTCCAGGCGATGGAGCTGCTGGTGGAGAAAGTGATCAGCAGTGCTGCAGGCCCACTCAGTCCAGGAGAGGCCATGCGCAGAGTCCTAGAGTGCATCTCCACAGGCATCCTGCTACCAGGTCAGGCAAACATGTTAATGAGATTTGAATACGTAGATTATTTCACAGGATACAGAACTTTTTATGACTTTCGAGAAAAAGATACTTGTTTCATGTAATTTTCTTCTCTACCGTGCCTCCCTCTGGTGCTACAAAATCAGCTTGTGTCAAAGTTGAACCTTTTGAGAGGATTCACAATTTACTGCCTCTATTATTACTCGTTATTTTATTACAATACATACATTATCACACTTACATGTTAACTTGTTTCTCCTCCCCTTACTCAGATGGACCAGGGTTGATGGACCCCTGTGAGAAAGAGACAACAGATGCTTTGGGAAGCATGATGCTTCAAGCCAGAGAGGACATTACTGCCAGTGCACAGGTACCCAGACACAGCATGGATGCCATGGCCACTGAAAAGTCTAGATTCTGATGGGGTGGAAGGTGTGGATGCACTTTAGTAACTGGACAGCATAACGGGACACACTTGGTTGTTTTAGGTGTTTACTTTTCAGTTAGGAGTTAATGAGCCAGTACTAAACTGTGAATAAAGACCGCAACAGTGTGAGGTTTAGCTAATGAGCTTGGTGAGGGTTATTTGTGAAACCACCACCAGAACCATGCAAATTTAATTTCAAGCGTGTTTGATTTTTGGTGAATCCACTAACGGTCAGATGGAAAAGGAAAGGGAGGACTTTTAAAATAACGCTAGCCACAGTGAAGTTGGTAGTCTGCTTCAGAGGGTCAGCTGTGGGGGAAAGGAAAGGACCACAGCCTTTTGTTGCTTGTCATACTTGTCTCTCTCACCTCGTTTCCTGTGTCCCTCTGTAACGCTACAAAGCAACATTTCTCATTCCTGTTTTCTCTTGTTCCAGCATGCTCTGCGGCTGCTTGCTTTCCGCCAGATCCACAAGGTTCTGGGCATGGAGTCTCTGCCAGCGTCCAAGGCCAGCGCTCGCAACCGTAAGCGCCGACGGGACGGCAGCGAAACGGGCGAAGGGGAGGGGGAGGGCAAAAAAGACAAGAAGGAAGAAGCCGAGAGTGCTTGACCTCTGCTTCCAGAGTGGAGGCCTTTACTTGTTGGTAGACTGGTAGAATGTCACAACTTTCAACTTTTCTTATCTTGAAAACAATCTTAACACGCAGCTATACACATATGAATATAACTGACTGTACATGTTACATGTCTACCCTTGAATTAAGAGGAGGAATGTGTTGTAGGGGAGAAAACAGAAGCTTAAGAATCTGTACTGCAAATCCTTCTCGTATAGTAATTTCCCGCAGATTAAGTGTCTTTTAAAGTTTGCAGAGAAAATTGGCTTGGTAAGAAATCATGAAAATGAATGATTGCATCATTCCATTTAAGTATAACTGCACACTGCTACTGACCACCCCTCTTCTTGTTTATTCCCAGTAGTTAAACCACCATCAACTACAGTATTGTTTTATAAGATGATTAAAGCCTCCAGTTAAATCATCAGCACCTTAGCAAGCTTTTTGTCCAGTAGGGTCTGAACTGGACTGCTTGAGTCAGAACTCGCTGAACTAACGTTGGTGCATGACATTTGTATACTATAATGTTTTTCAGTCTGTGTTCAACAAACAAAGATGTGGGTTCTGGTTTAGAAGCTTTGAAACTGAGAAAGATCACAGATTACTGTTTAAGATCTACATACATACTGTACTGTGAGGTTCGTTGTGCCTAAGATGAGGAACATTAGAAATAAAAGGGTGAATATCCTTCCTGAACTGAACGCTCCCTCTGAAGTCTCCTGTTTCAACATTTCCTCCTCATGCTTTTTGAAATTGTTACGTTTGAGTTGTGAAATTCAAAGGTCCTGCATCACACCTTAAATACAAGACTACACTAAAAATAAATTCCCTTTTGAAAACGTCAATAAGGTTTTGCAAGAAATGTACAAAGAGAGATTCTCTGTTTTGTGAGGTTTTTCTGTGGAGGGCACTGGAAAGTAAATCTGTCTCTTGAGGAGAGAAGTCTTATGTTGCACAGTCTGTAGCATGCTGAGGGAATGAAGCACTTAAGAAATGACATTGTTACTGTATGCAGCCATAATTTTATCATTTGAATAATATCCCTGGTAACCTTTTTTTCTTCCAGAGTATGGTTAGCAGAAGAGAGAAGCTTTAGTCCGACTAAATACTGTATCTACTGTTATGATCATGTAGTCCTTTGACTTTCTTCCTTGTGCCTGCATCATGTTGTGTATTACAGAGTAAGGGGTACATTTATGAGTTGTGTTTTGTCAGGTTAATATTGTAATGATGTAGGACAGGGAAGGGACAGTTGCAGAACTCTTTGGCTTAAAAGTTGATGTGATGAGAGCATTATTGTGCCGTTTTTAGTTCGATTTTCATTTATCAAGAGCATCATATATTGCTTATTTTATTTCTGAAGGATGTTGCAATCTATTTTGTATTGTTTAAATGGGAAGTGTGAACGTTGCTGTCCTTATATGTGAATGTCTTTGTAGTGTTGCCTAAAATTAGGGGAAATATATTAAAACACTTTTAAGCCATTTGTGTCGTGTGTTGTGTTGTCACTCCATCACTACAAATTCTAAACCATTAAACGCTTTCTTTTTAAGAAACACTATTTTTAACAGGAGAACACGTCACCTGCAGCGTCACTTCTTGAGTCGCTTCATGAAATATGAACCGCATTTTTCCAAAATATTGAGGAAGTGGTCTGACAATATCAACGCTCACTCCACAACTGCAGTACATGTCTGGGAAATTAATATCGACAGTATCGGTTCCTGCTTAGCAGTTTTAATGAAGACATTGGAGAGAAAATGTCACCGCTGTATTAGACAAAGATGATTTCGAAGTCTTCTTCCTCCAGTTAACGAGCCAGCTGTCCTGAAGAGGAAATCTGTTCAGGATCTGTCCAGAGAGCCGCAGGTACTGAAAGATTCATGTCGACAAGAAACCAGACTGAACAAGCTGTCCGGGGTCTTGTACTTTTCATTTATGTGACTGGAGCAGCCAGGAACAAAGATATCAACATCCTGCTAACCGCTAACAATTTATTTTGCTTTGTTGTACTTTTGGGTCCCTGTTTCCTCGACAACAGCTACTTTTTATGTCTCTATTTAGGCATTTATTAACACAATTTGATTATATTTGTATTTAATTGTATGTTATTGTTCTGAGACATTTATCTCCTGGACAGGTGTTCAACACAGGATTCTCCAACACTCCAGCCCTGCTCATGGCAAAGGTATGTACTATGATTCAGAGCACCAAATCAAGGAGTTTGCTTTATATTATAATAATATAAGGAGCTTAAGTAAATTCACTTTAATCTCTGGTGTGTTTTTGGTAAAACATGGGGCTGTTGAGAATTGATATTCAAGGATAGAAAAAAAGGGTCATTGCAGCAACACTGTTCGCATAAAATACTATTTTATATTTTCTTTGAAATGTGTCAAATATTTATAACAAATTATTTAATTATAAATTCAGTTCTTTTGTCACATAAACACAAAATGCACATTAAAAATAGTTTTTTTTTTTTACTTTACTAAGCCATAAAATGCTCAAAACATTAATTATTTTATAGGCCATGTGCTTGAACACTATGTTTCTAACACATGTATATATATATATATATATATATATATATATATATATATATATATATATATATATATATATATGTATATATATATATATATATATGTATGTGTGTGTATATGTATATATATATGTGTGTATATGTATATATGTGTATATATATGTATATATGTGTATATATATATATATATATATATGTATATATATGTATATATGTATATATATATGTATATATGTATATATATATATGTATATATGTATATATATATGTATATATATATATGTATATGTATATATATATGTATATGTATATATATATATATATATATATGTATATAACTAGTTGTTTTTTTTTTAAATACAATTTTCATCATTTACTGTGTATGCTAAAGTTTCCACCCTGTTTGTAAGTAGTTTTTCACCTTCCAAAAAAGACTACAATTCCATTGAGACCACTTTCAGGAAGTGACAACTGAATGGAGTGAAAAAGTAGGGTGAGCATAAACTTTAACACGTTTCGTCATGTTAATCTGTTTGTCACACTCTCAATGTTCCACCTTGTGAGGCTAAATTACGAAGAAAGTTGGTCCGATCAAAAAGATATAAAAACGTATTTGATATAGTTATAACAGTTCTGTTTATGTGTAGAAGGTTAGCTAAAGCTAATTTAGCTCAAAATGTTCCACCTTGTTAGATCTATAGACCAATATGAACCAGTCCACCCATAAGAGTTATTATTTAGTGCCTGAGATTGGTCAATGTTTTGGTTAAACATGTCACTATTCTTATATAATGCAAAACACATGAAAAGTCTTATTTTTCTCCAACAGTTATGAGACCAAAATGTTGCTGCATAACAGAAATGACCCATATGATTAATAATTTAAAAAACTGAATTCTGAACTACAGTCTGAAGTCATTCAAGACAGCTGAAATATTGTTAGAATAAAATGTAACAGGCTGTGAGAGGGTTTTTAAATGGAGTTTAAGGTGTTTTGCAATTTATTCCATGTACAGTTCTCATTGGTCAACCACGGAGCATAGTCTTGTGAGTGCAGTACTACATGTGAGTGCTGTATAAACACCATTACTGATTAAAGGATACATTTGGGTAACGTTATAGCTAGGCAAAAGGTTTTTCTTTCCACGTTATTTTGGGGGTCCCTAATGATTTCCGACGTAGTTTCTTGGTAAGACTCGTGATTTGGCAGAGATTATAGATAAAATAGAGACATTGTGAGGTTGGTACACCTCCAAATTAAACTTGAGTCTTTTAGTCAGTGCTGCTGAACATGCAAACGTGCAATTTCTTTACCGATGAGCACAGCTATTCAACAGGAAGAATAAAGTTTTTAATAATTAATGAATCATCAAAGGTATTTACTTGGGTTTGAATGAAGCAGTTGTTTAAAGATAATTCCTAGAAATGAACAATGATTAAATAACAGCTTTGTCTCTATTTTCCCAATTAACTATACCAAATTACATAGTTCTTTAAAGGAAACTTTAAGAAATCATGTAAGGGATAATGTATAGTGAGCGGGTCATTATTGCAAATTGATCCCTGAAAGGATAATATTCTCTTGCTTATTACACAGCTATTTACTAAACAAATCAATAATTGGACACAAATTTTTGATTTAAAAATGATTTTGTTGATAAAAAATGGTCCTCTAGAGTCTATGATCGGAACTGATCCATAGCCGTAATTGACCAATCAGAATTGAGAATTCAACAAAGCCTTGACATCACAGTCTTGTAAAATAAACCATAAACAATATTCGTCATGTTTAATATGTTGCTTATATGCAGCCAGCCAGTATTTTAAGTTAATAGTCTGGCTCCATTATTTCAGACAGACACTGAGGCTGGTGCCTCTCTTATTATTATTATTATTATTATTATTATTATTATTATCATTATTATTATTATTATTATTATTATTATTATTATTATTATTATTATTATTCTGCTCCTGCAGATGAGCTGGGCTGCCAGTACACAGTGTGTGGCCAAGGGGGACCACAGGAAACCAAAACCTGGAGAACTGACTTTCTACAAAGGAGACATCCTCACTATTGTAGACACAAGCACGGTACGGTCATGTCTAAAAGCAGCTATAGATAGTGTTTGTTAAGAGACCTTGTCTGTTTTTTTCTACCATTTTACCCAAGACTTTGCTCTTTACTAGAGGAAGGGATATTACAAGGCCAGACACAACACCACCGGAGAGGAAGGACTCATAAACGCCTCCAATGTGCGTGAAAGAGAGGCTCTGCGTGTCGACCCCAGCCTCAGCCTCATGCCGTAGGTCTCCTCTTCCTCTCAGTTTTGCACTCTTTTTTTTTTTTTTTTTTTTTTTTTTGCATCAGTAGAATGCAGCTATGTTTGCATACAGTAAACACAAGCAGTGTGATTGTCACATGGGAGCACACTAGTGTCTGACTTTAGCTGCTGCCTTGGTCAATCTTGAAAACGCATCTTGTGACTACACAGTGTGTGTTCAACATGCAAACAAACATTGTCAGAATTAATCACTCCAACTTCCTTTTTTGGTGTGTACACTCCTGACATGTTTTCACCTGCTATCCGTTAGAAAATTTGTATCTGTAAGATATTTCGGACTTATGAAACATGTTTTTTTTATGTGTCTCACCCTGTGCCGTCTTCCCCTAGTTGGTTTCATGGGAAGATCTCGGGTCCAGACGCGGTTGGTAAGCTGCAGCCAGCCGAGGACGGCCTGTTCCTGGTTCGAGAGTCCATTCGCCATCCCGGTGACTACGTCCTGTGTGTCAGTGTCTCCGGAGATGTCGTCCATTACCGGGTCATTTATCAGGACAACAAGCTGACCATCGACAACACACAGTATTTCTACAACCTCATTGACATGATAGAGGTAAGATGTTCTTGGTTAGATTCAATCCAAGTTGTGTAATTCTATGTAGCCAGGAAAACATACAGCTACAACATGCACAAAATCCCTGAAGATCTTTCATGTGAAGGTGAAAGGAAACCTACACATATTGCTCCAAGACTAAATGGACATTATGTAGCAAGTCAGTGTCATTTAACAGATCCACCGGCACTTTCTTACTCAGAATTCAGAATAGGGATTTCTGGCACACCTATTTCTAAGGGTCATAGGCAAGAGAAGAGGTCAAAACTGCAGCAGCGCTTGTATTATAAAACAACTGCATTGTGTGGACAAAATATTTCAACTTGTGGCCTTCATCACGTTTATCCAAATGAAGCCCACGAGCTGAAACACATCGGTCTTATAATAAAGTAAGGCTGGGCAATATATCAAAATTATATCGATATGAGACTAGATATTGTCTTAGATTTTGGATATCTTAATATCGTAAGTGTTGTCTTTTCCTGGTTTTAAAGGCTGCATTACAGTAAAGTGAAATAGTTTTCTGAACTTACCAGACTGTTCTAGCTGTTCTATTATTTGCCTTTACCCACTTCAGTGTTTCCTCTATGTTGATTTTGTAGTGGCGGACCAATTTTGTCGCAGTTGCCTTTTAAATTATCCTGCCCACGTAATGCAATGTTGGCTGCCACTCACATTGCAGTTTAACAACAAGTAGAACTAGTTGTTGTTCGGACAGACCTGCCCCTACTGCTAAAAAAAATCCTAAATGAAACACTGCACTTAGTTATTATATCTACATTACTGATGATTATTTATCTAAAATCTAATTGTGAAAATATTTTTGTTAAAGCACCAATTGTCAACCCTAGAATATCGTTGTGAAATCAACATTAAAGGACATTCATTTTAAGGACATTAAAGGACATTAATCATTTAAATATTGAGCCATGACATTGAAAATCTTTTATAAAACAGGAGCCTATGATTTCTGTAGCCTACTCCGTAACAACAGACAACCTGAAGGCCTGTTTCTCGTCTCGCGTTCCACTCTCCACACCCCTGTCTTCGGACAAAAAGTCACGTCCTTCCACTGTCTGGGACGCCTGTAACCAGTCCCCTGCCAACCATACTCATATTTTCTGGTCTTGCCCTAAATTAACAACTTTCTGGATGAGCATTTTTGACACCATGAGCAGAGCTTATGATCACACTATCTCCCCTAACCCTTTGTCAGCCATTTTTGGCATATCCCCTGATGCTGACCTCCTTGTTGCACTGAGGCGGGCCCTGGCGTTTACATTTCTGCTAGCTCGGAGACTGATCTTGCTCAACTGGAGGCCCCCGCCCCCCTACACGACGACCGTTGGATTAAAGAAGTGCTCGACAACTTGAAGCTTGAGAAGCTTAGATCATCTCTGAAAGGCTCTATCTCGACATTCCTAGAGACATGGAACCCTTTCTTAGAATTAGTTGACTCCCTCAGCTTATTTCCCAACTTGGAGGACTGAGTTCCTCCTAGACTGCTCCAGTCTAGGAGCAGTCTAGACTGACACTGAGCTAAATGCTTATATCAGTATGCTAACATGCTGATGTTTAGTAGGTATTTTTTTTCCAACCATGTTCACCATCTTAGTTTGTCATGTTAGCATTTGCTACAGCTGAGGCTGATGGAAATGTCATTAGTTTTGCAAGATTTTTGCCATAAACCAAAATATTAGACAAATGAAAATTGTGACTTTATGATGGCACTAGATTGGAAAAAAGGGTATCCTTACATTGAGTACCATCCATTCGTTTTCAAGACATTTTAATAAAAACCACAAATGTCAACCTCATGGTGGCGCTGGTCATAAAAAGTCAGGGGATTACCAAAGTTAGTATGACCCATCCTCTGGGGATTATGAATGTCTGTACAAACTTTAAAGGTAATTGGTGGACCGATCGACCAAGGACTAGCATGGCTAAAAGTCACCCTAATGTTCACACTTATGCTGTAACTTGTGATGAGGTGTCACAAATAGACAATTCCTTGTCTTAAGGGGGTTGGGAACCAAGGCACTCTAATACCTGCTGTATTTATAGCCAACGTGTTTGTCAGCCTGATAACCCATCAGCATAACTGACACCAGTGTAAAAATACATACTTCATGTGTCAAAATTAAGCAAAGACAGGAAAACACATGAAGCACAGCCCTTTTTATGGTTTATCTCTATTTGGCCTGTGAGGGTGCGTTATGCTTTGCTGCAGTGAGTTTTATAGATAGGCTCCACAGAGATGGCCAGTTCAGCACCGTCTTATCAGCGAGCCACAGATGGCTTCAGGCCTGAGTCAGACTGGCTGATACTCCTGCGAGGAAACAGAGGGAGGACATCCAGATGTATATTTGGGATAGATCATGTTATAGATGCTCTTTTGTCTCAGTGCTGGCAGACTGCTGACAATATAAAACCAGGCTCTGATGCGTCACTGTATCATATTTTACTTGTGTAATTTAATTCAGCTGCCGATATAACCTATATTTAGCTATTTCATGAGAAAAACTGCACCACATAATGTATGTATAGATACTCTTCAGTGTCATTTTAATGTCTCTGTTTCCTGACGACAAAACAGAAAGCATCATGGGCAGCGTTATACTCATTGTTCTTTTTGTCAAACCACAATCCTTACCCATGTTCAAAAGGCTTCCTGAGTACTACAAAGGTGTTAATTTTCTCTGTGTCATAGTTTCAATGAGCTCATTATTCTCTTTAGAGCTATAGAAAATAATAATTAATTATCTTTGTGTATGTGGCAACCTTTACACAAATAGTGTGGGGAATGGACATTGAAATTACAGATATTACAGATATAAAAAACATCTACTATAAGTAAGTCAATATCTGCTGTTGTTGTTAGGGTTGTTATGAAGAAAATCAAATATCGCAATATTTTTGACCAAATACCTCAATATCGATATTGTAGGGTTGACAATTGGTGCTTTACAAAATACTGTATTTACACAATGAGATTTGTGATGAATAATGTGTATATAATAACTAAGATGGTAAAGGCAAATAATATAACAGCTAGAACAGTCTGGTAAGTTCAGAAAACTATATCACTTTACTGTAATGCAGCCTTTAAAACCAGAAAAAGACAACACATGTCATATTACGATATTGCGATATCCACAATCTAAGACGATATCTAGTCTCATATCACGATATTGATATTATATGGATATATTAGTTGTTGTGTGATTCTATCTTTTCAGTTCTACTCAAAGAACAAAGGCTCCATCGCTACAACTCTTCTAAAGCCCAAACAAAAACAAGGAACCAAGTCAGCTGAGTTGGAGCTGTCTAAATGTAATGTCAAGAAAACTTTAACAATACAGATCAAATATAATAATAATGATGATGCAAGCATGTAGTCTTACGTGTCAGGTTTACAGTTCATGTCCCTCTCCTCTCCAGCTGGATGGCTGCTGGACATTACGAAGCTCAAACTGGGAGATAATATTGGAGAGGGGGAGTTTGGTGGTGAGCTTTTATTTGATTTGATCTACTCTCCTTATTATCTTTGTACCCTCACAACTTTTATAATGAAAAAGTGTCATCAAATCTTTACAGAAAATAATTCTGTCGTAGTACAGATGTATTCTGATGGGCAATTACTATGTGTGATTCTCACCTCCAGCTGTTTATGAAGGCGACTATATGGGCCAGAGGGTGGCAGTAAAGACCATTAAATGTGACGTCACAGCTCAGGCCTTCCTGCAGGAGACCACAGTCATGACGTGAGTCTGAAGATTCCCTAAATTTGAATGTTTTCACATTTTGTCAAAAAACCTGATGAACTGCTAATTAATTACTAATAAAACCAGCCCTTAATAAGTTTTCTCAATGAAAATGAACTAATTTTGGCTTATTTTGCAACTGAGCATATCATTTTCAAACGAACTTGTTAGTTTTTTTTTATTTCAGCTGTCTGTGTCTTTAACATGGATTCACTCCTTCCAGGAAGCTCCAGCACAAAAATCTGGTGCGATTGTTGGGGGTCATTCTTCACAAAGGCCTTCATATTGTCACAGAGCTCATGGCTAAGGTACAGTGAGTGAACACATCATTCAACAGTGGTTCTCATTTGGTAAACAAAACGTGATTATACTAACAACTGTTAACAACAAGAAGTAAAAAGGTAACATAGTGAATGAATAGAAGACGCCTTGTTACATCACGAAATCAAGCAGAAAATAAAATCACATATAGTAAGTGAAACCACATTGGTTTGTACTATTTAACCAAAATAATTTCAGACGTCAAGATGAGTCATTGGTGGGAAGCATCTCCTAAACAGCAACGAGGGAGCCCTCTAAACAGAAATCTGGACTCACCAGATATGAATACATCATCTGTTTTTTTCTGCAAATTCCCCACCAGCAGCCAGTGAGAAAAAATAGTTATGCTGGGTAATCAAGTTATCTGGACAACTCCTGGAGGATAGACAGAGGGGAAGGGAGGCACTCAGATAACTACAGGTTTTCACTGATGTGCGTTTGCTTGTAATTTATGTACCAAGGTGTGATTGCTTTGAGATGTATGCCCTCAAATCAAAAGAGTAAATGGCTTTGTGGCTATTTGCTTGTTTTATCTCAGGCTAGTGTTTGCATGTGTTCCAAAAACAATTACAGACTGCCCTGCTGCCACTTGGAGCCACTACTGATGCAATGGTATGCCAATGATCGCGATGCAGCTTTAAGGAGTAGGAGTCAGAGTTCCTCTCCTGGTTAATGACATTAGGCCAAAATCCAGAATCTCATTGTGGTTGCTTGTGGTACTAAATAACTTGTTTAACCCTGGCTTAATGCATTAGCAAACCAAAAAGGTATTTCTGTCTACGTGTAGTATATCTCATAAATATAAAATCTTCTAATAGAACCGTATTCAAGTATTGTGTACATATGTGTTTGTGTTGCAGGGAAACCTTGTTAACTTTCTAAGGACACGAGGACGTTCAGTTGTGAACTCAGTTCAGCTTCTCTGCTTTGCTCTGTGAGTTCAAACCTTTTTGAATGCATTGTTCTGTACAGCAGAAATAAATTACACAGAGGAGGGTGGGGCTGGGATCTGAGTGAGTGAGTGAGTGAGTGAGTGAGTGAGTGAGTGAGTGAGTGAGTGTGTGTGTGTGTGTGTGTGTGTTCAACGGGTAACTGTACAAAATGACAATTGTTTGTGTGTGTTTACATGTCTGTGGTCAGTGATGTGTGCGAGGGGATGGAGTACCTGGAGTCCAAGAAGTTTGTTCACAGAGATTTGGCGGCTCGTAACGTGCTGGTCTCTGACGACAGCATGGCCAAGGTCAGCGACTTCGGCCTGACCAAGGTGGACTCGAAGGTGTCAGATAATGCCAAACTGCCGGTCAAATGGACCGCCCCCGAAGCTCTGAAGAAAGAGGTCGGTTTTGAGAGCTATTGTGTCACTTTTCTTCTACCAGGGGTTTGTTTTGTTTCTATATCTGTTTCTGCCCCTCTGTAATACTTAAGTGTTGTCTGTGTCTCTCCAAGACCTGTTTTTGGTACTTACGATAATATAAATTGTATAAAGCATTCATAGGTTTAGAATATAGCTCTATTAATGGTTATCAAATTTATTAATACCTTATAATCAGTAATAATCCATCAATAAGGAGCAGGTTGGTGTAAGGACATGATGCATATCTTTCTCCAGCATAATTTATATTTAGTTATTTAATCCACCAGGATGTGAGTACTTACTGGGTTTATAACAACTTAGAAATTAAAATATTAGTATAAGTATTCCCTATTAGAAAAGGGGTTCTACATTTTTTTTATATGTTTATATATTTGCTTCCACTATGCAGAAATTCTCCACAAAGTCAGATGTTTGGAGCTATGGTGTTCTTCTGTGGGAGATCTTCTCTTACGGTCGTCAACCTTACCCTAAGATGGTATGTAGCACCTGAACATGTCACTACTGTATGGGTGAATCACTAGGCACATGGGTATGTTACAGACATGTCAGTTCCAGCCAACCAATAATTTGACATTTTGGGAAATACTTTATGTTAAATATGAAGCTACAGCCAGGTATTCGGGTAGTAGCTTAGCATAAATACTGGAAAGGGGGAAACAGCTGGCTTGTTTCTGTCCAAAACCAACAAAATCTACCTAGTGTTACAACGACAAGTTGTGGTTGTATGAGGGGTTATGTGAAATAGTCCGTATTTCTTGGCCAGGACCAGTTGACTTCATCTTCTCATCAACTCTCATCACGAAAGCGAAGAAAAAAAAGTCGAACTCTTCCTTTAAGTCAATCAAACAAAATCAATTTTCTGTCTGACATCTCTAGAAGTTTTGTGCCTAATACAGTTCTTACAATATATTGTACTTCAGATTTGATGAGTGTGACTTAATATGACTTTATTTATCATTGTTTGACACTTTGGCAATATCAAACTGAACACAACCACTATTTGTCTGAGAATTTGCAGACCTCTATCATGTCTGTATTAGAGTGCAGATCGGGCTGCATTTTTCAGAGACAGAGCAGTTACCGAACCCGACCCGAGCCCCAGGCATTAAGATATTTATGTCCGAGCCCAGCCCAAGCCCGACACAGTTAAAATCAATTTTTTTTTCTCATACTAATGACACATGTACGTTTGTTTGTGTGGAAAGCTTTTATTAAGCAACTGAAGGAAGGCATTTGGAAATGTCAACAGATGAGTGCATCAGCGCACACAGGGCAACAAGCACACGTTAATAAGCTGTTTAATTTAAAATGTTCAATGTGTTAACCTTTCCTGATTGCTTGTTTCCGACCGTGGTCAGAAAGCCAGGGGAGACTAGTTACCTCCAGGGCCGACGTCATAAAAATGAATAACGTTGGGGTTAAAATTGATGAATTTGATGAAATCAATGAACTTGGCTTTCAGTCTGGGGTTTATTTCGGACACCGCACACACTGTGTACAAAACTTAAACTTATTCCACCAACTCTGCTCCAGTCGCTTCTACAACACGTCTGCTTCCTCTTTCTTTATCTCTCTTCTGCCTCTGACCTGACCTGACCAGGTCAGATGGTCACTAGACCATCATCATCTTCTGGACTGACTTACTGTGCTTAGCAGGAAACTTTAGGTCATTCAGCTCATGGTAGTGTGGCAGAAGGGATAGAGGTTTACTGTACATTGTGATGCTACAACATGTAGAAATAATCGTATTCTTCTAAGCTTAACTAATCTACTTCATGAACTCTTCTTGATCTGTGTCGTACACATTGACGTCAAAGCAGGTGGAAATAGGTCAAAACAGATGTTGACGTCACATGAGGACTAGATTATGTTCAGGCTGTAAAATAGAGACTCTGGAAAGGAAGAAACAAAGCTACTTAAACACAGCTCTCTTAGTCACTCTATTTGTCCTCTGGTAATCCATGATCCCTGACTGCTAAGGCCGCCGAGTTAATGACGACAGCAGGATCAGGCAACATTAATCGAAGGGACAGTTAGCCAGTTAGTCTCTTTTGCGCCTTACAACAGGTGGTGTCCTAAATGCAGTTGATTGCTTCCTAATTGAAGCCTGATTGTGACTTCTACATATGCAGGTTGATTTATGTGGGTCAAGTTTGTGTTCCCTTCAATAAAACTCTGCGCCTGGTAATTTGTTATCTGCTGGCAGAGAGACCAAGACTGTGCAACCACCAACGCTGGCTCAGTGGTTAGCACGGCTGCCATACCAGATCCCATGAAATGACAAAAAGCAACAATGCATTATTCCAACTTACCGTAGTTAGATTAGTCTTGTCTGTGTAGCCGAAGCCTATAGTGAGTGGCACTACAGCGACATAATGTTGGAAATATTGAGTTTAAATCTCCTGAATGACATGTGTTGATGTTTGAATGTCAGTTCAGTCAGTCAGGTAGAGCAACTGAGATTTAGTGTCTGTTTATTGCCATGTAAAAATGGTACCTGTGTGATCAAAGATCTACAGTTTTATGATGAGAAGTGTGACAGAATCTGTAGGAATATTAAAACTATGTCACGCCATGTGAGGGTGCGCCTCTTTAAGTTCAAGATGATGCATCGCTTTTGTTGGACACCCTCCAGATTGTTTAGATTTGGTTTAAAAGAAACACCAAATGTCCTATGTTCCTGTGATAAGGTCCATGAATTTTGTACCCAGATTCATGATAACCCATGTCAGATTGTAGGGACCCAGGTTCCATTCTGCCCAAGATTATTTGTTCTGGGAGAAGGGTCAATCTTAAACACGATGCATAAGCACTGCTGCCTCACAGTAAATAGGCCCTGCTGATCCCCGGTCCGGGCAGGGCATGTCTGTGTAGACTTTGCATTTTCCATAAAGACACACCTAGCCACTACAAATGTAACCATTCCAAATTCACTACTGTCAAAGGGTATGTTAGATTTGCCGGCTGAGAGTTTTCAGACTAAACCTAAAAAAATGTGAGAGAGAATGATGGAATATTCAAGTAGGTTGACTGATCAGGACAGAGAGAGCTGAAAGGACAAACATGAAAGCAACCACAGTTAGCTTTGCACTTTTGTTTGTATGGACAATTGCTAGGATTCACTAGTAGGGTTGGGTACCGTTCACATTTTTTTCAGTATCCAGAATTCGATTCCAGTACCCAGTGGTACCTTTTTCGGGACTTTCCCACTGTAATAACAAAAAATATTTTCAGTTGTAAAATAATTCCAAACCTATTTATCCTATTTACTTGGAACATGTTGTTATTTATTTTGTGCGTGCGTGCGTGCGTGCGTGCGCGCCTGTCCCTGCTCTCTGTCAACATGCAGAGAGGAAATCAAAAAAGACTTCACTAATGAGTTGGTGCAGGTTATGCTATATGTACTACTGCTCATGTATGATAAGTAAATATAGCACTGTGGACACCTGGCGTTCAGTTGTCTGTCGACTCTTTGAGCTAACTGCTAGCCCGCTCCACCTACACCATTCACATTACACTGGTATAATCATATCCCTTATTCTTTTTTTTATAGAATAAAGAAAATATGTAATTGCAAAAACACATGCAAGGGTCTTACACTAACACTGAAAAACAAACTAATAGTGTTGGTGGTCTGTATCCAAGGCGATACTGGATGGATATCTTTAACAAGATAATGCTGCTTGTCCTGCTGCAAGAATTGTTTGGAAAAGGATCAAGAAACACTCTTAATGAGTTAAGAAGGGGAAAATGTAATTATAAAATGTCCAAATGAAGAAAATATTAATATTATTATAAGAGAAAAAGTGTATGATTAGTATCTGGGCTTTTAACATCTATAGGCAATTATACAAATGTTGAATTTCGGCCATACATTTTTCTCAATTTGCTTTTGAAATCTTGTGTTAATAATTTGCAATATTCTTCTTCTGTTATCTTTGAGTTTGAGTTTCTTATTATTATTTCAACACAGCCAGACTGGTGAAATTTGTTTGAAATGTTTAATTCACTTATCACTATACACAATATATCAGTTTGTACTTCATCCCCACTCCTCCTCCTCCTGTTCATGTAGTCGCTGAAGGAGGTGAAGGAGAGGGTGGAGGGGGGCTATCGCATGGAGGCTCCAGAGGACTGTCCCCCCAGTGTTTACTCACTGATGAGGATTTGCTGGGAGCAGGAGCCACGCAGAAGACCTGCTTTTCACAAACTAAGAGAGAAACTTGAGCGAGAGATGGGTAAACGCAGCCCAGGCCCTGGATCGGAGCGTCGGGATGGCAGCAGGTCTGGATCTAGTTGCTGATCTTGGTTGTGAATCTTGAACTCACAATTGTGGGAATAGAGTGGCGGCTGATGGACAGATAATACACACATTGTTACCCACTCCTGTATTGGTGTGCCTCACACAAGATGGTCAGCTGGAGTTCCAAGTAGATTCCTTTAACCTAGCAGATAGGACAAGACAACCATTATTTAACTCTGGTGATCATGTAATGCTGACAGCCAGCCCTAAACAATTTGGTGCCTTGGACAAGATATCAGCTGTTGCCCCTTGCATTGCAGCCAATTCCACTGACAATGTTCATACACTTAAAGAAAAACAGCGTACAGCTTTGTTTTACAGCTTCTAATAGAAAAAAAAATGCATCTGTATAGAATGCACCTTCATGGCACAGAATACACCTCTCAAATAGACCAGATTTTAACACACATAAGAAGCACAATAAGTCAGCACATACGCAGTTTTCTACAGTTTAACCCTTGTGTTGTCTTCCCTTCAACCTTGAAAAAAAACACTTTTTTTCCTGACGTTTTTGACGCCTTTTTGCTTTTTCCAACGTTTTAAATTTTAAAATTTTTCTTCTACAATTTTCAGCACTTATTTCTACATCCTATATTTTCTGATATAAAACAAAAATTTTAAACGGGTCAATGTGACCCGAAGTCAACACAAGTTAACCGAGTTCAGTAGTTGATCGTTGTAAACATAATGTCATTTGGAACAATTCAATCAAGAGAGACCTCATTTTGAGTGAACAATTTTTCATTGATGTGTGCACAATAAAATGATAAATGATAGTCTTTGGCGATTAGACCCCATCGTGACATCGTCGAATTCTCATTGTGACGTCATCATATTTAAGGGGAGTTGAGAAGCCGTGAGTATGGATGGAGATGCTGAAGAGGATGCTCAGATCTGGATGAATGAGAGGAGGACCTGGGAACTGGAAATAATGAAAGAGATTGTGGCTTAACCTGGTTGGTTTAACTGAAAGAGTAAACGCCCCCTAATAGGCAAATTTACACAAGCTTCATTAATCTGGCCTGGAGTCTACAGGTCTGCTTTCTACTGATCTGTGTGAAGTAGATTTACCCAGACCATACTTTACAGTAGGTAGGTCAGCCTCCTGTGTGGAATTACATCTCCTCCGTGGGCTTGTTTAATGCAATCTTATGTCAAAACGTTGAAGATCAAACTGTGCAAGGGCACGATATTAATCCACATATGAAGCAATCTTTCCATATACCAATACCATGAACCAATATGTTGCTGCTGACAGTCATTGTATTGGTTAACTCATCAGGGTCATGTAGCCTACATCTAAACATGTTGTCACTCTGGTGGGGTGCAGCTGTAATTCAATTACGTAATAAGCTTAAGAGCAGCCTTATGTTTCTAGGTCCAAGTCTGACATTAGAGGTGCTTGTGTGACAAGGTGACAAAAATAATGTGCACTAATTTAAGAACAGGAACGATATTTTTATTTTCACACATTTTGATGGTACTGGATTTTTACTCTATATGCAAGCTCCGTGGAAATTTTAAACGACAATTGAAAACTTATTTATTCAGCACTGCTTTTCACTAATTGTCAGTTGTTGCTTTATTATCATGGTCTGCATTTTTTGTTGCTCCAATGATTTCCCTTGTGTTATTCTGATTTTATTGTCTATGGTTCTTGGCATACCTGTTCTTAATGTTTGCTGTCTCTGTCTTTTGATGCTCATTTGATTGTTTGGTTTTATCACACAACTTTGAGCTACACTCTGTATGAAAAGTGCTACATAAATAAAGTATTATTATTATTATTATTATTATTATTACTACTATATGTAACCGTGTAGTTATTCATTTAATAAACTTTTGTTTTTAATTTGCTATATGGGTAATTCCTATTATGCAACAACTTTTTAGTTTCAACTTTTGGAGAGAAAAAAAGATGGATTTTTTATGTTTTTTTGCATCATATAAGAATAGTGACATGTTTAACTGTCAGTAAAACATATTGACAAATGCCAAGCACTCAAATAATAATCCTTATGGATGGACTGGTTTTCAACATTTTGAGCTAAGTTAGCCTTAGCTCTGTGAGTGATCCAGCTTTAGCTAGGTAACTTACACATACAAATATTTTATTTATTATAATATATTATACTTTTATAACTATATCAAATATAATTTTACATGTTTTTGATTGGGCCGACTATCTTCATAACTTTCTGTTGCCTAACAGTGTGATACAAAAAAAAGACGTGAAAGTTTTTTCATGTCACTTCCTGAAAATGTTCTCAATGGAATTAGTCTTAAAGGGGAACTATTATATAGCATTTTCAGGTTCATACTTGTATTTTGTTTGTTCTGGGACATGTTTACATGCTTTTTAAGATTATATTGCTGGCATTTTTAGGCCTTTATTTGAAAGGACAGAAAGCCCAGTCTGCTCTGATTGGCTACACTGTAAATCCAAATTCTCTAACTCAACCTACATTTTTTGTGGAAACGGCTTGCACTCAAAACTTTTAATTTAGTACAGCATGGTAACATTAAAGTTTTGAGTAAACTAAACATAAAATAAATGTATCACATGAGTGTTATCTGAAAGGAAATTTATGTCAGTCATGCAACACAAATAATTAGTGTTTTCTTAACATATAATTCTACGTTATATTAACATAGAATGATCAGGTTGCTTAATGTGTATTGTTATGTTTATTAAACACAAAAAGTTATGTGTCATAACTTGTTAATTTTATGCACAAACAACAATTAATCAGTTAAAACAACATAACCACATCTATAGCGGAGATAGCATGAGTGTTTGGGCCCCACGCGAAATAGGGGCCCCTCTAAAGCCGCTGATCTTACATCACTTTAAAGGACCGCTAGTGAAGTGACACGCCACAGCTTAATGGCTGAAGGAAGTCTATTACTGCTCAAAGTCTAATGCTGCAGTACTCCAGCTCTTATCAAACGTAACAGTCACTTAGCAAATTTTAACACAACTCTATTTACCGCCTTGCATCATGGGAATTGAAACACAAACCTTTGTGGAAGTTTTATGGTAAAACAGCACAAAATATTTGCGTTCAGCATAACTCTGGAACTTATGTTGTAATTATGTGTTTTTGTTGTGTTAAGTGAACAAAATATTTTCATTTTTTTGAACATAAAAAGTGACTGCTTGTCATATGAACATAAAAACATTGAGTACATGTTTTGACAACCATTTTTTAGGTTTACTTAACTATAAAGATATATGCTAAGTGCACAGTATATGTGTTGTTAATTGGCCTTGAACTAATTATGTGATGTTGACGTTATACATTTAAGTAGAATGAACTCAAAAATCAAAAATTGTTGACTTAACATAAAATAATTATGTCAACCTCACATGGGATGATTTTTTTGTGTCAAATGAACATAAAGTGTTTATGTTGTTTTGACAATCCTGGACATTTGTGCGGATGTAACATTAAAATTTTGTGTCATGGATGGATTGGGGTTTACAGTGTAGCGTGTTTCCTAGAATCTCCACTTTGCTCAGCTGTTGTTTCACTAGTTGCAGCTGGAGCTACCGCAACAGGTGCAGCAGTACTTTGTCTCGTGAAAAATCAGCAATCAAGGCTTCTAAACCAAAGACTGGACACAAATGACATGTCCCAGCAGTAATATGCCTCGAAATTGGGGAGAAATTACCAACAATGGCCGCCAGAATTACAGCTATCTGGCATTGGCATGCACCTTCTTTATATTTAGCAGTAGGCTAACGTAAAATAAATTGCAGATAAATACTTTTAAACCAAATACTACATAACCAGAAATGTTTCAGGAGTAATCTGACCTGGAATTGGGGAGAATTTAACAACATTGGCAGCCAAGATGACATATTTTACTGCTGTTAGCATGTAGCAACATGCGACAATGTTAACACGGCAGTAGCTTAACAAAAAAAACACTCCAGTAGTTCCTGCCTGGAGCAGACCACCAATCCGATGTCCCATAAAAGGCCGGCTAAGTGTTACGTGACACCTAGATAAGAGTAGAAAGAAACAGTTGAAACCGGAGCGTTTACAACAACTGGAAATCTGAACGTTTTAGCTCACAGGGATTTCTCTAAGATACGTTTACCTGAATCTATAATTTGAGGCCTTGTGTTATATGTATTTTACATAATTTAAAGAAAATACGAGGAAGTAACATCTAAGCATACCACGGAAAATCTCAACAGTTTTATGGAATTCTCAACAGCCGATCACAGCTGTGTTGTCGCAGAGAACCAGAGAATCACATGAATTTACCTTCCTTGTCACACCACCAACCATCACCCTTTCTCTCCCTCCCTCTCTCCCTTCCTCTCTCACTCTTCCCTCAGTAAGCTGACACTGTGCATTTACACATTAGCTGCTTTTACCCCTAATAGGATCAGAGGGACTTACATTGTCATCTGATAAAACTAAGCAGCTTGATAACTGCACTGCTCCTTCTTAACCAATTTGTGTACAATTAGGATAACAGAGACACAATGAAAGGACAAAAATGTATTAACAAAATCATGAGGGGATAAACGAGCACCTTACACTATCATTACTCCGTAAGTACGACGAAGCATTAGGGCCACATCAAAGGAAAAAAAATAAGGAGGAAGATATTTTTTTTCATTTATTTTGCATTTCGAGAATAAAGTCAACATGACGAGATTAAAGTTGAAATACTTTTTCTAGAATAAAGTTGAAATGTCGAGAATAAAGTCAACATGACGAGAATAAAGTTGAACTACCATTTCGAGAATAATGTCGAAATGTCAAGATTAAAGTTGAAATGATGAGAATAAATTCAACTCCTTTATCACTTAATCACATTAGAGCGACTGTCCGCCATGCCAGCTGCCATGTACGCAACATCATAGATATTGGTTACATACTTGGAGTGCCGTGCTTGCCTGAGCTCCACTCCTTCAGGATCAAACAAGTTGATCAATTGTTTTATTGTGTCTTGTGATACAACGTATCCTCTCTGTATTGCGCGTAGGTGTAACCATCGATACCCTTGCATCTGTCCATTACAAGCTATTTCAGTTTGCAGGAATACCGCCACCTCTTCCAAGTTTGTGTGGTTTCTCCTTCTGAAGAGACGCAATTTTCGGCACAATCTCTTCAAAGTCCTAATACTTATCACCATATGCGCTAAAAGAGAAAGAGTTCATGCATTTTGTAGAATACTATAGCCTAAGTAAAGTTAGTAGTTTGGTTTATTCTCAAAAGTCCGACTTGATTCTTGAAATTTCAAGTTTTTGGTGACTGGTGGGACTGGTGACTGTAATGGGAATGAAGGATTGTTGAGGCAAAATAATGTTATGGTGCTACACTCTGGTTTTCTGGGCTGAAACGTAGATGCTTATTCATGATGTTCGAGTGTCTACTAATTGGTATTAAAATTGTCAAAGAAATTATTTGAGAGCCACAGTTCGAGTGACCTGGATTGTATATCCACCACTGTCTGCCTTCCACTCTTTTTCACCCTTTGAATTACTCCAATGAGTTGTCACTGTTGAAAAATGTTTAACACACATTACAGTCATATTGGGACTATAACCACTTATCATCCAATGAAACTAATAAAGCATAAGGACTCAATATTATTATTATATATTTTTTTTATTTATTTTTTTACAAATGCACCATTCCATCAGGTGAAAATATTCCAGATGTGCATCATTTTATGCATGTTTCCTTCCAAAACTCAGCCTGGTATATCTGGTATCTATGGAAACTAGTCAACATAAAGCAACGCAACCTTTTATTGTCATCATATGATTGTCAAAAGTAGTTCACAGCCGCTCTAAAAGGGATATGTTAAAAAGCTTCCCAGTAAAGGCCTTGAAGAAATACTGCACCTCCACAAGAGGTGCAGTATTTTACTGTACAATGTTTCCAGCCCACTTTTCACTGACTGGGCTGATGCACTGAATATGTCCGATTTACTGTTGCATCGCCCCCTCTCCTCCACCAGGCCAGTTGGTCCATAACAGAATAATGGAGGTTCCTCCCAAGAAACACTTTTTTTTCTTTTCTTTTTTTTACTGATTTCATTAATTTAGTTGTTCAATTCTTTTTCTTAAAGTTTGAAGGTATATTATAGTGATGCACCGATCAGATATACTGTAGCTTATTAATTTAACACTGGAATAGGATCAGTTCTCTCTATCGGCCTATACCCAAAGCCCAGGTATCAGTATTGGGACTGAAAAAGTTGGATCAGTGTTCCCTATAGCCTTTTTGACCACTGAGCAGGTCTGATGGGTTGCATTTCCTTTATATGAATGAAGAACAGTTTATTTTGTATGAACCATGAGTTATAATGTCATACAAATAGTGTATACTATACAAATAGTGTTACTGCAACGTTTCAGAGTCGTTTCAGCTCTGACAAGAACTTTTATGAAATCCCTGATTGTTTTTGGTTTATTTTTAAATTATGAATTTTAAAGAGAATTAACATCAGCATACTGAATAGAAGATACATTTAATAGTGTCTCACTCATAATGTACATTATTGAAGTATTTCAGAAAAATTATGTTTTTTTCTAAAGTAAGTATAGAGCAAGTAAACAGAGAGTAAGTAAGTAGGTTTTGTTAGCATTTTCCAGCTACTTCACACAAAACAACAAGCGGATGTTATTGTTTTGTTATTGTAAACCTTGTTTTCTTCCAAATCAACCTAAATATTGTAATGAGACATAAGCAGCTGTATTACATAGTTTCCTGCCTAGAAGTAAGTATTGTTCCACCTAAAATGTATTTAAAACAGGATAGATATATGATATATGTATTTAAAATTATATATATATATATATATATATATATATATATATATATATATATATATATATATATATATATATATATATATATATATATTTTTTTTTTTTTTTTTATTATTATTATTTTCTTTAATTATTTAAAAATATTGCAAAATTAAATTGCTGTATCTGGCTCCTACCCTATTTCCTTGTTCACTAGAGTGAATAAAGTAAAGAGTAAAATGCATTTATCCCTGTACCATGATGTCTGATGAGAGATTGAACCAAGACAGATCACATGTAGGAAAGTCTCAGAAACTAAAATATTTTGGTGAGATTTAAAATAATCGTACTTAGTAGTGTCATTTACAGTTTTGATTAATTAAATATACATTATGGTTTTGTTTGGATCTAATGTTCTATATTAAATTAATAGGTTCAACATCAACATGAAGATAGTCTTGTCTATGTTATCATTGTAGTTTTTCTTTTTTTCATGTAGCTCCACATAATGGAGGGCTGGGTGTGCTTAGTGAAAACTTTCAGTGGGTCTTTTGTCTTTAAAACAATAAATTAATGAAAGAAAGTCTTGTCCAGGCTCCATTAGCCTGACCCCCCTCCTGTGGGGGTGAATGGAAATGACATTAAAAAACAATTACTTGAGCAAAAAACTGCTGCCAATCACTCTTAGGGGAAGGATTCTAATTAATAACCCTCTCCTAATCCCCTCGTTTCGACTCCTACGCCCCCTTAGCTTTGTCCACCTCTCCCTCTCTGAGCTGGAGTGCATGGCGTCTGAATTCAGTTGTTGAGCGCTCTTTGCACTGGGTGGCTTTATTCAGTCACACTTTATTGGAATATTTCTGTCAGGACTGTTTGCTACATAGAGAAATTATTCAGAGAGATGCAAGGTAAGCAAAGAGTGACTGCAAACAGTGTACATTAAGGATCTTGGAAGCGTGAAGTTGGAGGCTGCCAAGAGGAACAGGTGGAGCACTGGCATCAGCAACTTTAACAGTTCAACGTAATTACTTCCAAAAGGTAAGCTCTATCACTGTCTTGTTTTATGGCTGTCATACTATTTATTGACAACAAACTTCAACTATGATACTCGCCATGCAACTGTGGATGTGTGGGTCCAAAAAGATAGTGGTGTGCTCAGTAGGTAAATCTCAGGATGCACTGAACAAACACGCTGTTGAAAGTAAAGGCTTTTAGTCAAAACTCCACTCCTGCTCCTACATGTGTGAGCACCTGAAATCTGCTTCTTTTCTCATGTCTGTAGATGTTTTGATGTAATTCTATTGTGTAGCAAAACACATATAGATACAAGAATGCAGAACCACTATTGTATGCAATACTTTAAGTCAATTCACTTTGCTTAACTTAAGTGTATATTATTAACACCAATGTGATGTACTGGATGTCATAGATTTGGCCATCTTTTTTGCAGACATATCTTTTCCAACACATACTGTAAACCTTAATTGTTCTTCAGCCACATGCATTACTTTTTCAAACATTATATAATCTGTGAATGAATTGCTGCATAGAAACAGTCCATAATAACTACATACATACTTGTAATTCCTAGAAATGATTTGTTGCTCCTCCAAGATTTGGATTCTTGATACAGTTAAAATCTCTAACAAACATTTGACATATTGACATCAATAAGACACATTTTTGTTCTAAGGTCACAGTAAAGTATTGGGAGGTAACATTATCAGTAGAATATCAAGATATGTGCCACTGGTATGCCTAATAAAGTCTTTTTTTGTATTCCAATAGAGAGACTTGCATTTACACAAATAAATCTGGATTTTGTTTTTATGAGAAATGTCATTGTTTTATATAAAAGGTGGAAATTGAATGTAAATGAAAATGTTTGCAGAGGATAAGTGGGTTTAGATGGATAGACAGAGAGTTTACTCTAAGGTAACGAGGTGATCTCTGCCCCTCTACTGTACCTTAAGTCCTTCACTTAAACTCCTTTCCTCTGATTGCAGGGCCCAGACGCTCAAATGCATTTATCACTGGATACCATGAGCATGGTGGACGACAGCTGCCTCTCACCCAGCCACTTCCACGAAATGGGGAAGGGTGGGGGCGTCACTGTGGGGGGTTGCGTCCACAGCATTGATGTCATTCTGGGTTTCAGTAAAGACCAGGACCCCATGCTCAGCCCTGCTGGGGCCCCACGGCCCCATAAAGTGGACATAGATGGTCTGGCAGAGCCTGGGAGGCAGCAGGAGCTCTCATCACACCCAACCTACAGCGGCCACCTTTCCTCCCTTAGAAACGGCAGCACAGAGCAGCAGCAGCAGTACCATGGTGAGTCAAGCTGCTGACCTGCCAAAGTTTTCTATACTACTGTAGAAAACTTTGGCAGGTAAATCTTACATAACCACTGACTATAAAGTTTTCTGGCCACCAAAACGTGGTTCAAACGTATTCAAGAGCCAGCTTGAAAACATCCGCAAAACATTTATTATTAAATATAATATAATGTTTGCATGTTGACAAATCTGCACTGTAGGCCTACAAGTTTAAAAACTGCAATGGCAATGGAAAAAAAAATATTTACAAATAAATGGAACATCATTTTGGGATAATAGCCTATGTTTGACACACAGAGGCAACTGCCAATAAGAAATCTGACCTATTTAAATGAGGGTTAGGTACCATTGGATCTTATGTGTTGGTGCAGCATTCTTTTGCAGTTGCATCCATTTAAAACCATATCATGCAGATTCAGAATCACTGTGTTACACGCTGTTGCCATGTGGAGCCTGTTGCATTAACTGTGTGGGCTGAGATTGAGAGATAAATCACAGGACAAGATGGTGTAGGGGGTTTATGTCCCCAAGCCAAATCCAATCCCCTTGTGGAATTCCCCTAATCTTTTCTTCTGTGCAGATTAGATTGTACAGTAGTTCATTCCGGTGTTATTTTTATCGTTCTGCCTCAGAATAAAATTCATCCTCTTTAATCTGAAGCTATTTCCACATGCAGGATCTGGCAGGTGGTTGATTTTGTGGCATAATTATTCTTTTTTCCATGGAGATGAAGTGATTCAAATTTTGTGGACACTCTCGTTTTTCTTGATTAACGTACATAAACACCAATGACATCACTCTTTTGTATGTAACTGTCCTGTGAAGTCAGCCCAGTTCCCCCTGAATGAGCAACTTTTCTGTGTTTGGTGTCAGTCGGCCCCCTCCTCTCTGGGCTGAGATGTTCTGCTGGCTGATAAACAGTGGGCAGCCTTCAGACCAGTGGCTGTGATGGGCTGACAGGCCAAGAGCTGGTCATTGAACCAGACCTGACCTCTGCCTTTGTCAAAGCCTGGCCTTTGTCATAGCTGCTTAATGAGAGGTGGATAAATGAACCCCTAAAAATCCTACTTTGCCTCTGTTCCCGTTTGCCAGTTGAAAGACCACAATTAACCCCCCATCTCCATCAACACATCTCAGACACAGAAACATGCTGACATTTGTAAACTGTCAGCAGTTTTACTGAAGCAGTGACAGGTGGATGGTAAAGTTTAGGAAAATTTGTCAATATGTTTTGAATAATGATGCTGAGAAAACCCTAAAATAAATTAACATTCAAAACGATGGATAAGAGTAAATTTGACATTTAAAATAAACTGTAAATTTGACAACAGCTATAATCAACATTTTACACTAACAATGTCTGAAATGGAAATGTGAAAGGTGTGGCTCATATCGATCAACCTACAGCAAATTATTATCCGAATCTCCAGCTCCCCTCAGCTTTATGGAGCTTTACAGCGAGTTTCTGCTCTTAACGGTCCGGTCCGTAAATGAAAAAGTAAAAAGTAGCTAAAAAGCAAGATATTTCCCTCAAGAGTTGGTGGAGACCAAAAACAGAGCTGAAAGAGGGTGATTATTGGACTTGCATTCAGCAGGTGGACACAAAAACGATCCAAATAAATAATAATGTTGCTCCCTATCTCCTGGTTCACCATATCAACTTAAAAGGTGCTGATGTGTCAGTCTTGTGTTCACAACTTGTTCACTGTGCCCAAGTGGCCAAAACAACTAGCCTCTTCTGAGCAGGTGAGCAAACTGACAACACTGAAGAAGACAGTAAGATGTGATTGAATTCTCTGTAGAAAAAAACTAGTACATGGACCATAATGGGTTTTTTTTGTCTAACTATATACTGTAGAAGGGACCAAATAATTATTAATATTAATATTCTTACTGAGATGCAAAATGTGCACTTCTGCTGCGAAATTGCATTGCAAATACTTCAACCAGTAAAGCAATTAAAGTCAATTTAATCTACTTTCTGTAATTTACAACGTATCCAACTCAACCTAAACGATGATACCTGATTTAGGTTGATAGTTCACACGAGCAAATTATCTGATTGCCAGATCATCAACTTTGTCTAATTCAATTACTTGCTAGTTAGACGAATACTGTCTTCTCTTGACAGGGACTTCATTCTTCTCTCTGAAATGTGATCTGTATTTCTCTGGTGTTAAAAGTGATAAACAAAAATATGATAGAAGATTAGGATTAGGAATTAAGGGGAGGAAGAACAGTTGAGAGGAAGACTAAGAGAAATGATTTGTCTTGATTATGAGGGGAGACAGTTTCAGTTAAAGCTTTGTAGTGTCAGTAAACAGCTTGTCAGTGGCATTTTTCATGTTTAATGTTTTGTGGCAACTGCTTTTATCACAATTATTTATACTGTGGGAATTAACTAAAGTGGTGGTTTTGCATTGCACTGTTAATAATAAATACTGTTATAGATTGTATGTGATGCTGTGAAACCAACACAGTTCAGTCCATAAAAAGAAATGGAACACATTTTGTTGTTTCTAACATCTTTTTGAGGACAGTTTACCTTTGGAGAAGATCAACACTGGAAACAACATTTTTAAATCCGATTAGGAATGTTTTGAGCTTCATTGAAGTTCAGGGGATTGCTTGCTTCACTGACCTACAGTAGTGTATTGTTGCAAGTGTCAAACTAATGTCTGCTCTACTGGAAAGTGGGCACTATATTCTTCATTTCAGCTAACCACCCTACTTTTGTTTTTCTTCTGAATGTTAGGTCATATTTGTAATATATTGTTGTGATAATCACAAATTCTAAACGTATATATAAAGAAAATATACACTCTTGATTAATTTTTCTTGTGTGCTTAACAGATACCAGCTTATTCACAAACAAATGTGATGAGGAGCTGAGTGAGCTGAGGACGAGTGTCGAGAGTGATGAAGGCAAGTCTCCAGAGCCATGCAAGGATGAACAACCCAAGAAGAAGCACAGGCGCAACCGCACCACCTTTACCACCTACCAGCTGCACGAGCTGGAGCGTGCCTTTGAGAAGTCCCACTACCCGGACGTGTACAGCCGCGAGGAGCTTGCCATGAAGGTGAACCTCCCGGAGGTCCGAGTTCAGGTAGGAGGAACCACAATGTCTGTTTACATAAATAAGCATTTAGGTTTGCTTTTCTATTATTTTCTCTCATGTTGAGCCATTCCTTAATATATTACAGCAGTAGAATAATCAGACAGCCATATCACAAGCTGACCTTAAGAGTTCAATTGGTGTGTTTACAAATGCTGAGGTGGTCTAAGGACAGCACAAACACGCCAAGCTTTTGGCCACTGTCTTGGCAGTATTCAGGTGAGGAGAATGTACTACATAGTAACGCAAGCAGGGGTTTCCAAGTGTTGTAACAGTTGCACAGTGTTAATGTCATATAGATTTGTGAGGACAAGAAGGTGCAGCCGTTACACTGGATGACTTTTTTAGAGGATCAAAAGGTCTCAAGACCAAATGACACCTTAAAGGTTGGCAAAAAGCAGGTGGGTTCAGCAGTGGGAGGTTGAAGTTAACTGCAAGTTAATGGCTGCGCACTAGACATTTTCAGGAGTTTTTAGTCGCATCTCATTGCCTTCATCAGTGGTTAAAGTTTGCTCAGTTGTTGCAGAGATGATTCAGTTGTTATTATGTGAACTAAATATAGAGTTTCTGTCATGGAGAACAGGTGGTTAGAACATTTCCAGAGGGTGGACTGATAACGAAATAATAAATAATGAACATTCAAGCTCATCTTCTCAAGAAATGTTTGTTTGGTGCTGCAGATTTATGATGACAAACAAACTAGAGGTAGAGGGTAAGAATGTGTAGGCCTTGTAGGTAACAACAACTTGTGACTATATATATTTCGATTTAAATGACTTTAGTCTGAGTGTTTCTGTGAGTGTGGAACTTGAAAAACGTGTTTATTTTTCAAAATATTTTCGAATTACATTTCGAATTAATGATTGGGTCACCACATACTTCATGTAGTTGCAAGGCTACTCAGGAAAAAAAGTAACACTTGTTTTTGTCCTCTAGGTCTGGTTCCAGAATCGCAGAGCTAAGTGGCGTCGGCAGGAAAAAATGGATGCTAGCACTATGAAGCTTCACGACTCGCCCATGCTTTCCTTTAACCGCCCAGCACCAGTTCACACCAGCATGGGTCCGATGACCAACTCCCTGCCCTTGGACCCCTGGCTGTCCTCTCCCCTGTCCAGCGCCACACCGGTCCACAGCATCCCGGGGTTCATGGGTCCAGCTCAAGGCCTCCAGCCCAGCTACCCCAGCCACAGCTTCCTCAACTCCACTCCTCACCCTCATCCTCACTCTCATCCACATCCGACCATGGGCCAGGGCATGCAGAGTATGGCGCCTCCTCCATACCAGTGCACAGCACCGTACCCTAATAAATATCCTCTGGAGGACGTGGACCAGCGCAGCTCCAGTATCGCTGCTCTAAGAATGAAAGCCAAGGAACACATCCAGTCAATGGACAAGACCTGGCATCCTATGTGACTAACAAACCTGGCAGTCCATGTGAATGACGTTGGGAAAGGGAGATTTTGAAATTGTTTCTTGGGGTTCAGGGTCAACAGACATTAAGTAAAATGTTGGAAAATATGGCAGTGACTTGTCTGGTACCCACAGAGTAAAGGAATTGAATTTTGAACTGTGAAAACTGAGGATTCTTCTTTTTTGGACTTCATTTTTTATTTTTCCTCATCTCAAGGACATTAAGCAGACAAGTGAACTATACAGTCTTGTTAAATTGTTCATTTTAAACCACCAATTACCAGACATCTGTTCCCTCCCATGTAAAAGTGTTTAGCATTGCATTGGGTGCTGTAAAAGCAAACCTTCTCAGCCTGCTTGGTGACTATTGCACCCTGGAAGCAAGGACATTTCTTTCCTTATGACAAACTATAGTATCTTTACAGGCATGCTTCCCTTTGGATGAATGCATAGTTCCATCAATATTCATGAACAGCTTGTCTAGTGATATAGGCAGGTTTTCAGGGGTCACATACATACTTTGAACATATATGTAAGTAAGTTTAAATGTCCCTTGTGAAAGCTTGTGTCAGAGGACAGCTGCATGAAAAGGGAATTAAGCTAACACGAAAATCTTTATTATTGTTATTATCACTTTTCTGTTATATCTGTCAACCATCAAAAATCAAATTGGACAAAACATCCTACATTCAGCTGGCCATTTTTCCACCAAGTTTGTGTTTCAACTAATTAATCCAATTGTTCATCCATTTTCATGGGTCAGCTAATCAGAGTCACAGAGTACTTTGTGGATGAAAGTCCAGTCTCCGTTTAATGTGAGAGCAGCTTTTAAAAATCACGGCAGTGTATCTGACTGCGACTGTTAAATGCACGTCTCACTAATCTGTTGACTTATAAAAAATATGTGTTACTGCCTTTCAGCTAAACTCCAAATTAAAGAATAGTTTATGTTGCTACTTACTGGCTGCCCAGTTTATATATATTGAGCCTGTAGCCTAGATAACCTGTTATGACTGGAGGAAGATCACAGCAGAGGACCAGTGAGGCCTACTGTTGTGGTTTTCAACATACAGGGAGAGGAGAATATCTTAATTATGCTGATAGACTAGATCATTGTTTGGTGGGAAAGTGTACTAGAGTCAGAGATGTGATGGCACCTTTGAAGTGGTCCACGGCTGAGAATATACCAAAAATAATTCTGCACAGTTATAATCGTTTTTTCTGATTTGTGCCGAGATGCTTTAAAGAAGGAAGGAAAGAAGTTTAAAAGAAAGAAAAGCTAGGGAGCGGAGTAACCCTCTTTTTGCTTGAGTGGCTGTTGGAGGAGAAGACCTGTTGGCAGCTCAGTGTTGGGTGGCTATGTGTACGTGCAGGGCAGCAGAAAGAGCCCTGTGTGATGCATCACCCCACATAGTTAAGTCTTTGTTTGGCACAATTGATCCAAGTGTATCCTCTTTGTCTAAAATTGAAGGGGTGGGCAGGGGGGACTGTCTCAGGCTGCACTAAATAGGCCCTTGTAACCATTTTGTCATGGAAGTTTTTTTTGTTTATTTTTCTCAATCAGAGGAGAAACATGGATTGTAGCTGCTATGGTCACTAGTGACACAATATTGGTCTCTTCCCATCTGTTACAGAGTCAAGCTCTAATTGTCTTAAAGATAGAGAGGATCAAATCTAACCACAATGTGTTTCATATGAGCAGTAGAGCTAAATAGATTTGTATTTGGTACTGAGACATCTACAGGTAGCATCTCACATAACAAAAAGTTATATGGTAACTTGTTTGACTTTGTTATGGAACAAGAGGGAGAAGAAAATCCTTTATCTTAAAGTGCAATTTCAGACTCCTTTTAATTTTTTATTTAAAAAGGAGACAATTGTTCCCCCTATCTATTGTAGTATAACTATTGCAAAGCGATGCAAGGGTAGTTTTAATTCTAACATTATTCTATCAACAGACATTTACATCGATAGTCTGGCGTTATAATTTATTTGCCTTGGGTGTACTGTGGAGTGTGTAAGACTGCTTTTAATGACAGGCTAGCAGATACTGTTGACTTGCACTAGCCTAGCACCAGCGAACTCTGCAACTGGAAGGACTGGATGAAAAGTGTTGAAAACTGTCTCCACTGATAAATAACACAATGGCTAACTTGGAAATTAGGTCCTATGTCCAAAATTCTGAACCACCCCTTTAAGAGCTTCTTTAGGATGCTACATACAGTAAATGTGATTTTGGACCAAGAACAAGCCAAAGGTTAGATAATGGACAAAAATGCACTAGAAGTTTGACAGTTTTAGTTCTTTTTTTATGTTTTTAATTATGTTCAGGATATTTTCCTGTATGTTTTGTTTCTCATATGTCCTAGTTATATCTGTCCTAGGATACCATTGTTTTCTCTCTTGTTGATTTTGTCTGGATCGTTGATGTCCATAATCTGGAAAGAATGAAGATCTACTGAAAATAAATATAGTTTGATAGAATATGTATCCCCACTTTGTCATGGCAGTGCTTTCATGTTGAACTGTGCACTCATTCCCACACAGTCACTCTATTTTTTTTTACCCCAGTAAGTCTAAAGAGCAGTCCAAGATTACTACAGTATAATCGTTAGCATCTGACATACATGGGCATAGACATTTTTCTTCCTTTTTCTCAAACACTTGTGCCCCGTCATATAAGAGCTCTTTCTCTCTTTTTTACCCCTCCCAATTCTTTCTGCTGTTCCATGGTTTGGTGGCAGGGTGCCAGCCTGTTAGGAAGATGAGACTCCAATCAATCAGGGCTTCCCAGGGGGGCCTCTGACCACAGGGCCCGACTCTCTAATTGCCCCCAGGCAGGCAGGCAGGCCGGCAGACTCAGCCGCTGCAACACATGTTCACAGAGGGACCGGTGCCTCCTCAGCGTGTGAATCACTTTCTTGAACAGATGGAGGCCTGGAAGGACCTCACTATAAGGACCATATGTAAAGGCCAGTGGATGTAACAGACAAATGTTTTTTGTACATGTCCTGAAGTGATTAGATACTGAATTACACACCAGTGGTTATGGATTACTATTACATTCAAGTCATAAAAAAAATAACTTTTTCAAAAAAGCATTTCCAGACTTTTCTAACCATCTGTGTTGCACAATAAAAAAGTTGAATCAATGTATTTCTAGTATTTAATATTTTCATACAAAAGAATGTGTTCATATTTTCTGTGTGGCACGGGCAATGTCATTTCCAGCTATATGGATTAGGAAAAATTTGTTGCAATTTGGGAAACAGGTTAAAAAAAAAAATCTTGTGCAGCGGACAGAATATTTTTTCAACCAGATGTTTTGAGGAGTCAGAACAGCAGTGCGTTTTGTTAAATAACTTTTGAGGGTTTTCAAAGATTGCCAGGTATTTCTTTTTCAGAAAATAGGATGCTTGGCTCTGTGACTGAAATTCAATTGTAAAACGTGACTTAGAGGCACAAACTGGAGCAAAAGTAAATGCAGTTATGATGCGTGACAGAATTTGATCTGTAAAGAAAAACAAAAGAAAACTCATGTTTAAGCTCAAATTTCAGGGATCACACACATTGCATTTAACTCTGTATGAAGTGTGACAAGTGCACAGGTAAGACTAGATAGATTTGTTGCACTTTCACATGTACATTTTTGTTTATGAGATCACATCTCACGGTGCTCTAAAAGAGATGAACAAACATTACGCTGAATGGATGAAAAAGGGAAGAAAAAAATGCTTTGGACAAGAAAGGATGAAAGGAGAGACAGAGAAGGTGAGGACGTCAGAGTGGGAGAGAGGAAAAAAGAGAAACATTAAGAAAGAGATTAAGCAGGCGAAAAGTGTGGGAGAGAGAAAGAGGGAGAGACAGAGGGAGTAAGAGTGGGGAGGAAAAGGGAGGGAGGGGTGGCTGCTCATCAGAGTTAATGATGTAGAAAATCCCCCAATTAGAGCGTTTTCCTGTGTTGCAGGATGAGTTCAGAGCAGGGTCCTCTGACAGCCCGAGGATTAGTACCCGGGCCGGGCTGGGCAGGGCCGGGCCGGGCCGGGCCGAGGTGGGTCTGAACAGACACTAACTAACTGCTGGACAGCTTGGCACTGCTCAGCTGGGGCCGGGTCGGGGCTGTAGCCACAGTCAGGGGCCCGGGGTAGGCATGCGTTTAGTTGGAGTGAGTGTCTCAAAGAAATGCATGGGAAAAAGAGCAGCGGCAGATCAACATGGAAAAAAAAAAAGTTCTGGTGGAAAGCTATTCTCTACTCTGCAAAATCTCAAATGTTTTCAAATGTAGCCAAATGAAATTTTCACTGATGTTTCTGTAAATTGCTCTATATCTTACCTCTTACTAAGTCCCTGAATTTCTCAAAAAATGTACCTGTTTTCTAAAATGATTGAACATTTTGCACATTTTTGCCTGTGTTCTGGAGTGCCAAAAGAAAAATGTGAGGACTACCATATGATGTTAACATTGTCTCAACTCACTGGTTCCTTGCTGATGCATTCATTTTCTAACAGCATTATATCCAAAACATATTCTCATCTAATCTGGACATCTGGATTGCACTAAAAACCAATCTGTCCACATGTTGCTTGATGTCAAACAATAAATAAATCCCAAGATGGCAAATATCCTGAGTATTGTGGGTGTAAGACACAGGAACACAGCATTTAATCCTCCTGATCTGGTACAGGACAATACTTCTTAACATAAATCTGTCTTTTCACACAAGACTGAAACATAAGCAATAAAAGATGTTCCCTGTTATAATATATTCACCTGCAAGTAAAAGCAAACAAATACATAGAAGCAAAGATATTGGACTTGAGTCAGATTTATGTCAGAAAGAATACGGACTTGAGCATGGAGATTCATTCTTAACATTGTGGACACATTTTGATTTAATGTCTACTTACTTAGCAATTTTGCAAGAAGCTTTGACAGTGTACATTGGCCTTAGTCAGCAAAGACTTGAGACTTGACTGTCTACAGATTTGACCTGACTTGAGAATTAAAAACTTTGACCAAAAAAAATGTATGACATGCCTTGCATAGCCCCGCAGCTTGAATATTGAATTATTTGGCCTATGCATTGAAACAACTGTATTAGCTACGAAAAAACACTACTAACACAGCTTTACTCAAATGCTGTGTCGTTTTAATGGTTAACATTCAGTGACTTGAGCAGCAGGAGGTCAATATTAAAAAAATGTATCCTCCACTATGCAAAATCTCAAAGTAATTCAAATGTGAGCTAAACACACTTTTAGTTATCACATTTGGAAGTAACTCTGAAAGGCATGAACTTGTCTTGCAGTTTACTAATAAAGACTTGAGACTTAACTTGGACTATAGTAGCACCTGTTCAGTATAAGTTACACTACAAAAGCATTAAGGGGATCATTCATTTGCACATGTTCATGTTTTCTTTTAACTGTAAAGGTCACAAAAATAAAGACGTCAGTCTTAAAAATTAAAGGTTGTTGACTAAATTGACAAATTATTTTGAGGAAGCCCTAACTCACCTCACACAGTTACTGTGTCAATTAACAACAACTAAGTCCCTAATGACTAATTGATTAATTGTGCAGTCTATTATTTCGCTCCTGCACCCCAGTAGTTTTGAAAGAGCCACGGCTGGAGTTAACAGTCTTATTGGAGAGACGCGTTCCTCGCATAGGACAATAAGGGAAAATAGCGGAATTAATTGGGTTTGATTAAGAGAGCTTTTCAATGGGACACAGCTTTTTCGCATGACATAATTAGAGGTCAGTTAAGGGGGGGGGGGGGGGGGGGGGGGGGTAGAAGGGGGGATTTGCCTGTTGGCGCCAGTGTTGTGTGGGTGTGTCTGTGAGAGAGACAGATAGACAGACAGACAGACAGACAGACAGACAGAGAGAGAGAGAGGGAGGGGTTGCTTCCTTAACACTTGTAGAACTAAGTTGTGTGTCTGATGTGGTAAATTTCTATAGGCTCACTCACCAGAAAACACACAGTGAAGTTCACAGGGGGCCCTCTCTGTGTGATTATTATCACTACACTTGTCAGCATTAAAGACACAGTGCTCAGTCTTTTGTTATAGCTACATGCTCATTAGCAGTGCATTGCAGAGACAATGTTATTGTATAGAATAGGGTGGTGACAGAAGAGGACATTCAGCAGTGTTTTGGATGAGAACTAAACATGTAAAAAAAGTCTAAAAATGTATTATACTTGTAAACACACAATTTATAATCATGTTACAGTATAATCTGAAATAGGAGGAGGCACACAGGCCATCAGATCTAAAAATATATCTGAACTGTCATGAACCTAAACCAGGCTTCACACCTGATTAGATTAACAAATATTTCATCACAAATCTGCATCTACAGTTTTACTCAGAACAGTCGTGATATAACTGTTTTCTGTTTCACTGGGATTTTGGACAAATAACAAGCCCAAAACTGTTCAGTGGAGTGAATTTTTCATCCCACAGACGATTGCTATATTGATATTGATATTGAAGCATTACACTACAAGCTACATGTTCAGTAAATATGGTCTGACAAAGTGGAAGGAGAATCTTTCCTTTGGGCATCATATCAACTTAGCAGTCAGTGGTGGAAGAAGTACTCAGATCCTTTACTTAAGTATAAGTCAACACACTGTTGTCGGAAAATACTCCATTGCAAGTAAAAGCCCTTACTTTAAATGTTACTTAAGTAAAAGTACAGAATTATTATCAGCAAAATGTACCTAAAATATCAAAAGTAAACTCATTATGCAGAATGGCTCAAGTATAATATTATTATAGAATATTATGTTACTGTGTTTCTACCACTAACAAATACATGTAAGTTGTTTATTGTTTGTCAATGTGGAGCCGATTTAAAATACTTTGTATACTACTGGGTATTATAGAAGTAAAGTACAGCATTATGAAAGCGTCAAGTAAATGTAGTGGAGTAAAAAGTACAATATTTCTCTCTGAAATGTAGTTGAAATAGAAAGTAGCATAAAATGGAATTTTGTAGAATGCAAGTAAAGTAGGCTACAAATATGCCAGAAGGGTACTTACAGTACTTGAGTAAATGTACTTATATTCCACCATGGCATATTAACTACTACTTTTGTTACTTCACTTGTATGTCCCTGCATGACATCAATAAAGTGTATCTCATCCTATCTTGTTTATTTATAATTTTTTACATGCAACATTGTTATTGATGTTCTGAATTCACACATAGATCGACCTGTTTCAAAGCCCATATTTAGATTGTAGCATAAGATGTGTGTTTGTCAGACAGTAGGCGAGGATGGGGTGTAGAAAGACAAGCAATTGTTTAAATGAATTAATATAGGAAAAAAGCAGGCATGGGCTGGTTTAGGACTTGGGACAACTTAGGGCTGTGCAGTTAATCAAAATTTCAATCGCTTTTACGATTTTGGCTCCTAATGAAGTAAACTCTTATTTTGTCTTGTGAAATGAATTTTTAAAAAAAAGTTAAAACGGGTAAAGTATGAAGGGAAATGTCACTGTTCAAGGTGTTTTCACTGTTGATTTGTTTAACAGTTTCACTACTTTTTAGGTTCAATATTTGCAACATCTTTCCAAAAGTCAATGAGTAATCGTGTTAAATAATCTTGATTTCAATATCAACCAAAATAATCGTGATTATGATATTATTTCCATAATCGAGCAGCCCTAGGACAACTACATCTTATAGAGCTGGGTCTGGAGTGTTTGAAAGCAGAACCAGCACGCCCTCTATGTTTGGTACTTTGACACGACAAGTAACTCACCCACGTAAGAACATAACATACTGTAGCCTACATTAACTCATATTCAACCTGTGCAGTTGTCCAGTTTGATCTACATCAGAGGTTCCCAAAATTTTACATTGACTTCCTTACAGTTAGAACCCTGCACATTTGAGAAGATCTATCTAGCTACAGTACTGTGCAAAAGTTTTAGGCAGGCATGAAAAAATGCTGCAAACTAAGAATGCTTTCAAAAATGGAAGTGTTAATAGTTTATTTTCATCAATTAACAAAATTCAGTGAATGAACAGAAGAGAAATCTAAATCAAATCTATATTTGGTGTGACCACCGTTTGCCTTCAAGGTCAGGGTACTAAAGTATAATCCGTTTTTGGTTTTAAACCAAAAACGGAAAAACAAAATTATGAGCTCGTTTTTCCAATGTCCATACAAATTAAAAATTAACTGGAAAACTGCTCGTTTTTCAACTGTTGTTTTTTTTGTTATAATGTTATTTTGGTTGTACGTGTTAAGATCAAAGTTGACTAAAACCAATGCGCTCTGGACAGGAAATAACATTAACGTGTCAAAATAAAAGTATGAGAACTGTATTAACTGCCAGAAGAACGAGGCACTTCATGAATACATTGTTTGCCTGTAGCTTATCAGATTAGGCTAAAGTTAGCCATTTAATGTTATATAAAGTATTTCATTATTTAATAATCATTTTAAAATCACATGAAATCTACATCGATC
Organism: Zingel zingel; assembly: GCA_023566125.1. NCBI lineage: Eukaryota > Metazoa > Chordata > Actinopteri > Perciformes > Percidae > Zingel > Zingel zingel. The sequence continues at coordinate 20,800,728 of CM042322.1, read as the reverse complement.
TATTATTAGCCTATGTGTGGCAGTTACTGACTAGTTACTCTAATCTTACACCAGCCAGTAAAAAGGCATCTAACACTTGTGTTGTCTTCTTGTTAAATGTGTTTTCAAAGTTTCTTATAAGAAATATGGGTTTCTTTCAACCAAATTAACCAAAAATAACCTTCATTGTTCCCTTCCATGCTCTTTGTAAGTAAATTAATATTCACAACTTTCATAAAATTTTGGGTGTTTTATTCAATTTTATAGCAGTTATGGTCTTCACGGGCGAATTTTAACCTGGTAGTGCAATAGGGCACTATTGAGCTTTACAGTAGATAAACACACAGGACACACGTGCATATTTACAAGTATGTGCATGCACACACACACACACACACACACACACGCACGCACGCACACACACACACACACACACACACACACACACACACACACACACGCGCGCGCACGGACGCACGCACACACACACACACACACACACACACACAGACATACACACACACACACACACACACACACACAGACACACACACACACACAGACATATACACACACACACACACACACATACACACACACACACACACACACACACACACACACACACACACACACACACACAAAGACATACACACACAAAGACATACACACACACACACACACACACACATACACATACACAGACAGACAGAAAGACACAGACACACACACACACACACACACACACACACACACACAGACAGACAGAAATACACAGACACACACACACACACACACACACACACACACACACACAGACAGACACACACACACACACACACACACACACACGCACACACACACACACACACACAAAAACATACACACACAAAGACATACACACACACACACACACACACACACATACACATACACAGACAGACAGAAAGACACAGACACACACACACATACACAGACAGACAGAAATACACAGACACACACACACACACACACACACACACACACACACACACAGACAGACAGACAGACAGACAGACAGACAGACAGACAGACAGACAGACAGACAGACAGACACACACACACACACACACACACACACACACACACACACACACACACACACACACACACACACACACGCCTACCAAGAGCCTGGGTCTGTCCAAAGTTTCTTCCTAAAGGGAGTTTTTCCTCAACACTGTCACATTTACACATTTATGCATGCTCTTGGGGGAATCACTGGAATTGTTGGGTTATTATAAATTGTTGGGTTATTATAAATTATAGAGTGTGGTCTAGACCTACTCTATCTGTAAATTGTCCTGAGATAACTCCTGTTATGATTTGATACTATAAATAAAATTGAATTGAAAATACCAGTCTGTTATAATCCAAAACAACTAATCGTATATCCTCATTTTATTTAGAAATTAGGTATAATTCATGTAAATGAGGTCTGTTGACCATGAATGCAAGAAATAAGTGTAAAATGAATGAGTGGAATGAAGTTAGATAAAAGGGGTAACCCAGAATTGAGTGATAAATTACTTCATGCTTTATGAAATGGTCAGTTGTGTTATGCCAATAACATTTATAATGACCCAATTTATAAGACAACACAAGGGCTAAACCACTTGACCACGTAAATGAAAAGGCTTCTTTTTATTGCAACTCTACAGAATATTCATGTGACATGGTTGACCAACTTAACTGCCATTAATTAGAGTGTGATGAAGAACTCCTGCAGATACAACTGGGCCACATTGCAAACCTCTCATCATATTAGTGAGGAAGCTGCCATGTTGCTTCTCTCATCCTGGTCTCCTCAGACTCTGCAGACTGGACCACACTTGTGGTTTACTGCTAGAATATTACAGTAGGCCACTTTGCTGATTCAGATTTGCCACTTGAGTCCACAGCAACATACAATATATGATAAACATGCACCAGCTTTTGTGAAAGTGTATGTTCTGAGAGAGAGAGAGAGAGATCTCGGTTGTAACATTAAACGTTTGCATGATTCTGTGCCATCTCCTGCTGCGCCAACAATACAATGGCAGTAAATATTTATATTGCTTACCAGGAGATGTCAGTTATCTTGATCAGAAAAATAATGCATTGCAAAGTCACAGTGTTATGTTCTATGCCTTATGTGCTTTAGTTCACTTGTTCATTCCATTCCATTTGGATGAAAGCTGGCGCTTTTATCCAAAGTGACTTACAATTAAGTGAAAGGGAGGGGAACATGTTTTTTTTTAGTGGAGAGGGAAAGCGGAGCACCTGGAGAAAAGCCCATGCGGAGGTCTACATGCTCACCATGAACTCTGGTCCAGTCTGCAGGGCCTGAGGAGACCAGACCAGAATGAGAGTGTCCAGTACACTTTAACTTGTTCATTTATGTTTTTCATTACATTGACATGTTCATTGGCAGCTAATGTGGTCAACCATCTCACATACAATATTCTGCAGATCTCATCCTATCTTGTTTATTTATAATTTTTTACATGCAACATTGTTATTGATGTTCTGAATTCACACATAGATCGACCTGTTTCAAAGCCCATATTTAGATTGTAGCATAAGATGTGTGTTTGTCAGACAGTAGGCGAGGATGGGGTGTAGAAAGACAAGCAATTGTTTAAATGAATTAATATAGGAAAAAAGCAGGCATGGGCTGGTTTAGGACTTGGGACAACTTAGGGCTGTGCAGTTAATCAAAATTTCAATCGCTTTTACGATTTTGGCTCCTAATGAAGTAAACTCTTATTTTGTCTTGTGAAATGAATTTTTAAAAAAAAGTTAAAACGGGTAAAGTATGAAGGGAAATGTCACTGTTCAAGGTGTTTTCACTGTTGATTTGTTTAACAGTTTCACTACTTTTTAGGTTCAATATTTGCAACATCTTTCCAAAAGTCAATGAGTAATCGTGTTAAATAATCTTGATTTCAATATCAACCAAAATAATCGTGATTATGATATTATTTCCATAATCGAGCAGCCCTAGGACAACTACATCTTATAGAGCTGGGTCTGGAGTGTTTGAAAGCAGAACCAGCACGCCCTCTATGTTTGGTACTTTGACACGACAAGTAACTCACCCACGTAAGAACATAACATACTGTAGCCTACATTAACTCATATTCAACCTGTGCAGTTGTCCAGTTTGATCTACATCAGAGGTTCCCAAAATTTTACATTGACTTCCTTACAGTTAGAACCCTGCACATTTGAGAAGATCTATCTAGCTACAGTACTGTGCAAAAGTTTTAGGCAGGCATGAAAAAATGCTGCAAACTAAGAATGCTTTCAAAAATGGAAGTGTTAATAGTTTATTTTCATCAATTAACAAAATTCAGTGAATGAACAGAAGAGAAATCTAAATCAAATCTATATTTGGTGTGACCACCGTTTGCCTTCAAGGTCAGGGTACTAAAGTATAATCCGTTTTTGGTTTTAAACCAAAAACGGAAAAACAAAATTATGAGCTCGTTTTTCCAATGTCCATACAAATTAAAAATTAACTGGAAAACTGCTCGTTTTTCAACTGTTGTTTTTTTTGTTATAATGTTATTTTGGTTGTACGTGTTAAGATCAAAGTTGACTAAAACCAATGCGCTCTGGACAGGAAATAACATTAACGTGTCAAAATAAAAGTATGAGAACTGTATTAACTGCCAGAAGAACGAGGCACTTCATGAATACATTGTTTGCCTGTAGCTTATCAGATTAGGCTAAAGTTAGCCATTTAATGTTATATAAAGTATTTCATTATTTAATAATCATTTTAAAATCACATGAAATCTACATCGATCTATTATTAGCCTATGTGTGGCAGTTACTGACTAGTTACTCTAATCTTACACCAGCCAGTAAAAAGGCATCTAACACTTGTGTTGTCTTCTTGTTAAATGTGTTTTCAAAGTTTCTTATAAGAAATATGGGTTTCTTTCAACCAAATTAACCAAAAATAACCTTCATTGTTCCCTTCCATGCTCTTTGTAAGTAAATTAATATTCACAACTTTCATAAAATTTTGGGTGTTTTATTCAATTTTATAGCAGTTATGGTCTTCACGGGCGAATTTTAACCTGGTAGTGCAATAGGGCACTATTGAGCTTTACAGTAGATAAACACACAGGACACACGTGCATATTTACAAGTATGTGCATGCACACACACACACACACACACACACACACACACACACACACACACACGCGCGCGCACGGACGCACGCACACACACACACACACACACACACACAGACATACACACACACACACACACACACACACACAGACACACACACACACACAGACATATACACACACACACACACACACATACACACACACACACACACACACACACACACACACACACACACACACAAAGACATACACACACAAAGACATACACACACACACACACACACACACATACACATACACAGACAGACAGAAAGACACAGACACACACACACACACACACACACACACACACACACACAGACAGACAGAAATACACAGACACACACACACACACACACACACACACACACACACACAGACAGACACACACACACACACACACACACACACACACGCACACACACACACACACACACAAAAACATACACACACAAAGACATACACACACACACACACACACACACACATACACATACACAGACAGACAGAAAGACACAGACACACACACACATACACAGACAGACAGAAATACACAGACACACACACACACACACACACACACACACACACACAGACAGACAGACAGACAGACAGACAGACAGACAGACAGACAGACAGACAGACAGACAGACAGACACACACACACACACACACACACACACACACACACACACACACACACACACACACACACACACACACACACGCCTACCAAGAGCCTGGGTCTGTCCAAAGTTTCTTCCTAAAGGGAGTTTTTCCTCAACACTGTCACATTTACACATTTATGCATGCTCTTGGGGGAATCACTGGAATTGTTGGGTTATTATAAATTGTTGGGTTATTATAAATTATAGAGTGTGGTCTAGACCTACTCTATCTGTAAATTGTCCTGAGATAACTCCTGTTATGATTTGATACTATAAATAAAATTGAATTGAAAATACCAGTCTGTTATAATCCAAAACAACTAATCGTATATCCTCATTTTATTTAGAAATTAGGTATAATTCATGTAAATGAGGTCTGTTGACCATGAATGCAAGAAATAAGTGTAAAATGAATGAGTGGAATGAAGTTAGATAAAAGGGGTAACCCAGAATTGAGTGATAAATTACTTCATGCTTTATGAAATGGTCAGTTGTGTTATGCCAATAACATTTATAATGACCCAATTTATAAGACAACACAAGGGCTAAACCACTTGACCACGTAAATGAAAAGGCTTCTTTTTATTGCAACTCTACAGAATATTCATGTGACATGGTTGACCAACTTAACTGCCATTAATTAGAGTGTGATGAAGAACTCCTGCAGATACAACTGGGCCACATTGCAAACCTCTCATCATATTAGTGAGGAAGCTGCCATGTTGCTTCTCTCATCCTGGTCTCCTCAGACTCTGCAGACTGGACCACACTTGTGGTTTACTGCTAGAATATTACAGTAGGCCACTTTGCTGATTCAGATTTGCCACTTGAGTCCACAGCAACATACAATATATGATAAACATGCACCAGCTTTTGTGAAAGTGTATGTTCTGAGAGAGAGAGAGAGAGATCTCGGTTGTAACATTAAACGTTTGCATGATTCTGTGCCATCTCCTGCTGCGCCAACAATACAATGGCAGTAAATATTTATATTGCTTACCAGGAGATGTCAGTTATCTTGATCAGAAAAATAATGCATTGCAAAGTCACAGTGTTATGTTCTATGCCTTATGTGCTTTAGTTCACTTGTTCATTCCATTCCATTTGGATGAAAGCTGGCGCTTTTATCCAAAGTGACTTACAATTAAGTGAAAGGGAGGGGAACATGTTTTTTTTTAGTGGAGAGGGAAAGCGGAGCACCTGGAGAAAAGCCCATGCGGAGGTCTACATGCTCACCATGAACTCTGGTCCAGTCTGCAGGGCCTGAGGAGACCAGACCAGAATGAGAGTGTCCAGTACACTTTAACTTGTTCATTTATGTTTTTCATTACATTGACATGTTCATTGGCAGCTAATGTGGTCAACCATCTCACATACAATATTCTGCAGAGCAATTTAAAAAAGCCCTTATATTTTTTGCCTTTTTTTACTGGCTGGTGTAAGATTAGAGTAAAAGTAGTCAATAACGCCACACATAATGCTAGGGGAATGCAGATTTTATTTAAAATGTGATTTTAAAATTATTATAATCCTATTTCTATTTTAAAACAATAACCATTCTTACTCCCTTTGTGGCTATTAATGAATGTTGCTTAAATTAAATACTTTATATAACCCTAAATAATTAACTGTAGCTTAATCTGACAAGCTACAGGCAAAAGCTAAAGTACATTGTTCTTCTGGCAGTTAATACAGTTCTCATACTTTTATTTTGACACGTTAATGTTACTTCCTGTCCAGAGCGCATTGGTTTTAGTCAACTTTGATCTTAACACGTAAAACCAAAATAACATTATAAACGAGACCTGTGTTCCATCAGACTTTCAGTGATTATGCACATTAAAAAAATGAGCCCGTATTCTCGCTCTTGGGTTAAAACGGAAACATGAATAACAAAAAAAAAAAAAACAATTGAAAAACGCGCAGTTTTACAGTTAATTTTTAATTTGTATGGACATTGGAAAACGGAGCTCATAACTTTATTTTTCCGTTTTTGGTTTAAAACCAAAAACGGATTATACTTTAGTACCCTTCAAGACAGCATCAATTATTCTAGGTACACTTGCACAAAGTTTTTGAAGGAACTCGGCTGGTAGGTTGTTCCAAACATCTTGGAGAACTAACCACAGATCTTCTGTGGATGTAGTCTTCCTCAAATCCTTCTGTCTCTTCATGTTATCCCAGACACACTCCATGATGCTGAGATCAGGACTCTGTGGGGGCCATGCCGTCACTTCCAGGACTTCTTGTTCTTCTTTACGCTGAAGATAGTTCTTAATGACCTTGGCTGGATGTTTGGGGTCGTTGTCCTGCTGCAGAATAAATTTGGGGCCAATCATACGCCTCCCTGATGGTATTGCATGATGGATAAGTATCTGCCTGTATTTCTCAGCATTGAGGACACCATTAATCCTGACCAAATCTCCAACTCCATTTGCAGAAATGCAGCCCCAAACTTGTAAGGAACCTCCACCATGCTATAGGCTACTGTTGCCTGCAGACACTCATTGTACCGCTCTCCAGCCCTTCGGCGAACAACCTGCCTTATGCTACAGCCAAACATTTTGACTCATCAGTCCAGAGCACCTGCTGCCATTTTTCTGCACCCCAGTTCCTATGTTTTCGTGCATAGTTGAGTTGTTGGCCTTGTTTCAATGTCAGAGGTATGGCTTTTTGGCTGCAACTCTTCAATGAAGACCACTTCTGGCCAGACTTCTCCAGACAGTAGATGGTGTACCTGGGTCCCACTGGCTTCTGCCAGTTCTGAGCTGATGGCACTGCTGGACATCTTTCGAAGGGAAATAAGATTGATGTGTTTTTCATCTGCTGCACTAATTCTAATTTCCTTGGCCGATCACTGCGTCAACATTCCCTGACTTTTTGCAAGGGTACCTATAAGAATTGATGTTGGTTTGAAGGCTAAGGGTAATAACACCAAATATTGATGTGATTTAGATGTTTTTACCAATTTGCATTTTGTAAATTGATAAAAATAAACAATCATTATTTATATTTATGAAAGAATTCTTAGTTTACAGCATTTTTTCCACACCTGCCTAAGACTTTTGCACAGTAGGCATAGTGTATATCTGAAGATTTTTACTGATAGACATACATGTATATTGTGAGTGGAAAAGTAAGATATATATAGCCTACGGTTGTGAAATACTTGATAGTAGTTAGTTCGTTTAGGTCCGTTTAAAACGAACCCTGGAGCGTTTGGTCGGATAGTCCAGTTCGTGTGGGCTGGTGTGAAGGCTCATCCGAACTCTGGTGCAGATCAAACAAACGAACTCTGGACAGCTTGAAAACGGAGGTCCCGGTCCGCTTCCAAGCGAACTAGAGTTCGGTTCACTTCACGTGATAACGCGATCCGACCCAAATACAGGAAGTGAACCAAAAACAGAGCATTTACTAGCCTGCAATTTCAACCTTGCACACAATTTACGGACTTATGATTTAAGGGATGATAACTTCCAGATTTTTCAGTCTTTATTTGTCATCATATCTCTCTCTCTCCTTCACTCGCTGTCTGTCAGCTGGTTATTCTTCGCCTTCTTTTACAATATTAGAAGCAGAACCAGGAAACCCGAGACGTTATAAATGTGGTGTTGCTTGGTGCGTTTGACAACGTGCAGTGTGAAAAGCAAACCACATGAAAAATGCAACAACGTTACAACTTCTCCACCGAACGCGCACTTACACCACACTCCCATTGACTACAAATGTGGCATTTCCGTGTTTAGATTTGAAAGTTATACGTCACGGGGGTGACAAAACTCCCACAATGCAATGTAATTTTTTTTTACCTGAGCTAAACATGGATGTCTTAGAGAACTAGCTAAATCTGAGAGTGAATATCTTTAAACCCATATATCCATCTGATATCTCCGTGAATTGTTGTTCCTGTTTGGCGTGTGTGTGCTGATATTCAGGAACTGGCTCGCTGTTGTATGTATGTTGTCTTGTGCAGATATGATTAGATTAGCAACCTGCTAAATTGGCTAACGCTAGTTATTAACGTTACCTAGCTTTACATTTTCAGTGCAAACATAAACAAGTATATTCAATGACATTTAGCTGCGAACAAGGCTCTCAAACTTGTCATTGGTTGCTTTGAACCGGTTGAAAGTTTGTCGTGTCGTAACGTTAACGAAGTTGGTTTGTTCTTTCTCCAAATCAAGCATCAACTGAGTTTTAAGATTAACGTTAAATAAATGACATCCTGTTATGATTATTTATTTTATACAAAAAAAATCATCTGGGGGTATTTTACAAAGCAGGATATCTTTTAAAAAGTGCTGTGAGATGTGTAAAAGGTTGTAATTTTCTATCAACAACATGCAAGACAGAATTATAATTCCAACCTTGCTAACTTTCTGGTTTTACAGGTTTAAATCAGTATTTTCAGGATACTACAGATACTACATAACCTTTTGGCTAACTGTGTAACCTTGCATTATGAGAAGCCCTCCAGAAGACAAGCAATAAAACAAAACAAACAAACAAAAATAGCATTTCAATTCAACTGTTGAAATCATGTTTTTGTGTGTTGGCCAGATCTCCAACATCCCAGCCTGTGGCTGTGGGATCAGGGTTTCAGGTTAAGATGGATCCCGAATATGAACATCGCCTCCTCCGCCAAATCAACACTCAAAATGACAACTTGAGCCCTGTTGTGAGTCGTGTAAATGTTGCACAGCAACACTGAACTTGTGGTATTATCAAGTTATATTATAAATGAAATGATCAGAAAATTGACCAAACGTCCATAAATTCCTAAACCTATACACTTTTTTAATAATTTGTTGGTTTTGCAGAAACTGACACAGAGTCTGCGCGGTCGGACACCCACCAGCTCCCCGTTATCTTCCCCCAGTAAGCTTGGAGACAGATTCATTCCAACCAGAGCGGGGGCAAACTGGAGTATCAACTTTCACAGGATCAATGTATGAACAATTTGTGGGTACATTTGTTGAGGAGTGTGTCTGTGCTTTTGCAAGAGAACCGTAATATTAATGTGTGTAATACAAGACAAAAGTCTAAAGGTTACAATGGGTTTGGATAAAGTTGATATCTGTATGAATGTTCTGTCTGAGACAAGTTTGTATTACAAATTAATGACAATATAATATCTTTGTGATATTTAGGAAAATGAGAAGTCACCAAGTCAGAACAGAAAAACAAAGGATGCCTCTTCTGATAACATTAAAGGTAAATAAATGTAAATGCTATTTTGCTAATTATATTACTTGCTTATGTCCACCCAGGATTGTCATTTTGTGCTTTTGTTAATAATAATTTTTATATTTTTTATTTTTTGTGCATGTAGCAGACGGGCTGGCCTACTCTGCTCTGCTGAAGAATGAGCTGCTGGGAGCAGGAATAGAAAAGATCCAGGACCCTCAGACGGAGGACAGGCGTTTACAGCCATCAACCCCAGAAAAGAGATGTCTCTTCACTGTATGAACATTTAACCTCATACTTCTTATGTATTGAATTATATAGTACATTGATCATACAATGTTGGAAAAGATGCACGTACAATATGTTCTCGAGTGGGGGTTAAAAACAATATCAAAAAGTAGAATACCACTATTCAGTCAGTGTACAGTTTTTCTTCAATGTTTTATGTTATTTTATTGAAGCTGGTAGAGAATATGATGGTTTCTGCTTGTGTGTTCTTTGCAGTATTCACTTAATATCAAGAGGTCATCACCAGACGATGGCACCAACATCTCCCCCTACTCTCTATCACCTGTCAGCAACAAAAGGTAGAAGCTCTATTTTTTTAATGTAGTTTTTAGATCTGTTATTGTTGATCACACTGCAAACAAAGAAATAGTACATTTTGGCATTTGTTGCAGTCAAAAATTGCTGCGTTCACCACGAAAGCCAACTCGCAAGATCTCAAAGATCCCTTTTAAAGTCCTGGATGCTCCAGAGCTGCAGGATGACTTTTACCTCAACTTGGTGGACTGGTCGTCTCTCAACGTGCTCAGTGTCGGGCTGGGTACTTGTGTTTACCTGTGGAGTGCCTGTACCAGCCAGGTACCGTATAATGTTTAGACAACTGATTTTGAAACATGAATTTGAGTTTTTTGCTGTGTATGTACTGTATATTTAAAAAAAAAAAAATATATATATATATATATATATATATATATATATATATATATATATATATATATTTGTGTTTCTTGGCAGCATGTATTACTATGCTAAGCCACAGTGAATCACTAGTTGAATTGTTCTTTCCTCAGGTAACAAGGTTGTGTGATTTATCGGTGGAGGGAGACTCGGTCACGTCAGTTGGGTGGTCTGAAAGGGTAAGTACACACAGCTTACTGCTTACAGGAAACTGTCAAGGTGAACTTTTAGTGCAGTTAGTTTTTCTGAATAAAAGGAATCTTCATGTTTTTAGGGTAACCTGGTGGCAGTGGGGACTCACAAAGGCTATGTTCAGATCTGGGATGCTGGTGCTGGCAAGAAACTCTTTGCCCTGGAAGGACACACAGCTAGAGTTGGTGAGAACATTTTTGCTGTGTTTAATCTCTGAACATGGGTTATAAAGTACCTTAACCGGAATGCTGAAGTCACAATAAACTGAAGACAAAAAAACTAGAAAGCTTTATTAATGCTTGACATTCTTGATAATTGTGTCCTGACATTTTAGTCAAATTTTGAGAGTATGACCCGTAGGGCTGGGCGATATATAGATATTATATCGATATCGTGATATGAGACTAGATATTGTCTTAGATTTGGGATATCGTAATATCGTGATATGACATAGGTGTTGTCTTTTCCTGGTTTTAAAGGCTGCATTACAGTAAGGTGATGTACTTTTCTGATCTTACCAGACTGTTCTATTATTTGCCCTTTCCCCACTTAGACATTATGTCTACATTACTGATGATTATTTATCTAAAATCTAAGTGTGAAGATATTTTGTTAAAGCACCAATTGTCAACCCTAGAATATCGCCGCAATATCGATATCGAGATATTTGGTCAAGAATATCGTGATATCTGATTTTCTCCATATTGCCCAGCCCTAATGACCCAGCATAAATTCATTTTTACTCTGTCTGCAGGAGCGTTGGCATGGAATGCAGACCAGTTGTCTTCGGGAAGCCGTGATCGTTTGATTCTCCAAAGAGATGTGCGGACCCCTCCACTCCAGTCAGAGAGACGGCTGCAGGGACACAGACAGGAAGTGTGTGGCTTAAAGTGGAGCACTGACCATCAGCTGCTCGCTTCTGGTGGCAACGACAACAAGGTTCAGATGTTATTTTTATTAAACTTGCCTTCATCTTTGTGCATTTACTCATTGTGGCCATTGATGTGGTTGTTATTTGTCATCTTAGCTGCTGGTTTGGAACCACTCCTCGCTGAGCCCAGTGCAAACGTATATGGATCACTTGGCTGCAGTGAAAGCCATTGCCTGGTCCCCCCACCAGCACGGCCTGCTGGCCTCTGGGGGCGGCACTGCCGACCGCTGCATTCGATTTTGGAACACCCTGACCTCACAGCCGCTGCAGTGTATGGACACCGGCTCTCAGGTCTGCAACCTGGCCTGGTCCAAACATGCTAATGAACTGGTAAGTGACTCCAGATACATACTGTGCACAATGATTTGCTGACTTTATTCTATAAAGAAACAATTGTCATGAAGGTCACACTTGCATTGAGAATAAGGTGCTACCGGGACTATTTTTATGCGTCAAGACAATGCATGTAAAAAGTTGGCACTTGTACTTAATTTGTAGCAGTTTTCAGAGATTTCTCACTTTGACAGTAGTCCAAGCTTTTTATCGGCCTAATTACTGACACTGCCTATTCCTGAGCCCACTGACACTGCAATTCAACAAGCAAACAAGTCCAAGGGGGTAAATACTCCGAAACGCAATGACAAATGTAAATTGTGATACATTGGCACATTTCAATAAACCATGTTTGAGACAATTGTTGGTCTCTCTTGTGCTAGTGTTTCCTAAAATTAGGAATGTATGGGGTACTGTGTACTCAATTAATTAATTAATTTTTTTAAATAAACCTCTTATGAGGCAGAGCATAGACTTATGCTGTTTCCATATTTTATTGTGAGATACTTTAAAAAAGTTTTCACTGGAAGAAGTGTTGCCTCTTTCTGTTTTATATATTTGGCACAAGTCAAGTCAAGTGAATTTGATATAGCCAAATCACAACAGAAGTTATAGCACACATGTAAAATATGCATTGTTGAGACCAGTACAACACGATGGTCTTGTCTATTTGCAGTAATAGCATATGTGTGTCTAACTGTAATTCATTTATTAATAGTGAGTTACACAAAGCCTCCTTGGATTATAATATTGCCTGTTTTTTCAGGTGAGCACTCATGGCTACTCTCAGAACCAGATCTTGGTGTGGAAATATCCAGCTCTCACTCAGGTTGCCAAACTCACAGGACACTCCTACAGAGTGCTCTACCTGGTCAGTGTGTGTGTTTTCTCTCTGATAAGATTGTGATCTTGCCATTGGTCATGTTAATGAAAAAGCTGGCCATATTTTCTGGTGATAATTTATTTCTATTTAGGCCATGTCCCCGGATGGTGAGGCGATTGTGACGGGAGCTGGAGATGAGACTCTTCGCTTCTGGAACGTATTCAGTAAAACAAGATCAACTAAGGTGAGAAAGCACTTTTTGGGAATAGCATTCTGTAATCACATGTCCCCTCATATCTGCAAAATAATTGACCAAGTTTCTTTGTCTTTTGTTTCAGGAGTCTGTATCAGTTTTAAATCTCTTCACTAGGATACGATAACTTTAAGCAAATATTAAAACTGTAAAACTCTAGTTGTGGATCTTGGCATGACCACTGGATAGCTCATCAACATGGTGCTAAGGACATACAGTACAATCGCAGCAAGCACTTTTTTTCATGCTAACAATTGTTTGCAAAATTCTTTTTGACTTTTGTGCTCTCATTATGAATGTTGTATTTTTTTTTATGTATATGTGGGTTGATTTCAATTTGTTATGTGTTCACAACAAGAAATCATAGGCCTTACTTAACATTTTGTGTTCTAATAATCTGAAATGTAGAGGGAGCATTTTTAGTTTTTGTTTAACTCAGGTCTTATTTATTTAACACTGTAGTGAAAGCCATTGCAGTGAAGGCTGTAATGGCTTCAATGGAGAAAAATGCCATTACATATTATAATTAAAACATAAACAAATAACCATAATCACCTACTAAGGCCTTTACAGTATATGCACCATGTTTACTGTGATCCTTAGATACTAAGGTTAAAAGTGGTTGGCTAAAATAATGCAGTTTTGCTCCTGTGGACAGAAAGTCTAATGCTGTGCATCAAGACATATACTACATAGTTGATTATTTGTCGTAAAGGAAGAAATAAAAGCTCATGGAACTGAAGAACCGGTGTATATTTCCTATTTGCCATTAAAAATTTCCGTTTCTGTTCCATTTATTTTTTTGGACTTAATTTAGTTTAGTTGCACTTTTGTTGTTAGATTATATTTTGTAATGCTGCATCTTAAAATTACTATTTAAAAAGCATGATTGTATATTGTTTATGCAGCTCATGATATGAAAAAAAATGGTTGGATTGTTAGCAAGATTCTCCTTTTGAGTGGTGATTTGGCAACATTTGCAGTGCTTGAATGTAGTTTATTTCACCATTTAAGTCAATACCATGCAGTTAAATTAACTGTTTACAGTTTGCCATTTATTTATTTATACCAATGGAACACAACAAAAGTGATCATACCAGGGATATAACTACAGAGTATTTGAGAAATAAATAAAACAATAAATTAATGAATAAAGTTGAATCATCCAATGCATTATTTATTTGTATATATAAAGTTACCATACATTATATTATTGTGTTTTTATTTTGTGGAATTTTCCAAGTTTGTGTATCCATGACAACAACCGACTAGAGGCGGCGCTGTCTAAAGGGATATGCTGACCGGAAATAACGTTACTGGGAACAGGCGGGAAGTTGAAAGTTTGAACATTTCAGATAATTAGAAACATTTCCGTCGATTACCTGTATTAAAGTAAAGTCGCATTCTCAACAAGAACAGAGTAAGTTCAACCACTACAATTAGCAAAATGTGGTCAGCGACGCAAGCTACTACGTTAGCTGACAAGAATAGCAGCATGTTGGTGGTGCTAGCTAGCTAGCTAGCTAGCTATCTAACTAACGTTACAAGTTGTTTAACTACTTTCTGTTGCCTGGCAGGATGGCGGACAGAAATCTTGTGCGGGAGATGAAACGTTGGGCGACAGAGGAGTTCAATCTGTCCCCGGACAGCCTGCCAAATGACAGCTATTTTAAAACGTGGGTATCAGCTTGTCCTTACTATCGCTGTTGATAACGTATGTTAACGTACAGGTCTTCACATTTGATGTTTAATTCGTAGCGTTGGAACAAACTAATGCTGATCGTTTGTTTTATAGACTCTGTATCGGGACAGGGAAGTCAATATGGAAATATATTATCCAACACGTTTTTCACCAGAGGTTAGTCTTAACACTGTCTTACTGTTCTGTAACCCCTTGGGGTAATGTTTGCTTCTTGTATGTCATCTCAGAGCGCACTCAGTCTCCATTTGTCTGGTCAAAAGAAAGAACATCATGGCATCAGAGAAATTGCTTAATCTCTAAAATAAACTGCAGTCTCACCCTCTGTACACTATGACTTGGAAGATGGGCAAATAATAGATCACTGTTTCTCTGTTTTTCCAGGAACGTGAGGATCATGCGTGGCAATCTCCAGTGGTATCCTTTCAGGCTCTGATTGAGGATTTGAAAACCACCAGTGTCTTTGCAGTGGCCATGGCAACTTCATGTGTACATTTTAGTCATTGTGTTGCTCTTGTAGGTGTGAGTGAGAGGTCACTTAGACAGAAGAGAGTCTGTATCTTGCTCAAGACTTGATGCTGTTTGTATGTGTATGTTCTGTCAATGTACAGCCTCTCTGCCACCACATCGACACCCTCCCCGTCCTGTGATTGCCATGGGTGGCATACATATAGTGGATGCTTTCTTGGGGAGTCCTAGTTGTCCCTGGTTCAAACCTTGCGAGGAACCTTTTGCTGCATCCTATGGCCTCTCTCTCGGTTTTCCTGTCGATTGTTTGTTGTGCTGTCTTATAAATACCCCCAAAATACTAAGTGTAAAATACTAAATATGCCCACTTCCTATATTTGGTATTACTCAGTATGCTAAATTCCTCAGCCACGACCACTGTGTTCAGCATTTATCCAGTAAATTCCTTGACTTTATGATCTTCAAGGTACAAAGTTCTTCAAGACAAAGAGGTAGGCTACAACTTGTTTTCCTTCCTTGTTGTGGTTTGTTTCTATTTCAAGATATACCTGCTCAATGGAATTTTCAGTAAGAAAGCCACGGATAAACTAAGATGTGTTTTGTTTTTGCATGTTCAGCTGAAGCAGGCTGAGGGTCAGAGTGGGGCTGCTAAGCAGAGAGAGCTTCAGAGGAAGATCGAGCAGCTCAGAGCTGAGATCACTCACCTGGACTCTCAAATCAGTGGAACAGAAGAACAGTTGGCTACACAAGGTTAGTTCATCACATGCAATAAGGGCTGGGTATCTGATCTGAAGACTACATTACTTCTTTGCAGAAAGAGGAAAGCCAGCTCATTGCTGCCGTTTGCTTAGCTCAAACAATATTTAATGATCTCCCACACCAGTTATTTCTGCAATTTACCAATAGAGCAGTTCATCAGCCGTACCTGGGCCCAGGTGGAGGACAGCCGGCGCAGAGAGCTGCTCCTGCAGGCCTTCAGGCAGCGCTGCATCTTGGGCCGCAAGGTGCTCTCTGATGACACGCAAACGGTCAGTGGGCACTGCCAGGCATTGGAACAGATGGCCAGGTAAGGCAGAACATTAAAAGTTAAAGTAAAATAAAAATGAATGAAGTCAGATCAGTTACACACCTGTACTAATTATGTAGTACATAAGAGCTGGGTTGTGTTTTGCAGGAAAGCAGAGATTGAAGTGCTGTTTGATAATAAGCCTTCCAGCAGCAGTGATGGTGACAACCTCAACTCTAAAGTCGCAGCAGAGGCACAGGTCCTGGTAAGAGCTGCCTAAATATGGTCTGTATCTTAACGAGTAAAACAAACAAAATCGTACTTCGTACAAAGCAATCTCCACCAATCACTTCTAAAACATCCCAGTTGGATAGTAAATGCTGTAAACATATTCTTTGTAAGTCTTTACAATCGTTCCCCAATAGGACCGAGCAGGCTTGCCTGGTTGCACGATCCAAATTTTCTTCAAAACCTTTTCAGCGTGTAGCTTGCTTGTTCAAAGTTTGTTGTTTCCCAAAGCAAAGGAATTTTGTGAACGGCAACACACAGAGAGTGGAAGCGGAGGGCTCACGTGCCGGATGTCAGGCAGTTATCCTGGAAATGTATTTCCATTGATCCAGACGATCCGACTCCACCTGTCAAGAATGACGAAATCTCAATTTCCAGCTCATTATAAAGGAAACTAATGTGTGTGTGTGTATATATAGTATTGTATATGGTGCAATTAATGAGGGGGGTTGTTGCTTGCTGTTTCATTATGTATCTTGTTATGCCATCTTGATAGTATTATCATAATTCTACAGCTGGTGGAGATATGCACTGATTTTATGTTTGCCAGCTGCATATTTTAGAAGAAGTTATTCCAGTTGATCTTCAATCACAGATCACAAATCTGTCTAATGTAGACCAAGAGGCCTGTAATACATCAGCTGCAGACTGAGGGAAATAATCCCAGTTCTTTTATTTTTCCCCATTAGCGTGAAGTGAGACAGCTGTGTGATGACAGGGTCCACTTCTATCAGTCTTTACAAGAGAGTGAACTGAAAACGGCGCACTCTGCAGCCAAACAGTAAGGATTACAGTGATGCAGTATTTGAGAAACCCAGTATTCAGAAACTGTCTTTCAGAATGTTGTCAACTTCTTCTTTCTTGAGTTAATCACTTATCTCTCCGTTTCCTCTCAGTATGACTCGTGAACAGAGGACTGCTGTGTTTCACTACTGGCTGAGTGCTGTGGAGGTTAGTGCATATTGATCAAATTTCACTTAATATTTTTTCACACTTATATACTGTACATTTTCACTTTGAATTAACATGTTGTTGCTTGTCATGTCATCAGAACTTGATGGGTGATTATCCACCAAACCACATCCTCTTAGCATTGCAGGATTTAGCTTCCAGAGAGCAGAACGAACTAGAGAAGAAACTCTCCTCTCTGGATGTGACACAAGATGTGATGGCTCTACGGTAAACTTCAACATTATTATATTGTTCTCTCTACCTTTTTAAGACTATAAAAAACGTTTTCAGTGTTAAGAGTATTTATGTAGCATTTTAATTGCAGGTTCCGCTATGAAAGCAATCGCCTACTGGACATGTCAACAGAAGAGGATAATGAGTTGCCATCCGTTAGGAGTCTCTTAGAGGTGCTTTACACAAACACGCATAGACACTGTAATGTAATATTCAGGAAGTAGAAGGACATGTCCTTGCGTTTGGAATTAAAACATTTTTTATTTTATTTGTTGTCATTTCCATTTCCAGGTTGCTTGGGAAGAGGTGGAGCAGAGTTTGGTAGAACTGGCCCGGACTCGCTCCAGAGTCCAGCAGCTCCAAAATCAGCTGCAGGCCCGCAAGGAGGAGGTGGAGCAGGAGGTGTCTGGCATTGCAGATGAGCTCCACATTGACACCTTGGCACTGTAAGCAGACTCACTGTAGAGTTTGTTTATGAGGTTCCCACAAGTCATGAAAAGAGTCTATAATCCCAGGAATAATATTTTGGTGATGACATTTCAGACTATAAACTTCAGGAAGAAGGAGCAGAATTATTTTGTAGTAGCTCATTATTGTCAAGCATTTTTAACTGAAGATTTAACAATTTCTTCTTTTTCTTTTTTGTCTCATTCTTTGCATGTTTTCTGTCTTTGATTTTGCTATTTTTGTGTTTGCATTTGCAATAAATGTGTTGCTAACACAAAGAGTAGCTAATAGTCAAATTAGAGCTGTGATCTGGGCAAATAAAAAAACTTGTTTTATAGCGTTTACTTAGTATTTTTTTCTTTGTTGCTGTCAGGTCAACTTTAGAAGTGGAACTTCAGTGTGTGATGCAGGCGGCGACCAGGGATCATATCAGAGACCGGTGTATCCAACTTGACCAGCATGCCAGAAGCCGTCAGGAGGCGCTTAGGAACCTCCACAGCCAGTGGCAGAGCATCCTTGACTTCAGACAACTAGTGGTGAGAGTGAACTTACAATATGAGACCTCTCATAACCTTTGTCAGTGTTACTCCTGTTTCAAGCATTTTCTACATGTTTCAAAATATATCAGTAATTATTTAGGAAAGTGTGTGTGTGTGTGTACACATTTTGATTTGCCAAACCTTTTATGGAATAAAAATGCAGGTGTCAGTTTTTCTCCAACAACTTAACTTAAGGGGGTTGAATAATTTTGCACGCCCAATTTTTCAGTTTTTTATCTGTTAAAAAAGTTTGAAATATCCAATAAATTTCGTTCCACTTTATGATTGTGTCCCACTTGTTGTTGATTCTTCACAAAAAATTACAGTTTTATATCTTTATGTTTGAAGCCTAAAATGTGGCAAAAGGTCGAAAAGTTCAAGGGGGCCGAATACTTTCGCAAGGCACTGTATATATCATTAAACATGTGCTGTTGTGTCTCTCCAGGTTCTCAGACAGGAACATATCAGAGGTCTGATTAAGGGGAACTCCACGGCCAAGATGGAGCTGATTCGTCTGCACACAGAGGTGTGGATGTTCTCCATCTGTGACATTGATGTAGAGAGATTATTATAAGATTTGCTTAATTGTGGTGAAATGCATGTTTTAACCTCTTCAAGCTTAAAAAAAAATAAATAAATAAAAAATCGAATTTTTACCATCTCTTGAGGATTTCTATGCCTCTGTCTTGTTTCAGTTACAGGGATTTGTCCAAGGCAAACTGGTGCCACAGTTTGAAGTTGTCACCACTGCAGCCAGCAGTCAAAGGAACTCCATTTCCAAGGAGGCCCGACAGTTGGGAACGGTTTCGCTTCTTGCTCTGGACCGTAGGACCGTTGAAGGGTAAGAATAAGTTGCCTGATACCTGAAGAGGTAAACCCCAGTCATTCCGCATTTTTTCCGTTGTTTCAGAATGCAAAGAATTCCTGCATCGTGGTTGTCCATCCATCGCTTGCAGTCCCCGACCTTTAGCAGCTTGTGTCAGAGCCTGGCCTTCCCACAGTACAGGGTGAGTATGGGCATATAATGCATCCACCTGTTGTAAAGAAAAGAAAAAAATGATCTCCTTCTTCTTTCTCTTCTTGCCCAGAGCAAATGATTAAAACATATGAGGAATATAATTAAATAGATTATCCTTCATATGCATTTTAAACATTCTAAAACATTGTGTAACTTTGCATATGAAGTTTGCTGCAGACACTCATTGCATTCCTATAAAAGTTGTGCTGGCAGCTCCTAAAGTTCACACTGCTCCTTAAACGCCACATGCCCAGAGTGGTTTTAATTGGCAAGCTGACGGCAAGTGCCATTGCTCGACCCCAGTCCTTTCACCAGCAGGCCTTATAAAAAATATTATCCATGAAAATCGGTTTTACTACACAGAGGCACAACAGCCTTGTTGTTGTTGTTGTTGTGTAAATAATTGTTTTTCTCGATTATTCTGTTTTTGTGATCATTGGGAGCCGAAATCATAATCACGATTAAATTTCAATTAATTGCACAGCCCTACTCAGAAGTTATATTTTGCTTTTATATAGATGCATTTAATTTCATGGTATGTTTTTCTCCTTTGCTTCATTCTCTTGACTTTGAAATGTTCTCCTTCGTCTTACACTTCAGGCTCCAGAAGAGTTGTGTTCCCATGCACGCTCCCAGCAGCTTGAGTTGCATTTTCTCCAACGGTTACGGCAACTTCATTCTGCTACCCTGCAGAAAATACAGAAGGAAACAGAGTTGTTGCATGCATCTGATCAGAAAGGTAATCAGGGAAATTCATCAAGAGTGAAGCTTTTATCATGCTTAAGCAATGCAAATAAATGAATGCTAAAAGAAGTTTTAGGAATTTTTATAAATTTTAGTAACAACAAAACTACTGTGTCTACGCTGTGCCTCCTAGATCTGCTGTCCAGAGTCGTGGAGGAGGATCAGAAGCTTCTGGAGGCTCTGGTACCGAGAGTGAGAGGCCTCACCCAACGTAGCGCCCAAGGCCTTTCTTATGGGGCACAAGTCAAAACTGCCATTTCTTACTGGTGAGGCACATTTCTGAAGTAGATAACCTATTGTAAAACAATGAATGCACCACGATTTAGCATGTTTATAGTTTTCTTTCTAAAGTGTCTGTTAAGGAGAATTTTTTTTTTTTATCAGTTAACATTTCACCAGCCAGCTTCATTGCTGAGATTTGGGGATGAGCCTGCTTGACACAGCTCTGCAGTGGAGTGCATGAGGGCAAGCAGCACAAGCAACCGTGCAGGTTTTAAACAAGTCTGTGGTCTAACCATGCTACCTAAACTACACTTGCAAGTGAAAATGAACGTGAATGTGACAAGATGTCACTGTTTCTCCTTCCCGGTTCATTTTTAATACTGTACTTGTATTAATTGTGTATGCAGTTTTACAATGCAATAGATGTTTGTTTTTGCTTTCCAAATAAGTGGTTTAGATAACTCTGTTAAACTGAAATTTTTGTTTTCTAATTGTCTGACTACTTGCCTTTTTTTTTTCTTTCTTTTTTTTGCCATAATGAAGTCTACTATGGAGGGAAAAAATACATGAATGAGATTAACAAATTAGGGCTGGTCAATAATTCAGTATTTTTTATTTTTTTTTGTTTCAATGAAATCATATTTTGTTTAACTAAATTAACAAAATGTTGTTCAATGATTCTCAGCCAATTGTGATTCTAAACTACAAAACAGTTTTATTTGTCTGATCTAGTTAATAACAGGGAAACGCAGTACATTGCATTGCATTTTCTATTATGTGTGATAGTTAGATATTTCAACATCACCCAGCCCTAAGCTGAGTCAAATTTATGTTCAATTTAAGTTATGGCCAAAACAAAGAAAAGTTTTCCTTCATCGTTCATTAATAGTAAACTCTGGTTTAAACATTTGCTGCTTGCAGATAGATTTTTTTTTTTTTTCTACATATGAATGCATTTGTTATTTTGGATTTATACCTTCAGTCAGGAGTAAAAGGTCTAGTTTGCCGATTAACTTTTTCTGTTTTGTGTGTTGAAACATCTAGGTGGGATCGGCCAGCCCAACATGTCCTACCTGAGGTCAGTAAAGGAGGACTGACTTTTCAACAGTGGCTACAACGGTGGAAACTCGCTGCCAAAGCCTCGTAGGGGACACCACGTAGTTTAAAAATATAAATGAGATCCCTTACTGCACCTTTTCAGTGGAAAAATGACCATGCTACAGTAGTTTGAAAATTTACACTAATATGTTTTTCATGCTCATCACTTCTTTTGATGTTTTACCATGTGAAAGTCAGTCACTATTAAATACTTTTAAACCTAATTATTTGCTCCTGTCTTCATTGCAATGCATTAAAAAAATACAATAAAGTTGTTTAACAAGCTGAATCGATGCTGCAGGTTGCTCATATGCCCACTGAATGAGCTGCAGATATCTATAATTAGCAAAGTATTGATCTGGCTCACAGTCGGTGTTCAGTCTGTCGTTAATTCGTGTAATTGTGGGTACAATGTAGAAGTATGTAGCTATCGTTTCACATGGAGCAACATTGTTCCTGTGTAGCAGTGAAGGGGGAGTGGAGCAATCTGATTCCTGAGGACTCAACTCCTCCCATGGTTGCGGCTGCGCAGTTCAATTTTTCACTCTTTTTTTCAATTTTTCACTCCTACTCTGGCTTCCGGACGCCAAGACAGACCTCTGCCGCCGAATTTAAAGAGACAGGCGATAGTTATTTTAAATACGATAAACGGCAACCATTGTCCCTTAGCTTATTTCCCGACGCTTCTTGTCTCAGCTTGTTTAAATCGATGGTGATGTTTTATCAAAGTCGTAGCGAGTAGCAGCTTGTCTGTCATCACCCTCCACGCTGCTGGATTTTCCGTCCTTTTGCGCTGTAGCGAGACTGTCCAGCTAGGCAAAGTAGGGTTGCTTGCTGGCAGGCTGGCTTCCCGACCGAGAGGAAGGTTTGTCGGCTAGCCAACAACTGGAGGTAACACCGAAGCTTCCCTCTCAAGTTGTGGTAGTGGCTCTCAAGCCTCCTGTCGCCGGGATAATGGCGAAGATTCAGACGCACAGCACCGCGAAGCAAATAAACCAAATTCAAGACAAGCCTTACGTTATAACACAAAAGCAAGTGCAGCAGCAGCACTTCCAGAAGCTGAAGGTAAGAAGACAACGGGCACGACAAGGGAAAAGTCCCTCAGAGTCAGAACCATTTTGTTCGTCGGATCATTGCATTGAATTTGAGGCTTTTCTCTTTCTCCCCTAACGTCGAGAGAAGTGAAAGGGACGGCTGGCTAACGTTAGTTAGCTCGCTGGCCTATTAAAAGTAATTCATTGCTAAACAACCGAAACATTGACATTTAAGGTTAGATGTAGAGGCTGTATTTAATTAATGAATGTCTGAGTGACAGTCGAGTGGCACAGTTAGCAGTAGTTTCTTATTTACGATGTCAATAACAGCCACTATGAGCAAACGTTAACTCAAACCTCGGTTGTGGGAAGTTCCTCCTTGTTCGTCTTTTTTCAGCTCCCTGAACAAAGTGTAGGACGTAAGCCAGGCCAGCCAAGAACGGCTATTTCATCTGATTAGCAGCTTCATTACACATTTCTTTGTTGTCGTATTAGTTGAATATAACATGCTGTTTTTGCCAACACGATACTGTTGGCTAGGAACCAGCTGTAACTAACTTAAACACATTGTATAAATGTGTAACGTTATGTGGGTAACGTTAGGTGTTGTAAGTGTTCGTGGAGTTATTATCGTCAGTTGACTGTTGGCTAACGTTAGCTTAAACAACCCTCTTTAAATGTGGACTGTTTTTGACAACGCGTTGTGCACACATTTTTTTTTTTTATCGTAACCTATCCTAGCTTGGATGTAGTGAATAAAGAAAGCTGAGGTCCAGTGAACAAAAGCCGCTTGGTGGTTCTTGTATTCGCCCATTTATTTTTAAGCGGTTTCTTGTGCAGCTATGTACAGCTAACGTTAACTAGTGCATTTGTTGATATAGCACTTCAGCTGGCAATGAAGAAAGCAAACATTACCCATTTATTTAACTTCATATAAAAAAAATGTCCACATAGTATTGAGAAATGTAAATATTTCGGTTTGATAGTGGCAGCCCTTGAAATTTGACAGTAGTACTTGCCAATACATTTACAATTATTAATGAGACACAATGTAGACAAGCCATTGTCCAACATGTTCAAGAGCTAGATGACATTCCTGTAAGATCCTTCTTCATCAACGGCAGGGTGTTAAAAAGCTTCTCCACAGGTCCAGGGTGATTTTTCTTTGTGCTGCATTCATGATTTTTTTTTTTTTTTTTCTGTGTTTAGGTTGA
Source organism: Zingel zingel (assembly GCA_023566125.1). NCBI lineage: Eukaryota > Metazoa > Chordata > Actinopteri > Perciformes > Percidae > Zingel > Zingel zingel. The sequence continues at coordinate 20,776,226 of CM042322.1, read as the reverse complement.
AGATGCCTTGTCATATCTGGACCAAGTCAAAATTCGTTTTGCAAATGATCCTGGCATATACAACAAGTTTCTAGACATCATGAAAGAGTTCAAGTCACAGAGGTATTTATGCAAGAAGTTACTTACTAAATGAGTTTTAGTAATGCATTTTTAATGACTGTATTTTCCTAATACAGTCTCTTGAGATACTAAATGGTGGAGCTTGTGTGTAGATTTTGATTACGTTGCAAAGTTTTAGTACCAAGGAATCAACCACACATTTTAAGGCATTATCAATAAGTAAGAAATTGCAGATATCCTCCAACTCTAATTATCCAACAGATTATATTCTCTTGTAATTTAATTGTGGGATGACATACATTGTTTCTTTTTAAACAAAGCTGCAACACTTTTTTTTTATTAGGAGTTGGTTGTCTTCATGCAGCACATGAGAGAGAAGGCTAATTTTTATTTGCCTCTGTCATCCACACCACTAATATGTCTGTGTCTGCCTGTTCTCTTAAATAGCATCGACACACCAGGGGTAATAAACCGCGTGTCGCAGCTCTTCCATGGACACCCAGACCTAGTCTTGGGCTTTAATGCCTTCCTACCACCGGGGTATCGGATAGAGGTCCCGAAGAATGGGGTTGCTTTCCTCCAATCTCCGTTCTCCACACAGGTGAGACTCTCTACGACTGAAGTTGATAAATTCTCAAAACTAGTGCTTTATTTATCTTCAAAGCTAGGAAACTTTCAGCAGGTGCATCATTAGAAACTCATGGTGTGCTGAACGGTACAGTATGTGTGAACTTTTATATTCTTAAGAGGAACCAGGTGTGCTTCCTCCACACTCAGTTGCCGCTTTATTTATCATAGTTTCAACAAAAACTGTTGTAACATAACTTCATGAAGGTAGGATTTATTAAGAAGAAGACATACTTTATTAATCCCCTTGGATAACTCTGTTATTATACACTACCTACAAATCCCTTCTTAAAACATATTTATTCTCAGGCTTTTAACACACTATGATAGTTGCCTTTTTAAATTATTGTCATTTTGTCTTTAAACTGGTGTTTGTGTTTTTTGTTGTTGTTATCTTTGATTGTACACCACTTTGGTCAACTGTTTTTAAATGTGCTTTATAAATAAATTTGGATTGGATTATACACAGGCTCAAAATACAGACCCATGCAAACAGGACCTATGTCAGACAGAGGTGGCTGCCCAGTGCCTTGATCAAGCGCACCTCGGGAGTGCCCAGGAGGGGAACTTGCACCTCACCAGTGCACACTCTGTACTTGGTTCGTACGGGGACTTGAATCGCCGATCCTCCGGTTCCCACGCCTAGTCCCCACAGACTGAGCTACTGCCATACAGGGTTGTTGTATTAGACTACATTAGTTTTAGAAAGTTGTACCTAAGAAAACTGGCAACTGAGTGTATGTAATGTGTATAAAAAATGGGTGTGATGGTATCTCTCCTAGACAGTTTGATAGATATTTGGTTACATTGTCTACAATTAGACATAAAAAGATACAGAATAAGTTTCTAATGTTTTAGATGCATTGTGACTGAGCCGATGTCTTATTCAGTTTCAATTCAGTTCACATTTGGTAATTAATCATTAGTGTTTTCAGTTTTGGTTGACAGGAAAAAAAAAAAAAAAAGGCTGCAGAGACTACTTTCAGGTTTGTCAGTTTCACATGCAGAAAGACACAAATTAAGGAATTTAAATATAACTTTGCTGCCTAAACATATTCCTCTGAAAAAAATCCCAAGAACCAAATGCCAATGATGTTGGTATGTTTGTCTGTGAAAGATTTTGTTTGGATGGCTTAACTAAAGAATTTGTTTGGGCGACCTGAACACCAGCGGAGGTGTGTGTCATACACACAAGCAGAGTGTTACTTGAGATTTGCATCAAAACCGTTGTTGGTGAAACAGCCATGTTGATTTTAGAATTAGTCACTGAATATGGATCGATTTGAATCTTTTTGTTTGACATAATAGTGCAAATATTTCACTCAATGTAAGTGTGTTATCACACACTTACATTGAGTGAAATATTTGCAAGTAAAGTAGACACAATATATGAATGTTATCAAATAGTGTGACATTTTTTTTTGTATAACTTGAAGCTTTTTATTTATAAATTTGAGGGAAATTTGTGTCTGAAATCCCTCCATGTTTACTATATAGTGCACTATATTTGCAATCTGCTATTTTATTAGTGCCTGAATTTTGAGTGTCCAATGTATGCACTATATAGTGCCCTAAATAATTATCTCAATGCAATGGAAAAAGTAGTGTCCACAATGCAATGTGCCACATATATATTATTTGTAGATGTGAAAAGATACCATTCATAATTGTTTTGGTTATTGAGAGTTGTAGTTTTTCAAAATTTCGATCCTGTTCCTCCTCAAAGAATTAAGTAAGTGTTTGTTTAATTTTTTTAGCATTAAAATTACCTTACCACCATCTGGGCCGGCCTTTACTGGCAGATATTATTCCCCATATCTAATTTGAAGTAAACAACTTAAGTTACTTAAATGAATGCACCTCTTACCATGCCTTAACTGCCTTATCTGTCCAGGTATCCCCAGGCCAGCAGGGGAAGAGTGTCACCACCTCTGCAGTGACCGTAACCTCAGGTAGTGCCTCTGCTGCCAACATTGAAGCTGGACCTGCACAGACCAGTGAAGTCAAGGCGGCCCCATCGGAGACCCTATCCTCCTCAACCCCAGCAGGACCTCCGGAGCCCCCCAGCCGTCTTTCTCTTCCCCTGACAAGCAGAGAGAGCCAGAATCAGGCGACCACCTCGTCTGTATCCCCACCTGCCTCAGAGACAAGCCCCGTAGAGTTTGACAGTGCCATCAGCTATGTAAATAAGATTAAAAACCGCTTCCTGGATCACCCAGAGATCTACAGAGCCTTCCTAGAGATTCTTCACACATATCAGGTATTATGGAGATCAATTGTGGTGATTTAAGTTGTTTTTTAGTTGTGTATTATGATATAGGCAATGTAGGTTTTAGTTACTGAATTGAAGTTACATTCCTCATTTTCCACCTTTTTAAATATTTGACTGTTCTTGTAGGGTTTTAGCAAAGCAGAGGTCTCTCAGCACTGTTGTACTAGTAATTCCTTTCTAAATGGCTCGCTGGTATTTTAAATAAGAATTGAACAAGTAAATAAATGTTGAAGTTGAAGAAAGTTTAAGTGTTTTTGTCCTAGAGCAGCCTGTTCCTTGTGCACCAAGACTATGACTACCATGTGTAGCCAGGCCAAATAATTTAAACTTTTTAATCAGAGGTTTGATTCCTCACCTCTGATCACCATTTTTTCCCGTACCACCCCTCAGAAGGAGCAGTTGGAAGTGAAGGAAAGTCGAGGCGGCCGAGGCAGTAGTGGGATGACCGAAGATGAGGTGTTTTCTAAAGTTGCCAGTCTTTTCAAGGGGCAAGAAGACCTGCTGGCTGAGTTTGGGCAGTTCTTACCTGATGCCAAGAGATCATTGGTCAGTAAAGCAGCACACAGAGATAAATAATGTAATGTAAAAATGAAAAAGGTTGTGACTCAATCAACGGCCTGTCTCGGCACTAAAAACATTTTCTTGTCGTATTTTCTTCTTAGTTTTTTAACACACATCACAACTAATTTGCTAATGACCTTTTTTTTTATTTCCATGCTACTGCTCAAAAGTTTCATTCTCATATATTCTTAGCAGTCAATGTATTGCAAAATAAGTGCTTTTTACTCAAAACTCTTTGAATACAGTAATTAAAAGTTCAAGTCCAAAGTAAAGCTAACACAATTTAATAAATTAGTCGATCAACAGAATATTCAATTGCCACTATTTTGATAACTGATTTATCAAGTTTAAGTCATTTTCCATCACAAATGCCAATTTTTGCTCCTCAAATGTGAATATTGGCTGTGTATTTTTAAAGTCTTCTATGGAAGGACTGTTGGTTGCACAAAACAAGCTATTTTATTATGTCAACTCTATGTCCGCTCTAGGAAATATTGTGATGGGCCTTTTTCACACTTTGTGACACATTTCCTGTGTGCTTCATCTTCTGTAGTTCACAGGGAGCTCATTGACAGGAGGGAAAGAGCAGCTGAAAAGGCCAGAGGAGGACGACACAATAACCAAACAGAACAAAAAGAGGCCCAGGCCCATACTACTGCAGCACATGTCCCCACTGCTAAAGGTAAACTCTCAATTTAGAATAACCGCCTCAGGCAATGCACCAATGTATGTACTCTTGTCCTTGAAAAGGTTAAACTCTTGTTAGCATTCCTGAAGTAACAATTCAAATGCTTCAACTACAATAACTTTAATAACTAATATAAATATAAAGATCATTAAGCATTAGTTTCCTTTTTTATTTAGAAGAAAATGAAGTATTCCTGTACCAAAGATCAGTCCTTCGCTTCAGTTGGCAAACATGGAGTCTTAAGAGAATTCTCCTTCTTTGATAAGGTGAGGCTTCATTTTCCATGGCAGTGGTGTTAAATTGTCTTCATTATCCTTGGTTCATACTGTTCTTTTGACCCATTGCCACATCGTTTTATTAATTGGTCTGACTTTCCTGTCAACCCCCTCATGATTCAGGTTCGTCGCCTGTTTAAAAGCCAGGAGGTGTATGAGAACTTCCTGCGCTGCATCGCCTTGTTTAACCAGGAAGTAGTTTCGGGAGCGGAGCTGCTACAGCTAGTCACTCCTTTCCTGGGGTGAGTGGATGGAAAGATGATTGAGCTGAATAAATGTTTAAATTGGTTGAATTAAATCAGGAGAATGGATGTACAAATGACTGGATACAGTAGCTGCAGGGAGCAGACAGAAAGTGTAGATGTTAATGTCTGGTGTTGTAGAAGAGGCATACTGGTAATACTGAAGGGGGGGGGGGGGGGAGGGCAACCACTGTTAAAAATGTGACCTGTATAAAAAGGCTTTCAGTACCATTAAGAATTTCTTATTTTTTTTAAAAGACATTTTTCAGCATCTCTGCTTTATTGGATAGTGTTAGCTTGGAGAGAGACAGGAAAGGAAGGGGAGAGAAAGGGGATGACATGCAGCAAAGGGCCCGGGCTGGAATCAAATCCGGCCGCAGCGGTAAGGATTTAGCCTTGATACATGGTGCGCACGCTCTACCAGGTGAGCTACTGGGGCACCCATATTAAAGAATTCTTAAAGGTATATGTAAATGGCACTGATATGATCATTACCTATGGAACTTATATGATCATTCCAATTATGAACCAAACTGTACCAAAAGAAATAAAACTAACGTGACATAATGCAAATTTGTAGGATTATTCTGATCGGTAACACTTGGTTTTTGATCAGCTGTTCTTCTCCTGATTTATCTCCTTCCAGGAAGTTTCCCGAACTGTACACACAGTTCAAGTCATTTCTGGGGGACAAAGAGCTCTCTCATGCTGTGTCAGGGCTGTCGGATCGCTACATGGAGGGGGGAGGGGGCAGGGAGGTGGATTATGCCTCCTGCAAGCGCCTGGGATCCAGCTACAGAGCACTGCCCAAGACCTACCAGCAGCCTAAATGCAGCGGGCGCACTGCCCTTTGCAAGGAGGTACACCCGCTTACATTTTCCTAGAGAGTTGTCACTAGATCAATGCATTGCTTGAAGGTGACGTGGAATTTTCTTGTAAATAAAAGTTTCTGTTTACATTCAATGTTACTCAACAAGATGCATTGTGTGTATCCTTGAAGTCTGTTGAATGAGTTTTCTTCAGCATAAAACATTTGCAAAGCCGATTTTACTTAAAAGTTTGAAACATGCATTATTTACATGCATACCGTGTCTTTCTTCCCTACCTTTTGCTGGAATGTTGCTGTGTTTTTTTTAGAGTAAATGATAGAAATGCTAGAATATTATGTCATTGTGAAATATTTTCCTATAGAAAGGGTTTTCCCATTGTTGATTTTACATGTGTGTCTGTATGTGTGTAGGTGTTGAACGACACCTGGGTGTCATTTCCCTCTTGGTCAGAGGACTCCACCTTCGCCAGCTCGAAGAAGACTCCTTATGAGGAGCAGCTGCATCGCTGCGAGGACGAAAGGTTTGAGGTGCGTCTACCATAACAAGGATCTATTTACACTTCTTGCAGAGCAGGGAGGTTTGTATAAACATCACAACTTACTGTGTATGTTTTTATCTTTGTGTCCCTGCTCTCGTAAAAGACAATATATTAATACTGTAGTTCAGTGGTTCCCAACCTTTTTGATCTGAGGTACCCCCACAGCCCTATCAGATGAACTCACGTACCCCTTTATCGATTCCCAATGTATGTTTCAAATGTAGCCCAAATGTGTTCAGGTGTGACTGTTGACTTAATGTTAATATGTGGGTATGTTCGTTTAATCAAATATTATAGTATTATTTCAAATTAGTTGAGCTACTCTACAATCTGTCCACGTACCCCCTGGCAACTGCAGAAGTACCCCCGGTTGGGAATCATTGCTCTAGTTGATGGCTGCCTTCTAAAAGCTCTGCGTCTGTAACTTTCCACTTATAGTTGGATGTGGTTCTGGAGACAAATCTGGCCACCATCAGGGTGCTGGAGAGCGTCCAGAAGAAGCTCGCCCGTCTTTCCCCAGAGGACCAGGACCGATTCAGATTAGACGACTGCCTGGGCGGCACCTCTGAGGTCATCCAGCGTCGTGCGGTGTATCGTATCTATGGTGACAAAGCTCCTGAGATCATCGAGGGACTGAAGAGGAGTCCTGCTACCGCTGTGCCTGTGGTGCTCAAGAGGTCAGGACTGTCTTTTTATTTCAAATTTATTCACCGGTAACACGTTTTAATGGAAGAAATTCAATGGGTGAATTCTTGTTTAGGACCTTGTTGTGCATGCATCACTATTATGGTCAATTAGACATATTGATAGAATGCTCTAATTTTCTTGTATATCAACATTGTGAATATGGAAAGGAGATTGTTGCTTGCCATTAGACAGCACACTAAGGTTAACAGCAGGGAGGTTTAACTAAGTGACGGTATGCTAGTAATGTTGATTTGATGACAGAATAAGATCCTTGTATCAACAGGCAGTAATCTTTGTGCATCCTGCCCACCAAAAGTGAACTATACCAGCAACAGCTGTTTAAAGAATGCATCCTAAAAAAACTGACATGTTCTCTCCCAAAGATACTTTAACCATTACAAACAAACTGCATTGTGCCCAAGCAAGATCAGGGGCAGACATGTTAACGTAACACATTTATAGAAGTATCTTTATTAAAGGTGTATCTTTCCTACAGGTTGAAAGCCAAGGAGGACGAGTGGAGAGAGGCCCAGCAGGGTTTCAATAAGATTTGGAGGGAGCAGTACGAGAAGGCCTACCTGAAGTCCCTCGACCACCAAGGAGTCAACTTCAAACAGAATGACATGAAGGCCCTGCGGTCAAAGAGCCTTCTCAATGAGATTGAGAGTGTCTACGATGAGGTAAACACTTTCTTCCTGTGTGCAATCTCAACACAAGAGCTCTCATAATTTGACAAGATAATTGGGTGAAAATGTATCAAATTACATTTTATTTATAATTTTTGGGCTAGGTTGTAGAGCCATACCAGAGGCTAGACACAATACAATTGTTCATTATATTTTAAACTGTTAATGAGCAAGTTAACTTGGAATATAACCCCTTCACATTTTCAAAAAATGCATTCAAACCTAAAGCCCACCAAACAATAGAAATCATCTTATTCTGGTGGTGATTTCTTTGTAATGATTGGGTTAGTTGATACCTAGTCTATATCTCTGACGTTCCACTTCCGGGATTGCTCCGTTGCTGCCGGAAAATCTGCCAGATTTCACTCATTTAGGCCGCATTTTAAACTCCGGTCCATATATGAGGACTATGGTTAACCTTTTCTCAGATCTCTGCAGGGTAAATCTAGACAACTAGCTAGACTATCTGTCCAATTTGAGTTTTCTGTTGCAGACTAAAACAACTTTAAACGTACACATGTTCCACCAAAACAAGTTCCTTCTGAGCCTATTTTTGCAGTGGCACCGCAGCTTTTCTCCGCTGCTTAGCACCGCCCAAGATGATTGTGATTGGTTTTAAAGAAATGCCAATAAACCAGAGCACGTTTTTCTCCCATCCTCGAATGCTGTGTGGAGTAGCCAGGCTCTCCTCCAGTGTGCTTTGGAGGAGAGTCTGGCAAGGATACCCAGCATTCATTTAAACAAATGAGTTTTTTCACTTTCTTTTTGTATAGTTGAGCTTTACAGTTCACTCTTGAGCTTAGAAACAGGAGTTGACACAACAATCTCAACTCAAGACTCGATCATAAGAATCAACGTTCGTGGGTATACTTAATCTGCTGCTGAGGATTGTGTGATACGACCTAAACTCTAGAACAAGCAAGCAAATAAATGGACCTTGAGTTGATATTGTTTTGTCATTACCTTGTATGTTTTCTTTTCATCCTTCGTACCTGCGAGGGAAATTATCGTAAAGTTTATGTAGGAAGATTAATCTGAGTTCTTTGAAACTCATTAAACTATTTGTCAACTATTTTGCCAACTATGAAGTTACCTGCATTCATCTGTGTTTTTCTGTGTGTCTCAGCGTCAGGAGCAGAGCACAGAAGAGGGCGGAGTTGGCCAGCAGAGCCGCAACGGCTCAGGGGCGGCCTCACCCAGCGAGCCTCACATGGTGTTTACGTACGAGGACAAACAGATCCTGGAGGACGCTGCCTCGCTCATCATCTACCATGTCAAACGTCAGCCCACCATCCACAAAGAGGACAAGGACCACATCAAGCGTATCATCCAGCACTTTGTCCCCGACCTGTACTTCTCCCGCCGCGGCGAGCTCAGTGATACTGAAGACTGGACAGATGAGGAGGTTGAGCCTGAGGAGGGGGGAGAGAGAGGACTAGGAGTTGGAGCAGCACTACCACCACCACCACCACCAGCAGGAGCCGGAGGAAATGGTAATTCTAATAATGCATCAGGAGCAGCAGCAGCCACAAGTAGTCAGTCTCAACCCCAACCTGCCCAGTCCCAACCCCAGCAGCTCAACGGTGAGTCCAGGCGGAGGCGCTGCAGCCCATCCCAACCTGCAGACCCAGAGGCCTCCACCACCTCTAGTAGCACGAGCCACCCTGCAGGGACTGCCTCATCCACCCCTGGATCTACGCCCATGGAGACGGGCTCAGGTGCACCCGGGGAGAAGGTGGACCTGCGCGACCCTGAAGCAGAGCACCAGAAGGAGCTGGACGGTGTCTACAACCTTTTCTTCGTCAACAACAACTGGTATTTCTTCTTGCGGCTGCATCAGACCCTGTGTACGCGGCTGCTGCGGGTTTACCGACAGGCAGAACGGCAGCTGCTGGAGCACCGAGCTGAGCAGAGCAGGGAGAGGCTGCTGATGGCCGAGGGAAGGAGAGAAAAAGCATGTGACCTCGCCATGGAGCTCCGCCTCAAACAGCCCAGTAAGTTCAGCTACTGGTTGCTTATGCAAATCCTAGAATGGTACGATTTAAAGTATTTAATTTGAGTCGATTCACCCAGCTGCCACATCTGACTCAACATGGACAATAATCAGTGTAGGAGACTGTTTGTTTTGTTTTAGATCCTTGAACTGTGATCAAGAGCTGTAATATACGTATTGCGTATATCTTTAGGGAGATGAGTTAACTAGATTTAATTAATGAGCACTGAATCAGAATGTGAATCTAAATCTGTTTCTGATGTCAGTTCAACTAAATTATTCCAGGATTCACAGTGTTGCGTTATAGTCACACTGCACGATGAAGGGAAAGGCTTGTTTTAAAAATTATTCCAGATGTGATGCTATTCTTTTCTTTGCCTTACCAGCATTTTAAGTGGCATTGTGTTTGAAGAGTGAATAATGGATGTACTGTTCAGTGGGTTTGACTGACCGTGGTGATCAACATAGTGTAGTATTAAGTGATATGTTGTCTCAGTTGAGCTGGTGTCACACTATCTGTTTTTGGTGTGAAAAAAATATATATTTTGATGTTCTATAAAGCCTGATCCATCTTGGGACATTTGTTTATTGTAATCCAATGATTTCTAACCAAGGGTACCTGTACCCCAGGGGGTACTTCTGCAGTTGCCAGGAGGCAGTGGTGTAGGCTATGTATTGTAGTGGGTATACTGTACAGTGTGTATATATATATTGGCCAGAATCTGCCTTTGGGGGAGGGAGGGCATATCATAGTGGGGGTTCTGGGTTTCCTCCCCAAGGGAAGTTTTGAGGATCAACAACTTAATTTCCTGTATTCGGATACACTTTTTTTTATGCACCGGTTTACGGTGGAAATGCCTTCATGTGAAGAAGGAAAACACAGATGACAATTCAAAATATATCAAAATTATTTTTTTTTTCAAAATTTTGATTAAACAAATAAATCCACAAAGGGTACATTTGGAACATACATTGGTAATTAATGAAGTTTGGGAACCACAGTTTTCCATTGAGCTCCAGGTAAACCAGCTATCATAAACGGTAAATTTGGCTATTTTATAATGCAAACACTTTTCCTAATGTAAGCAAGTGAACCACAGAGTAGTGCTGCAACTAATGATTATCTTAATCAAGTAATCGTGTGGTCTATAAAACATAACTGGGAAATGTCATCAGAATATTGTTGAGCACAATGTGACATCGTTAAAAGTCTTGTTTAGTCCGACCAACAGTCCAAAACCCCAACAATGAAATGTGCTATACTGTAAGACAAAGACAAATCTGTGAATTCTAACATTTGAGAACCTGGAACATTTGGTATTATCTTTAAAAATGACTTGAATGATTTAATAAATTCTGAAAATAGTTGTTGATGATTTTTCTGCGATTTGATTAATTGACCGCAGAGCACAAATACGTATCCGGCAACAGTTTGAATTAATGATACTGACCTCCATTTTTAAAGTGCTGCTTTTGGTTGAAAACTTCATTTAAAATGTTATTTAATTCATGTTAGAGGAGAAGACAGGGTGTCCAACTCCTGTTCAAGCCTTCCTGTCACAACATATCCACATTCTCCTCTACACAGAAGACTTGATTACATTGTAAAGACATGCTGTTGTAACACATGTGACATCCCTTTCTTCCACAGGTGAGGTGGAGTTAGAGGAGTACTACCCTGCCTTCCTGGATATGGTGCGCAGCCTGCTGGATGGCAACCTGGACTCCACACAGTATGAAGACACACTGAGAGAGATGTTCACCATCCACGCCTACATCGGCTTCACCATCGACAAGGTCATTCACAACATCATTCGGCAGGTAAGCGGAGTTTACTTTTTTATGACGAACATGGACATATCATCTCCCCATCTGAACCCCCCCAATCGCCATCGCCCCCTACCCATACAGAATTTTAGACAAGATGAAAGTATATGGCTTCCTAGGAGCCCTTCAAAGAGATCAGGAACTTTCCCCCCATTTTTTTAGTGTAAACACTTAATCTTGCAAACCGTTTGTATGACATTTTTCAAGTGCTGTTAAATTTCGCCATCTCACAAGCTCATTCTTGGATTGAAGGTACCCCTTTGTTCCTCTATACTCGCAGAAGAATTTGTCTGGCTATCATTAAACTGGTTTGGACCCAGCTTCTTGTGTTCTTATCTATCCCGCTTAAAATTGACCCATCTCCCAAAAGAAATAATCTTGGGCTGAATGGATCCTGGATCCCTGCAATCCAACTTTATTTATAAAGCACCTTAAAAACAACACTGTTGACCAAAGTGCTGAACACAGTCTATACATAAACAAGGTCCGACACAGGTTATGATGTATCCCTATCCAGAATTCCTGGACCTTATCACAGGACCATAGGACATGAAGTAATTGGCCGTCCTCTGTCTTACATTTCCAAGAATTTGGTGTGTCTCTTAATCCAAGTCTAAACAATTTTGAGGGAGTCCAATAGAAGTGATGCATAAATTTAAACTGAATGAGGCGGACCCTGACATCGTGTGACATAGTTTTTATATTCCTACCAATTCTGTCCCACTCCTCATCATCCAGTGTAATACTCAGATCCCTTTCCCATGTCTTCTTGAGGGCTGACCAGCCTCCATCCCCCAGGTTCTGAATAAGCATAGAATAATACCAGACGCATCATGACCTTTCCCAACGTTCTTCAACACCTTATCTAAACGTTCTGATGCCTTCGGAGCTGAGTAAGCAGAGTTTACTGTCAGGCTGATCACTCGTCTTAAATAACAAAGACATTTTCAACATTTAACATATTCTAATCCCCACTTTTTTTTTTTTTTTTACTTCAGCTGCAGCACCTAGTGAGCGACGAGGTGTGTCTGCAGGTGGTTGATCTTTACCTGGCTGAGAGGAAGAGGGGGGCAGCGGGGGGTAACCTGTCCTCACAGTGCGTTAGAGCAGCCTGGGAGACCAGCTACCAGTGGAAAGCTGAGAGAGTCATGGCTGAGGAGAACTGCTTCAAGGTGAGAACACAGTCATGGTTAATGAAGTACTAGTCTATAGCCTTGATGTTCCACTTCCGGGATTGCTCCGGTGCCATAGGAAAATCTGCCGGATGCATGTATTTTCGCCGATTTCCATTTCCTTCCGCTTTCTTTGTGTTGGAATTTTAAACTCCGGTCGATTTATGAGGACTATGGTTAGCTTCTCCTCAGATCTCTGCAGGGAAAATCCAGACAGCTAGCTATGCTATCTGTCCAATCTGAGTCTTCTCTCGCACGACTATTTTGCAGCGGCTCTGTCTGGCGCTTAGCACCGCCCAAGACAATTGTGATTTGGTTTAAAGAAATGCCAATAAACCAGAGCACGTACCATCTGCTGGGTGGACTAGCCAGACCCTCCTCCGCTCCTTAGCGTGTGGACGGCCTGGCAAAGCGAGACTAATGAAGTACTGAATTACATATTTGGCCCTAACATGTTGCTGTTGTTTAAGGCAGTGAAACAATTTTCTATTATCAGCCTCCATTTTCACTGCAGTGTAATTTTGCTGCTTATACTTGTTCAATCTTGTACAGTACTTCATTTTTAGAAGATAGTAAAAAAGAAGAACGGAACATTAATTGTACCCAGAAGAGCAAAGCACAGCGTTTTGATCAGAGAGTGCTGCTTCCTGATCATTTTCTTTTTTAGGACTCATTTTCTTAATGCATCTATTGCTACAGCCAAAGTTGGTTACAGTTTTACCTTCTATGTTATAACTAATCTGCATAAAGATGTGGAAGGGACGCTTCTTATATACAGCCAGTTGTACTACAGCAAGATGAACATGGTCTCTTTGAATTCAGTTACATATAACTGGAGCACCTTTCTCTTCTACCGACACCTTCTTTAGAGATTTTTTACACAGTTAACGCTGGAGTGTGGAACCTATGTCTCCCCCCTCTGGTAGTGAGAGTAATTACACAAACACTGTTAGTGTGCTTAAGAAAAGCAGTGGGATTCATAATAACAGCGCCTGGCTGTGGTCTCTCCCCCCTTCCCTGCCTGTCAAGGTATTGGTTAATACAGTTAGACTGACACACTGTGTAACCAATCAGAGAGCCAGAATAAGCACTACGCTGTGAAGAACTGTAAGTGACTGAGCAAGGTTGGTTGATTGCTCATGCAAAGACATTGTGGAGTTAATACATGACTTGTTCTAAGTACCAATAAGCTTCGTCGGCATTTGGCATCTGGTGTACCACAGGAACCAGACACCACAACTCTGAGAAATACAGAGCTTTTCCTGGCGGTGATAGGTTTAATCTGCAGTGTGTGAACTTGTTTGGCAAGGGCTTGACTGTAACGCACGTTCATTTATATGTAAAAGTTCTGCACTAACTTTAAACTCCTGGTTTCATTCAGCTGTTGTAAATTGATCCAAGGTGGTTTACTGATGCTTGCTTGTTTGTTTGTGTCATCAGGTGATGTTTCTCCAAAACAAGGGTCGTGTGACGATGACCATTGAGCTGCTGGACACTGAAGAGGCCCAGGCTGATGACCCATTAGATGTACAGGTAAACACACATTTATAGACAGACTGGTACAGACACTTTGAAATAAATAACATGATATAGTTACACATTTATGAATCGTAATGAATCTTGCTGTACAGTTATTAATGTCTTTGCTGCCTTCTCTCTCAGTGCCTGTCGAGCTACATGGAGCAGTTTGTAGGAACGGAGTCCAGTCTGTGTTCTCAAGCCGAGGGCTACTTCTTCAAACCTGTATTTCTGCCTAGGTATAATGGTTTTAACATTTTTTTTTTGTAGGTTTAGACTTCACCAGACCAATTCTTATTTAAATCTATGCATAGTCAAATCCTAAAGGTTGTCTTGTGTAAATTATACAGACAGATCAGCTTGTGGTCACTCGGTCCATGCACTTGCAACAGATCTCTGCTTTCCCATTTTGTCAATGGACAAAATGTTTAAACAACACCTGTTAGTACAGTGCATCCACTACATAGACACCAGAAGAAGTTTGAATTTCTGCACACTGTCAGCACCAAGTTTATGTGACATTTCCTACGACTAAAGTTATGCATTTTCAGGGAACTTTAACTCCATACACTAACCTTTAGGGTAAATATTGTGCTGATGTGTGTGATTACATTAGATTAAACACGTCTTCTAATAACCTGTATGTCGGTGCACATTTTAAGCATTTTATCAGCGCTGAAATAACTTTTCACATGAAAGGAAGTGTTCTGTTAAACAAAATCTTTGTATATTTATTTACTGTTTGCAGACATTGAGTAAGTATTAAACCCTTTTTAAATAATAAAAAGTTACAATGTTCGAATTTTGGAAAAGTGACGTTTCTGTTTAAACATTAAATCTGACTTTGATGTTGTCATTTTAGATAAAAATGTAATTAAAAAAATGAACAGGGTCTAATTTATGTCATTCAGTTGTTCTCAAAGTACTGTATGTCAGTTACAAATATTGTAATCCAATCAGCCTGTCAAGCTTTAATAAAGGAGTGTCTTCTTGTAGGAACCTGCGTCGTTTCCGTCGCTGGCAGGTGCGGCAGGTGGAGGCGATGCGCTGCAGGAGAGAGTGGCACCGCCAACTGGGCGTGGAGAACGCCGGGAGTCTGGACTGTCGATTTAAACTCAACACTCACAAGATGGTGTTTGTCATGAACTCTGAGGATTACATGTACCGCAGAGGAGCACTCGTCAAGGCCAGGAAGGTAGACTGGAGTCTGCATTTATTTTCAGTCGCTATTTTCCTGTTGTAAGAGTCTAAGATGGGATGTGAAGAATCTGGGTCACGATGCGTGTCAGGAAAATGAAACCTTGCTTGTAGATTTTCAGCTTGTTAAATCCTGCTTGGTGTCTGACAGTTTTTCCTCTTCCTCCGCAGTCGCAGCACAGAGTGGCAGCGAGCCAGCATGAACGCTTTGACAAGTGGCACCAGGGCTGGCTGGCCAATCACGTTACAGCCTCGGCTGGCCGCTCGGTGCAGAACTGGCTAATGGGTGAGGAGGAAGAGGACATGATCCCCTGCAAGACTACCTGCCTATCGACTGAGGTGAAAGGGCAAGCGGTGAACAGATACCAAGTTCATTACAGCGGTAGCAAAGCCCCAGCCTCCCCGTAGAGGCCCGCATAGAGATGGACATTCAGTACACACACAGGTAAATGCATGGACGTACAGGACATTCATACACTAAACACAGACATAAACCGCTGCAGTCCCACTTCTCCACCTTCCTCCACTACATGTCCACTCATTCACTTTCACTGATGGATGAAGAAACACAGTGCAGACTCTGGACTGTTAATACCAGTGGACAGTGAGTCAGTGAATGAGTGCACAGTGAGAGGAGTGATGACGTGGAGGAAAAGGACCAACACAGACAGTGAAGTAATCAGTGAGAGTAGACTCGGCCCTGATTGATGGCACGAGTCGGACACGACGGCACAAACGGAGCTCATCATCCTCAGTATCATCATCATCATCATCATTCTAACTTCTCTGGTGGCACTAAAAGTTGATGGACACAGTTGATCAGGTGAGAAGTTATGAGATCATGAAATTTGTTTCAGAAATGTGAATGTCTGTTTATTTTTCTTCTTTTTTTAAGTCAAGTGTAGTTTTTAGCTTCTAAAGCCAGAGAGCCTTCTGTTGGTTGGTTGGTTTATGCGTGTTTATATGGAGAGATAATGGTAATTGTGTATGTATGTGTATCCTGCTCTCTTCATTTTGTCTGTTTGTATGCCCAGTACAGGCTCTACAACTCTAGTAATTGCATTGTTACTGTATGTGCATATATATATATATATAACAGGGATCCTGTATTTTTATATATGCATCTACATGAGTTGATACATCTTAAGATCATGTGGTTCTTTACAGTGTTTGCTGTCAGCCAACTCTTGATGTTTTGCATTTTGTTTTTTTTTGTATTTTTTCCCTTTTGTGTTGTAGCTAAACAAGTTATCACCAAGGCAACAAGGAGACCTTAAATTAATTGGTTTAATATGGAGGACGCAGTCAAATTATGTATCATATTCATGATACTAAATGTTTACTTTGTATTGTCTTTTTTTTTTTTTTTTGCATACTGACATTGAAAATAAAAGCAAAATATCAGTGTTAAAATAGAATGTATAACATTTATCCTGTATCAGTTATCATAAAATAAACAACCTAGTTGTGACCTTCTTAGATGTTGACGGCAGGTTGTTTGTTTGTCTGAGAGAAATGTTATGTACAATTGCAATACGTTGATAACAAAACAGAAACTAGAGCCTTTAAAATGGCAATGGCGTTGAAACGACACATCTGACACGGTATCAATAAAAACTCCGAGCTGATGCGATCGATGGATCACAGAAAATAAATCGGCTATTTTGATAATCTATTGTTTAATTTACTTTTAAAGCAGAAATGTGATGAGTTTGCTGCTTCTAGCTCTTACATTGTGAAAATGTGTTTGTTTTCTCTGTTTTCTATCATTGTACAACTGAAGATATTTTCGGTTTTGGACTGTTGGACCAAAACAACACAATTGAAAAATGTTTTCATCTTGAGCTTTACAGTTTTCAAACATTTTAGACAAAATGAATAATTGATTAATTAATCAAAGTAGGATTTATAGCATGGCTGTTATGCTTGGTTGCTTTTAATTGTACAAGTTGCTATTTTCCATGTATTCAGTCGACATTTTAGAGGAGTTGCCCAGTCGTCATGCAATTGCAGATTTTCAAATCTCCATTTTCTTCTGAGCACTTTAAGGACTTCTCAGGGTTACAAATTGAAATTTAGATTGTATTTATATTTCACACTTCTCAATCTCCTGAGGGAAATCTGAGATATGATTAAAAGCTCCAGAACAGCCACAAATCCACCTTGCAGTGAGATTGTTTTTAACTGAGCATTCTTCCAAGGTTGAAAATGGTCCTTCAATCAATCAGACACACTTGTTTTTTCTCTTTAGAGTTTTTTTTTTTTGATGATTTGTCGCAAAGTTAAGCTGTTTGATTTAGTTGGTGCTTAATTTCTGCCAAGAAGCGAGAATTTCAAGATGATTCATTCATCCTTACTGGCACACATTACACATACATTGCTACCGGTGCTTTTGGACGAGTTCCTCAAGCTTTTTCTAGACAGTTGTCAACCTTATCAAAACCGGAATCTTGTCAGGACCTGCGACAACCCTTTTCACCACCAGGCTGAATGCAGAAAAAGTCATAGTATTTCATAAAAACGTCAAAAATAAAATCATATGTCAAAAAAGTAAACTAAAATGGCAAATAGTGGTGATGCAGAGTGGAGGGTCGCAGGAATAAAGTTCTGTCGTCAATGCTAGAGCTGTTAGCCAAAGTTAGCGACTTCGCTGGACAACTCTGCAGTTTAATGTGAAAGTGAGATTAAAAAAAAACATTACTTAAAGGTTAAGGGGGTGAGTGAGTGACTAACTAATCTACTTAGAAGTAGATTAGTCACTAATTTTTTTTTAAGAACAAAAATGAAGCAATCGGAAGTGGAAACGCACCCCGACAACCACAGCAAACAGTTGTGAGCTGGAGAAATGGGCTGTGTGCATTCGTGTTAATGTGCATATTTTTATTCACAGAACTGCATCAAAGCCTCACTAAAGGGGGACATACTCGTTCAGCAAAGCTTCTTTTCCACCACGAAGGTCAGAGACGGCAAGACCTAAAACCATCTGTGACAAACTGAAAGATCAGAAGCGACTGGAGCAGGTGAAACGCCAACAGTAGAGAAAAAAAAAGGGAGTCGAGAGGCAGTGCGAGTTTTAAAAATAATCGTGGTTTATAAAACCCAGATATGACAGGATCACCAAAGTGTATACAGAAATACAAATACCATCAGGAAAACCATCATAGAACGGTGCTATACACTCGACATGTACAAACTACTCTGTAAAAGGGACTCGGGGGAGGATGGGTCAGACATTTTTTTGTCTCTTAAAATCACATTTAGACACAATGTATTTATTCTATTATCTTTTTTTTTTGTATCTTATCAAAGAACATCCATCTACCAAACTACAGGACTATCACGTTCAGCTAGATTAGAGAAAGGGTACAAACAACATCACGAGAGAGAGAGGGAGGGAGGGAGGGGTGGACACGTATCAAGCACTTTAACAGCATGGGGGTTTCAGCAAGCGGTGGAAACACAATCGCCCATGATAAAAATGGGATGTCAGGGCTGAGGATCATCTCAAACACTAAATGTACAAAATAACCCTGTTTTTGTTTTCTGTCATTGGGTTACACATACTGAACATCTGTGAACAGACACTGGCCACTAAAACTCACAGAGAAGCATCTCAAAAATGCTTCAGATAAAGATGCTGGATCTGTTCATGAGATAATTCAAGAGAAGCTCAGATCTGGGATCAGTTTAACAGTATCTTGTCATGGTGTGGGTCATCGCTGTTCCTGTGCCCTACAGTATGTCAAAGTGCTGTCAGCAGGGCGGTTTACAACAACAGATGTAACGTCCACAATATTTGCATGCACATTCACAAATGTACAAACAGTTTTACAGTTTCAGGAGACAGTAATGTGCCCCTCATACCTCCTCCATGAGCCCTGGACGCAAAGCCTTGAAAAAAGAAGGAATCACCAACAAGATACAACCAATCACATTCTCCAGTTCTATGGATTCTTTTCTATTCATATACAAATACATTGTCAACAGATTTACACATGAAAAGAGTGCAGGATCGTGACCAGTCAAAAACTAACAAAAAAATGGCTCCTCATCACCTAAAAAATACTGCTTGTCTTGGAGCAAAAATGGCAACGTATGAAATCAATCATTGTCACAGTAGCTACAATGATTGCTAATATACACATCATGTCAAATAAATTAAGACCTATATACAATGTGAAACTAAAGCAGCATGCACGCAAGACAACAGAGCCTTTTTACAAAACTATCTGCTGTAGAGTTGTGCTCTCCGACACAAAAGAGAGAGGCAATGTGGGTTGTGTGTATGTGTGTGCCGTGTGTTATGCCTGTATACAGTTATGGTGTGTGTGTCCAGTGTATTTAAATGGATTGGGAAGCTACCCATCTTCTACATTTCAACATGTTTTTGAATTTTCTAGCTTTCTAGTTCACATTAAGCACATTGCACACAGATGCTTTTCAGCCTTTTCGCCGCTATGGGGAAAAACAGAAGTAGAAGAAACAGGACTTTCTGTCACACATTTGTCTCGTAGCTCTCTGGGCTTCGTCTCGCGACTGGCGGAGGGTGACACAGTGTAGCCACAGGGAGTAACAGTGGAGCGGAGAGCAAAGTGAGGCGGTCAAACAGGAAGAGAAACCCACAAACCAGAATTAAAATGAACATCCTTTCTTTAAAAGCCAGGGGGCTATTTAACAGCAGCAGCAACACTCCTTTAAAATAATAACAGTTCTGTAAGTGTGAGCTGCTGGTTTGAAAATAAGCAGAGGGGGGAAATAGTGGATGTCAGCTGTACAGCACATTTCTCCTGGTTGTTACTAACTTTTACTTATCCAAGATTAGTAGACCACATTTGATCTAACAAATCACAACCCTTGAAATCGTTTTTTTTTTTTTTTTTATAAAAGTGCTAAAATAATCAAGGCAACATTAGAGACAAACAAACAAACATTTATCTGGTGACAGGATCACTGAATGTGCTGAAACCTGACTGTGAAACATGTCAGAGATTATTAACGCTTAAAGAGCCTTGACAGAGCTTTTGCAGTTTTGCCAGATTCGACTGCCACCGAGGAATAACTTAATGGGAGCTTTAAAGTCGCCCAATCGTCATAAAATGAACCCGATTGTTTTGTTTCAGATGGATGAAGATGGATGAGGTTTTCTGTCCATGTGCATTCTGTTTTAGAAGTATAATTGGGTGAACCCAAATCAAAAGAGGCTGAATCATTTGGTCATAGCGCAAGTTTTTGTTGGAGGAAGAATCCCATATGGTACAAAAAGTAGCTCAAATTATCAACAAAGCATTTTATGTGCACAATTAAATAAAAAGTAGTTCAACTGTGTACACTACCGCCCGATCTGGCAACACTGAGCTTTTGTCAGGGTATCTGGTGACCGTGAAGTGTGTTTTGGCGTTGGTTCTACAAATGTTTTCTGTCATTCCCCACTTTGAAAGGTGAAAAAAAATTCAGTTGATATTGAAAAAACTAGTAACAAAATGGTCCAATCTGAATTTCACTGCAATAACATTATGTTGACCACAAAGGCTCTCCTGCTGTATTGATAGTAAACATTGGAGCAAGATGAGCCTTTTCCTATTTGATTTTCTTTCTGGTCAAACATGGATCTATCTTGTACTTTACATGTCGTTTTGCTGTCTGAATAAATATTGCTAGCCTAGCCTTGTTAGCATTGGAGCTGTCTTGTTTGGTTATTGTAACCATTCATTAATCAGATTCATTCAATTTTTTTAAAACGCGTACATTTGCCCCCCTCGTCCCACTCCCAGTTTGAGAACCACTGGCATATGCACTTTTGAAGGGTAACATTTGGAGCAGTTGGCACATATTACTGGGATTTTCAACAAGACGAAACCTACCTGTTAAAACAAAATGTGTACTTTTGTAAAAGAACATTCTTTAAACAAGCTTTGTGCAGGAAGGATGGACACATTCTTAAAAAGAAAGCTTTGGTAGTTAATGCAAAAAAATAGCAATGCACATACTGTAGCTAACAGGGCACTTTAAGATGACATGAGACACGATGATTCACACTAATTTGAGGTCTGGGATAAATCGAGGTCTAACTATGAGCTTATTTAAAACGTGGCACAAGTCCAACCAAGAAAAAACATACCAAACTTTATAAAATACATTAACAATCATCGTGTGGATGCTCAAACTAGTCTTACCAGTATAAACAACACATGTAGAAGTACATAACAACTACAACGGAGTAATAATGCACATCAAAATATATTAAATATATTACAAAGCAACTTCACAGACTAGAAATGTTTGAATCAAAACATTGCTTTTTGTGGGGTTTTTTTCCGTGTTTTGTGTATTAAATGCACTTTTCCTGCAAGTGCCTCCAGGTTGTGATTGTACACGGACGTTATTACAACTCAACCAAAAAATAAAAGTAGAAAAAGAATCAACAAGTTGAAACCAGTTGATTTGTTTTTGATATGCTGTGATTTGTGTTGAGTCCTTCCTCAGGTTTCTATTGATTGAGTCTTTTGATTGGCTTGTCTTCTCCCTGTTGATCCTAGAGTAGTTACAAAAAGGTGAGTAAACAGTCCTCTATGCAGCTTCTCCAAAATAAATCCAGAAAGAAAGTCAAGAAAAATCTAAAGAAACACAAACGAAACAACACATACTAAAAGAAAGTCCTTTAAAAAAAGAAGCCGATAATCCCGGGGCAGTGTGGTCTGTTTCCACTTATGTGCAGAAGATTTCCCTTGACGTCTGTCCATCTGTCTGTGTGTGTGTGTGTGTGTGTGTGTGTGTGTGTGTGTGTGTGTGTGTGTGTGTGTGTGTGTGTGTGTGTGTGTGTGTGTGGCATTAGCTCTCTTCTCAACTGTAGCAATATTACACTATGTTTGTGCTTTAGCAGGTTTTTCTTTCTGTTTGCATTGTAGTGTGTACTGTGTGTGTTTCTCTATACTTATAAAGACCAAATATTCTCACGAAGCTGTAAAGATGAGGTAAATTGTCCAAAGTGAGGACAGTCTGAGGTCCTCACTGCTTTAAAGGTTTAGACTGAGGGTGGGGGTCACTTCTCTTATCACTACACTGGAGAAGGTTCGAGGTTGGGTGTTAGTGAAGGCGGTCCTTATAAGTATAGTATGGCTGTGTTTGTGTGTGTACGTGCTGACGTTGTGGACTCAGCTGAAAGCCTCATCATCCGTGTCTTCAATTAGCACCTTTGTGTCCTTTTTCGACCTAGAAGAGGATGAAAGAATGCTCTTATTATTATCTGGCATTTCATTTCAACAGATATGTTAATGCTGTTTTAGGTTTTACTTTGAATTCACTGAGAGTTGCATCTTGATCCAGGTCATACAACCGCTGTCTTCCGTGGTGTGATTTCATTTGGGTGTCTATGATACCTTTTACCTTGTCCCTGGAGCCCCACGGCTATCATTATCATTTATACATTTTGCTTGTTGTTTGTTCATACGATTCAATTGTCTAGTTCTTTTAGTTGCCGTTCTCTATATTTCTTAAAGACTAGTTCTTTTAGCTGTTTTCTATATTTCTTAAAGTCAGACATTGTATTTCTGTCTCCATGTTTATAAATGGGTGGTGGACTGTGAAAACACCTGGGTCAACAATGGAAATAAATTCAAGACGTCATCATTAATATCCCTTAGAACATCTGATGTATTGCATTTTATAAATATAATCTGGTCAGAAAACTAAACCGAAACCTAAACAAATTAAGTTTTGTTAGCACCTTGTTTTCAGTTATTGTAGTGTCGTATTTATCAAGGACATGGTGACAACAAAGATGAAAAAAGTTAAATATCTTCAAGGTATCTATATATGACTGTTTAATATCAGTAGATTTTACAGTAATTTGTACTCTTTGACCTCCTCTGTGTTTATAAATCAAACTGAAATACAAATGTATGAGCCTGTTTCAAGTGTCCATGTTGTTTCTTACTGTGAGGATAGTAGGGGGCGTCGGAGCGACAGGCTGTAGGACCTCTTCCAGGTCTTCTTGCCTGAGCGGTTCCGGACGCCGTCGTCCTGGTCCATCATCTGCTCCAGCAGCGTCTGGTCGTCAGCGTTGAGCGGCGCCACGGAGATATCCCTCACAGCACGAAACTCACCACAGTTATTCAGGTGCTCGTTCTCCAGACGGAAGAAGTTCCACACAAAACGCCTGCAGAGAGAGAGAGAGAGAGAGAGAGAGAGAGAGAGAGAGAGAGAGAGAGAGAGAGAGAGAGAGAGAGGGTGAGTAGGGTGAACCTGACGCAAGAGGTGTGAAACTGTATGTAGGAGCCACATACTGTATGTTATTTATGATATCATTTTTTATTATTTATTGATTATTGTGTTGTGTGCTTGTGTTGTGGGCATTTTCATCGCGGTTTGAGTGGAAGTGATAATATATTTGTTTGCTTCACCTGTTCACCTGGGGGCTTTTTGGGCTTTGACAGAGAGGGAGTGAGCCTGGGAGCGAACACTTTCTGTTGACGGCCGCACTAATGCACTTATTTCGACTCACAAGATAACTTTACATTTGGTAACTGCAGTGCTAATTGTATTTTACGTGTGGAGGAATAAATCATTGCAATAAAATCTCGAGCACGTCACAGTGTGTTTATGCATCTCTCAGTGTGTAGTCCCTCACGGCAGCACTTTGTTGGACTGCTTACAGCCGCAACACTGTATAAGAAATCAATGTGGGGGCTCATGGGGATGAGTGGCTTGAAAGAGAACCATGTGTGACTTTAGGTGTGTGTATAACAAAAATTGTTGTCATGTAATTGATACACACCTGAAGACCTCGAGGGGAGCCAGCACGGTGGCTACGATGTCTCCCACAGAGTTGATCTTGGTCATTGTGGTCAGAGAGATCTGGATCGTCCAGGCAAAACGCAGGATCACATCTTCTATAATAGCACAGTAGTAGTAGGCCTGGACGCAGACGAGACAGGATTAGGGTGACAGTGTGCGTGTGCATGTGTGCCATGTACATGAGATTCATATCAGACTCTACCTTGTGTGGGTAAACAATTTCTTCTCTGAGAAAGGTGTTTTCTCCAGCTCCGCGGTCAAACAGGCCCCAGTCCATGCGCAGATCCCAGATCAGTGTGTACAGGGAGCTGATAGTGGAGAACACGATCAGCAGGTAGAAGAACATGTCGGCGTCCGTGTGTCCTTGCTCTGGAATAAACACACAAACACAACTGATTGCAGATAACACAATTTAAAGATCAGACATGAAAGGAACTGTATTTGTTTTTTTTAAATGAAGGTTTACAGAATCTACCACCTCACTCAAGCAAGTGCTTTTGAAACAATACTTTGACCACTAGAGGGAGCCAGCCTGCCATGAATACACTTGCAATGATTAATAGCCTGTGGACAACTATTACATTCAGAGTAAAACGTCCACTTTCATCATAACATTTTCCACCAAATGGAACATGACCAAACATCAAATTACACACTTTTAGCTTTTTCACTTGCTGAATAATAAAACAGTTTTTTTGGACATTATAACAAACGCTATTACTGCTCTATCTTTATGGAGGAGAGGTTATTACTTAAGTTACATACAGAAACTGAAATCATGTGTCCAGTATAACAGCCATGCGGTTTCTTTCATGTTGATTTGACCTCATTAATTCTCAATGCTGAACAAAAAGACATATACAATATATTATAGTATAATATGTAAGTGTGTGTGCTTATCTCTGTGTGTGTATCCTAAATAATCAACAAAAGAGAAACGGATGTAATATGCAGAGGCATTTACATGTACATCTTACATATTGTTTAATTCATTCAATATTTGTTTCATATGGTTTACCCAGTGTGAAATGTACTGTATAATGCACTAGAGGTTTGTTTTGCTCTTAGTGTCCCAGCAATGAGAAAGCATGTAGAGAAGAATAAATATCAGTTTCATCCTTCTGTCCCACACAGCGTGTCCTACTTCTAATATCCAAACAAAGACTCAGCACTTTATTGGCTGAGTAAATGTTTATACTTCTTAAAAAGGCAAGTACCTATATGCACTAACAGCTGCATGAATATATATATATATATATATATATATATATATATATTTTTTTTTTTAAATTAAACATAACTATGAGATTAATTACAAGTCTGCTGGTTTCTAGATGAAGTTAGATTAGACTGTTAAATCTAGCGTCACATTTGCTGCACGTCATCATAGACAGGATTAATCTTTTGTTAACAAAATGCATATTGGCTGTAATGTTAATAATTATTTGTCCACCTGCTCACTGCTAATGAGTATTTAACAAGCTCTAAAGTTAGTTTACAATTGTTTGATGTACTGTATAATGTCAGAGTGATTATCCATGCGCAGCAGTCTGTGTGTGTGTTTGCAGGAACACTGTAGATGTGAGTTGCTTGTTCCTCAGTGGGCACCCAGTGGCCTAACACAGAGACTCACACAGACAGAGACCGCGGCCACCAGACAGAGACCAGGCTCGCTCCCATTTGTCATAGTCACTGCTTCTTCCTGCTACCAGCCAAAGAGACGCCGGGGAGCAGAGCGGGGACATTTCTAACGGAGAGTTACTGCTGAGCTGCTCTGTTAACTGCTGCATCCATTGTGCTGTTTGCTTCTTCAGCTGAGCGATGGGATGGATGGAAGTAGTCCCTACGGCCACACTGAGCTTTCCCAGCCGTAGATTAAACTTAGTCCTGGACAATGGACTCTTTTCACTGGAGAATATCCACTGATGTGATTCCCTCAGCTTGTAATGTGTGGAAGTATTTAACCCTTCAGTTTCTGTTAAGGCTGATGTGTCTTCCACCAGGCTGGTTCACCACTGGACCATTAAAAGGTTAAACATGGTGAGATGGACATTGATTGGATGCTCAGTGGGCTCAAGGGCTAACGGCAGTCACTGGCTACTGTCACACACACACACACACACACACACACACACACACACACACACACACACACACACACACACACACACACACACACACACACACACATACTTGTATGGGCTAAAGAGTGAGGGCCGGGTATAACTGCTATTGAAGTGAGGACCACCCTTTCTGCTACATTTACAGACAAAGTAATGCTACATTTAAACACTAGATGTCTCCCTGACTCAGTTTTCCACCTCAGATTATTTTTAAAACAAAGTATAAGAACCGTCATACTACCATTGAAGTGAGGACCATTTCTAGGGGGCGCTATTGAGTTCAGTTCTGGCTAGACTATTACAACTACCTTCTTTCTTTGCTTGCAGCTATTTTTTGCTACCATTTTATGTTTTATAACTGACAAATAATGTAATAATATATAAATTGGAGAGTATTTGAAGAGTTGCAGTTTGAGGTTCATATACAGAAGCAGAATATATACACAAATGAATGATGTGACCATTGATAAGACTACTGCACAAAAGCATAGATGTATTTCTGAACTAAAGTAAAGCAATAACAAACAATAAGTGTTAACTCTTAGTTATCAGAACATTTATTTCAGTTTGTTCAAACTTCAACGTTGAGAATTTGCTGCTTTCTTTCTCACTTGTGATAATAAACTTGTCACAACTGTCATTTGAAGAAAATAAACCTGGAAACAACCTTACACTTTGTTTTAGGCGTTTTTCAAAATGTTCTGACATTTTATAAAACAAACTATTAAGAACATATTTGTGCAATTAACAGATTGAAATAAATGTTAGTTGCAAATGTACCTTATTTTTATGTTTTAAAACACCACTTGAACTTGCACCATGCATCAAAAGAACTGCACCAGACATAGTCAACTAGAACACATTATATTGCACATTAAAGATCTTCAAAAGTGAAGCTGCCGTGTAGCACACCTCCGGTTTAATGTGACATTTGTGTTGTACACAAAGTTCTTCACATCCTTCCAGGATCTTTGACCCAAGGCTTCCTCCTCTTTTATGCATCGCATGCAGTGTTCTTTACCTGGAACACGGCGCTCTGCAATAAACTTTGCCATGTGTTTGTTTACCGCACTCCTCTCTGCTTCACTCCACGGTCTCTTCACCTTTACTATGGGTGGCACTACAAATGACAGAAAAGACAATAAAGATTGTGTAACCTTAAATACATACATCTCAGTGTAGATTCCTTGACTCATGCACGCCTTGCAAGCGGTCACAGAAAGCATCTAATTGGAGCTTTTAACTTAAGTCTAGACTGTAAGTATTTGGACATATGTACAATTTTGTTCTTCAGTACATTGAATTTTATAATTAAAAAAAAAAATTCATATGGTTATAAAAAAAAAAAAAATAAAAAAAAATAAAAAAAAACTTTATGACTTTACAGCAAGTTCAGAATGCTCTCCAGGATGAAAGCGTACATTTTTCTTTGTCAATGATCAAGACAAGACTTCATGACCATAACCTGTAGTCTACTGATGTCTATGGGTTGAAGACTTCAAGCAGTCATTGAATGCAAATATTAAA